>CM060384.1:21204467-21804467 GCA_030545235.1 Helianthus tuberosus | reverse complement strand
GCAATTAAAGCTTCATATTCTGCTTCATTATTAGTGGCAGGAAACTCACATCTAATAGCCTGGGGTAATATGTCCCCCTGTGGCAATTTTAGTAGTATAACCAAACCTACACCTCTTACATTAGATGCACCATCAGTATATAATGTCCATGATCCTAAGCTTTCTCCTAGCTGTTGTACTTCTAGGTCTACTTCACTTTGAATATCACTACTGAAATCAGCCACAAAGTCCGCTAAATCCTGAGACTTTATGGCATTTCTAGGTTCATACACTAGATCATATGCACTTAACTTCACTGACCACTTAGACATCCTACCTGACATGTCTAGTTTCCTAAGCACGTTTTTTACAGGATAGTTGGTTTTAACATGAATCCTATGTGTTTCAAAATAATGTCTAAGTTTCGTTGATGCCATAACTAGGGCTAATATTAATTTCTCTAAATGAGAATACCTAGTTTCAACATCTAATAAACTTTTACTAACATAATAAACAGGATACTGCTGACCTTCATGATCCTTTACAAGGACAACACTTACTGCATTTCCCGATACTGCAAGATACAAGGATAACGGTTCACCCTCCTCAGGCTTCATCAATAGAGGTGCGGTTGAAAGATACCGCTTCAAATCCTGCAAGGTTGCTTCATGCTTTACTCCCCATTCAAACTTCTTGTTCTTTTTCAGGATATCATAAAATTCCTTGCATTTTTCTGAGGATCTTGAAATAAATCTATTCAATGCTACCACTCGTCCTGTCAGTCTTTGAACATCTTTCATGTTAGAAGGTGATTTGATATCCAAGATGGCTTTGATCTGTTCTGGGCTTGCTTCTATCCCTCTTTTAGTCACCATATATCCTAGAAACTTTCCTGCCCCCACTCCGAAATGGCACTTAGCAGGATTTAGCTTCATGTTATACTGATCCAGGATATCAAATGCTCCCTTAATATCCTGGAGGTGATCCTCAGCCTTTTTAGATTTTACTACCATGTCATCGATGTACACCTCCATAGTGTCCCCCAGCTTGTCTTTGAACATCATGTTCACCAATCTTTGATATGTTGCACCTGCATTTTTCAAACCAAAGGGCATAGCTGTGTAGCAATAAATACCTGTTGGTGTCATGAAGGCAGTATCCTCCTGGTCTGAAGGTTCCATTTGGATCTGCTGGAATCCTGAGGATGCATCCATGAAGGTTAACATCTCATGGTCGGCAGTAGCATCCACCATTGAGTCAATATGAGGAAGAGGAAATGGGTCTTTGGGACAAGCTTTGTTCAAGTCTGTGTAATCTACACAAACTCTCCATTTCCCATTCTTCTTCTACACCACCACTACATTTGCTAGCCATCTTAGAAACTTGACTTCTCTGATCATTTTGGACTTCAACAACCTCTCTACTTCTTCCTGAATAATCATATTTCGCTCCGGAGCAAACTTCCTTCTCTTTTGTTGGACAGGCTTGAATGACCTGTCAATACCGAGCTTATGTGTTATAATATCCTTGGAAATACCTGTCATATCCTCGTGCTTCCACGCGAATATTGACATCCTGCATTTCAAAAAATTAGTCAATCGATCTTCAATATCCTGAGGGATATTGGTTCCCACGAGCACCGAGATATCCGGATTATCCTGATCCAGGATAATATTCTTTACATCCTGTTCTGAAGCCTCCATGATATCCTGGCCTCGCATCTTTAATTGCTATGCTGCACTAGGTTTTGTTGAGGATTTCATTGAAGAAGAATAACACTCCTTTGCTTCCTGTTGATCACTTTCCACCTTGACAACTCCCCAAGGAGTAGGGATCTTGATGCATTGATGGTAGGTTGACAGAACAGCTTTCATATCATGGATCCAAGGCCTACCTAATATAATATTATAGCAGGTGTTAGGGGAGGATTTTCTAACAATTAGTGATCCTTACTTGTTATCCTAATTAATGATCCTTACTTCTGTGACAGATAGTGATCCTCAGAAGAGCTTCAGGATCAGGATCATGGATCACCTTAAGGATCCTCATACTAATGATTGTTTGTTTATGTTTCGTATTATTTTGCAGGAGTAACAAGTTTGACTTGGTCTTGGCAACGTTACTATGGAATATTCCACGGGTATTTCGCACACGTTTGACTGGAAATGGACGTTGTGGAGAACGTGGGAGCTTGGCACAAAAGTCGGATAGTTTGTTATTATAGTTAACTTCTATTTTTAAAGGGGTGACGAGCTAGAATTAGAACACTTAGCCATTTTCAGTTACACACACTCTCATACAATCGCACTCTTGAAGCTCTCGACAAACACTTAACAGTTTCCACTCACTTTTACACATTTCACCAAAGTGATCCTTGTACCTAGCTCGTTACTATCCGAAGTTGTAAACATTTATTGATTTATTTAAGCTTGGTGATCGGTAGTTTCCATCACCCGGGGTTTTTTGTGCCGGAGATCAATTCTTGATCAAGGGCTTTTTCCCCGTATAAATCCTTGTGTCGTTTGTGCAATTTACATTGAAGTGATCCTTATCATTGTTCTACATTTAAAGCATCATTCCCCGTAACAGAGAGTTTGGTTGCATTATCCTCAACAGATTTTTTGACCAAAACAGTTTGGCGCCCACCGTGGGGCAATTGGTGCTTCATTCCTAAGAAGTTTTTCTGTTGGTGATCATTCCGGTTCATTGCATACAAATACATGGCTTCCTCATTGAAGAACACCTCTACTACAATGTCTGCGGTCAATTCATCTCAGGGCATTCCACCTTTGCCTCCACCACCTTCTGGACCTCAGAAAAATGCCGAGAAGAAACCAACACCCATTTTCTCCAAACCTCCAACTTCTTCTGCTTCTTACACTCCCACTACTAGTGACATGTTTACTTTAATTTTGCAGATGAAGGATCACATACAGCAACAGGACAAGACCAATGAAAGGATTCTCAAAGAAATCAGAGATCTCAAGAAACAAAAGAAAACGGCAGAGGATCATTCCCCCCCTGATGCCCAGATCTTTGAATTTTGATACTCCGGTGATTACTTCTCAGCCATCAGTGGTTCCAGATGTTCAATATGTGGGTGGACCAAAAGGAGTGCACTACGGAACAACAACAGTGACCCAGGCATTAGGTCCATATTTCCAGCCAGCAGGATCCTATCCTCAGCGTATGGGATCCTTCATGAATTCAGGAGGATACTCGGGAGCGCAGCAGATTCAAGGATCTTCCTTTGTTCCAGGATCATTCCAGGTTCAAGGATCCTCCTTTGTTCCAGGATCATCCCAGGTTCAAGGATCCTCCATTGTTCCAGGATCATCCCAGGTTCAAGGATCCTCCTTTGTTCCAGGATCATCCCAGGTTCAAGGATCCTCCATTGTTCCAGGATCATCCCAGGTTCAAGGATCCTCCTTTGTTCCAGGATCCTCCCAGTTTCAGGGATCCTTCCAGATGCCAGGATCCTTGAGGAGTTTGCAAACAGGAAGTTCAGATGTCCATCAGGGAGATTTTATTCCAATGCAGACCAATGCTTCTACTGGTCCTTCGATCATTTCAGAGCCCCAACAATATGGATTAACATCCATTCTTCCTAATTTGAATCCAATGGGAGGTAACACTTTTAATAATTCTTATACTACTAACCATGGCCTTATGCAGGATCCAGGTATCAATCATGCCATGGCCAGAGAATTGCAAAAGTTGAAGGATATGATATCAAGTGTTCCAGGAGTGGTCAAACCTATCCCAGAGATTGCAGATGGGAGCCACAAGATATCTCGTTTTGCACCACCAATCTGTGATGCTGAGATACCCAAGAGGTTCCATGTGCCAACCATGAAGCTGTATGATGGTTCGACGGATCCTGAAGAACACATAGCACAATACAGGGAGAGGATGGAGATCAATCCAATCCCGGAAAGGTTAAAAGAAGCATGCCTGTGCAAGGGATTCGGATCCACTCTTACTGGATCAGCTCTCAAATGGCTGCTAAGTCTTCCCCCCTACTCTATTACCTCATTTGCTAATCTAGTTAACCTATTTAATAATCAGTTTTCTTGTAGTAGAAAATTTGAACGATTAACTAGTGATCTATATAGGATAACCCAGGGTCATAATGAATCATTAAGGGATTACATTACCAAATTCAGTAAAGAATCCTTAGACATTCCCAACTTGGATATAGCCACGGCTGTTGAGGCCTTCAAGATGGGATTGCTTAGGGATTCATTGTTCTATGATGATCTTGTTATGACACCATGCAGGAACCTAGATGAGGTAAGAACCCAGGCACTTAGGTTCATCCGGCTCGAGGATGACAAAAGGATCTAGGAGAGGTTAGCAGGATCCTCAAAGCAAGAGAAGCAAGGATCCTCGTTCAAGAATAACAAGTTCAGATCCTACAACAGATCTGATAATTAGAACGTGCATGCTATTGATCAGGAAGAGGATGATGAGGATTATCCTCCGATTTCTGAATATTGTTTTTCTGTTGATAACAACGAACTAATCCTTGCGATGCAGAATCTAGGTGATAAAGCCAGATGGCCCAGAAAAAATGACAGACCAGCTGCAACCAAAGATAAATCAAAGTGGTGTGCATGCCATGAAGATTTTGGGCATCTTACAGAAGAATGCATTGCCCTAAGAAAGGAAATTGGATACTTGTTGAGCAAGGGGCATCTAAAAGAATTGTTGGGTAGAAAAAAGTCAAGGACTCAGGATCCTGAAAGGATCCCTGAGAAGGCTCCAGCCCCTCCAGCAGATGCACAAGTAATAAACTTTATTTCTGGAGGATCAGACATTTGTGGTACATCCTTCTCAGCAGCTAAAATGCATGCAAAGGAAACCAAAATGGATAATGGAGAAAGACCTGTTAGAACATCAAGTGTCTCCGAAGGAAAAGTCATAACCTTTGATGAGGATGATCGTGTTGATATCCAGGATCCTCATCATGATGGTTTAGTTATTACTCTTTTCATTTCTAACCATTTTGTCCGCAGAATCCTTATAGACGGAGGAAGCTCAGTGAACATTATCCAGCTTGATGTTCTAAAGAAGATGGGTATCCCTGAATCAGATATCATACCAAGATCCTCCGTGCTCGTAGGATTTAGTGGCGAAACTAAGAATACCCTGGGGGACATTAAGCTCCCAATATACATCGAAGGCCTACATTCTTATCAAAAATTTTGTGTTATTGACTGTTTATCTTGTTGTAATGTTATCCGTGGCAGGCCCTGGATACACGATATGAAGGCAGTCCCATCTACTTACCATCAATGTGTGAAGCTCCCTAGTCCTTGGGGAATAGTCAAGATTGATAGTGATCAGCAGGAGGCTAAGAATTGCTATACTTCATCGATGAAACCAGCCTCGAAGTCAAGGGAGCAATAGCAATCAAAGTATCCTCCAAGGGATGTCTTGGAGGTAAGAGAGCGGGATGTGGTAGAAATCCTCATGGATCCTCATGATCCTGAATCCAAAATCTATATCGGATCAGGGATCCTTGGCAAAATGAAAGAAGACCTCGTATCCTTCCTCAAAAGGAGAAAGACTACCTTCGCATGGAAACACGAAGACATGACAGGTATATCTAAAGATGTAATCACTCATAAACTTGGCATTGATAGGTCCTTCAAACCAATCCATCAAAGGAGAAGAAAGTTTGCACCGGAAAGAAATGCCATTATCCAGGAAGAGGTAGAGAAATTGCTCCGGGCAGGTATGATTAGAGAGGTCAAGTATCCAAGATGGTTGGCCAATGTGGTTGTTGTTCAAAAGAAAAATGGAAAGTGGAGGGTATGTGTCGATTTCACAGATTTAAATAAGGCATGTCCCAAGGATCCTTTCCCATTACCCCACATTGACTCCATGGTGGATGCAATTGCGGGTCATGAACTGTTAACTTTTATGGATGCTTCATCTGGATTTCAACAAATCCAAATGGAACCATCTGATCAAGAGGATACAGCCTTCATGACTCCAACCGGTATATACTGCTATATTGCTATGCCGTTCGGACTAAGAAATGCAGGTGCAACTTATCAAAGGCTGGTGAATATGATGTTCAAGGATCAGATTGGACAAACTATGGAGGTTTACATAGACGATATGGTGGTAAAATCAATAAAGGCTGAGGATCACCTAAGATACTTGGAGGAAGCATTCAATATCCTTGATAAATATAATATGAAGCTTAATCCTTCAAAATGTCACTTTGGTGTTAAAGCAGGTAAATTCTTAGGATATATGGTGACAAAGAAAGGCATTGAAGCCAGTCCAGAACAAATCAAAGCAATAGTGAACATCAAATCTCCGGCCAATGCTAAGGATGTTCAAAGGCTAACAGGCAGGATAGCAGCTTTGAACAGATTTATATCCAAATCCTCAGAGAAGTGCAAAGAATTCTACGATATCCTAAGGAAGAACAAGAAATTTGAGTGGACTGAGAAGCATGAAAATGCCTTAAGAGCCCTCAAAGATTACCTATCCTCAGCCCCGGCCTTGATGAAACCAGAAAAAGGCGATGTGCTATCCTTGTATCTTGCAGTATCCTCAAAAGCAGTAAGTGCGGTCCTTGTTAAGGATCATGAAGGTACACAACATCCTGTCTATTATGTAAGTAAAAGTTTACTCGATGCCGAATCCAGGTATTCACACCTTGAAAAGCTTATTCTTGCATTAATTATGGCATCTACTAAGTTGAGACATTATTTTGAAACTCATGTTATTGTTGTTAAAACTAATTTTCCAATTAAGAATGTCCTCAGGAAACCAGAGATGTCAGGAAGGATGGCTAAGTGGGCAGTGAAGCTTAGTGCCTATGATATAAGATATGAGCCTAGGACAGCCATCAAATCCCAAGCATTAGCTGACTTTGTGGCTGATTTCGGTAGTGATTTACAGAAAGAAGCTGAGTTAGAAGTCCAGCAGCTAGAGGAGACCAAGGATCCTTGGATACTCTATACTGATGGATCCTCAAATGTCAAAGGCACAGGGCTTGGAATACTACTAAAATCGCCACAGGGGGATATAATACCCCACTCTATAGCTTGTGAGTTCCAAACCACTAACAATGAGGCTGAATATGAAGCCTTAATTGCTGGTTTGCAAATTGCTAAGCATATGGAGATCAGGTATCTTGAGGTACATGTAGATTCATTGTTAATTACAAACCACTTTAATGGATCCTATGCTGTTAAAGGTGAAAAGCTAACCAAATATTTAGAGATAGTCAAAGAATTGGCACTCTCCTTTGTTTCCTTCAGTTTGACACAGGTACCAAGGGAAGAAAATACAGAAGCTGATGCACTGGCTAACTTAGGATCATCTTTGAAGATCCCGGAGGATATCAAGATCCCTATTATCCATATCCTGACCCCGGCTATCGAGGATCATGTGGCTATGGAAATAGGAAAGAACTCTGCAATTATCCCTAGTGAGGATACTCAATCCCACTCAGGATCAGGATCATGGATCTCACCAATCATGAGATACTTACAACAAGGAGAGATTCCTACAGGGGAAAACCCTAGGGCTTTCAAAATTAAGGTATCTCAATTCACAATTTTAAATAATATGTTGTATAAGCGATCTCTTGCAGGACCATACTTAAGATGCATTGAGGATCCTGAAATCCAAGAAGTTTTAAAAGACTTCCATGAAGGAGATTGTGGAAACCACACTGGGGGCAGGGCATTATTCTCAAGGATCCTGAGGACAGGATACTACTGGCCGACCATGAAGAGAGATGTTGTGGAGTATGCTAAGAGATGTGATCCTTGTCAGAGGCACAGCAATATCCTTCATCAGCCGGCTGAATTTTTACACCCTATATCCTCCTCCTGGCCATTTATGAGATGGGGTATGGATATAGTTGGTAAGCTCCCTAAGGCACCTGGTGGAAAAGTATTCATGCTTGCTATGACTGATTACTTCTCCAAGTGGATAGAGGCTGAAGCTTTTGCCCAAGTTAGAGAAAAGGAAGTTATATCCTTCATTAAAAGAAATATTATAACTAGATTTGGAATTCCTTCTGAAATTATATGTGATAATGGTTCCCAATTCATTGGGGGCAGAACCACTAACTTTTGTGACAGCTGGGGGATTAAGATGATAACATCAACACCAGTCCACCCACAAGCTAATGGTCAAGCAGAATCATCCAACAAGATCATCATCAACAATTTGAAGAAGAAGCTTGGATCCAAGAAAGGGAAATGGGCAGAAGAATTACCTTATGTGCTTTGGGCTGATAGGACAACCCCTAAGAATGCTACTGGTCAAACGCCATTCTCTTTGGTATTTGGGGCAGAATCAGTGATCCCAACAGAAATGGTGGTTCCAACTGCTAGAACAAGTACCCGTGATCCTGAGGAAAATGATGAGAACTTGGCTCAAGACCTGGATACTATTGAAGAAATCAGGGATCTGGCTAGGATAAGGATGGCCAGTTATCAACAAAGAATGGTTGGTGCTTACAACAAAAATGTCAGGATCAGGAAGTTTCAAGTTGGAGATATGGTATTAAGGAAAGCATTTCAGAATACCACCAATCCTGCTGATGGAAAATTGGCTCCAAAATGGGAAGGCCCTTATTTGATTGAAGCTGAAGCAGGAAAGGGGGCATATAGATTGCTAACCATGGAAGGTGATTTGCTACCAAGAGCTTGGAATGCTGTCCACTTGAAGAAATATTTCATGTGAGAAGGATCCTCATGACACAGATGATCCTTACGATTAGGGGTATCCTTGAAGGATCCTTAAAGTATTGGTGATCCTTACTTTGGTAATATCCTAATCTTAAACTATTTCATTTCTTTATTTTCTCATATAAGGATAAGGATCATGTGTCCTTTATCCATCTCTTACGTGGTTTTAAGTTTTGAAAGTTCAGGTATCCTTAGCAAAATATTGGTTATCTGCAAAAGCAATCCGTTCCTTGGGTTTAACCCCAGTTATTTGGGCTTGACCCCAGTTCCGCCTGTAGCGCATGATGATCCTGGTATAGTTCAAGGCAGTGGGACCAGTACTCGCTTTAGGGGCTGATAATTCCATTGTACTGGCTATACCTAGGATCCTACGTATAATGGTAGACGTACCATACATCCGTTCCTAAGGTTTCTAACGTTTTCACGTTAGCTAAGGTTTTGACATTTTCATGTCACTAAGTTTGGATAGTCGCCAGTTAGGGCCATACTCCAGTTTACATACGATCCTTGGGCTTGTCCCCATTTATCCTTGGGCTTGTCCCCAGTTATCCTTGGGCTTGTCCCCAGTTATCCTTAGGCTTGTCCCCAGTTATCCTTGGGCTTGTCCCCAGTTGCTAACTCTTATCTTATATTGGCTTAGTCCCAAGTTGTGCTCTATTTCAGGCCCTTGAAGATAAGCAATTAGGGATCCTTGATCCTTACTTCTCTCTAAGGTTTATCTTATAGTTATCCTTATTATGGTTAGGATCCTAACTTGGATCCTCAGGTATGATCCTTAACTATTTTTAATTCTATTCATTGTTTATTTGAATAACCCTTAAAATTTGACAACCAAACTTGTGATCCTTAAAATATATTACTTTTTGGGATTCTTTAACTATAGGATATTTGATCATGGATCATGTCCTAAATATTTTTAAAATGGCTTATTCAATAAATGTACATCAAAACAATTGAGAATTAAAGAGACAAAAAGGATAACAATACAAGATAAGCCACAAAAGATTAAGGTTTTATTTATTAACAAAGGATTAACCCTTAAAAGGTTGTCAAAATTACCTACCCCGAGCATCTACCAGCAATACGTGGCCCGTCCGCTGGGGTAGGTAAAGGGTGTCCATGATAATAGGTTCAAAAGTAGTGCAGGAATATAAAGGCGGCAGGATCACAATGGTTTCATCCCCTAAACAGAGGATCCCTCCACCATTTGCAATCCTGCCTATTGTCCAAAGGATCATACATGATCCTTAATCCTAAAAACTATTGTCCAGTACAAACCATCAAATTGTTCAACAAAACAACCATCAAACTAAAAAATTGGGCTCCGGCTATGTCTAGAAGTTTCCATCATCGCCCAATCATGCAGCCTAAACCTTCCCTGCATCACCACCTCCGGCTCCACTTGCTTCACAACCTTCACCCTTGCCTCCAGCCTCGATTGCCAAAACCTCCTCAGCCTCTTCATCGTCTTCAAGATCAGCCAACCTTGCTTTCCAGTCCTCAACGTCCGAGCTGCTTTTGTCGAAGTTAGGATCTTGAGCTTCCTGGGCCATCTTTAGCTTTGTCTGATACATTGTGATGGCAGCAGAGACCTTTGCACCTTCTATGAGATCATGCTTTTCATAGTCAAGGTCGATCAGAAGTTTAGCCGTCTTAGTCTTGGCATCCTGGAGCTCCTTCTGAAGATCATCAATTTTGAGGTCTTTTAGCAACGCAACCTGCTGGAGGTCGGCAATCTTCCTATCCTGATCCTCAACGTGGCCAACATAATCCTCAATCTCAGTGAATTTCTGCAAAGGGGATAAAAGATAAGGTCAGGACCAGGTGATCCTCAAATAAACAGGATATATCAGCAGGATATGTCAGCAGGATATACTAGCAGAGACAGTGATCCTTACATCGTTAAAGTACTCGAGGAATTGGTGGCGGATCAGAGGCAGACCCTGCAGATCCTCAGCTTCAGAGGCCTTTCTCTTCTTGATTCCCTTTCCTTTGAGGGGTGCCTTGGGGACTGAAGCTGTCGGGCTGGTAGGAGCCTTTCTTTTGGAGGATCTGACGGTGGTGAGATCGGTGACATTGAACTTTGAAGCAGACTTGGTGGATTTTCCAGCACCTACACAACCAAAACAAGATAAGTATCTTTACTTCACTTATATTTCACTATTTATTTAAATTTTTAAACAAAGATACTTACTTGACATCGTGACAGAGCCTGAGGATACCTCCTGAGAATCCTGGGTGGTTGTCTTGAAAGATCTTGTTTCAGGATCAAGTTTCTTGAAAGTGATGAGTCTCTCTTTGGTAGCAGGAGACAGTCTGAGGTGTGAGACGGTGATAGCTGCATAACAAGAAAGCAAAAATATATAAGTGATCCTTATATCAAAGGAAAGTTCTTTGGTGATCCTTCTCAGGATCCTCCACCCTACCATGGGTAGCCCATTTTTTGGGTAGATCCTTTCCATCATTGAGAGAATCTCTTTTGACAAAAAAGAAACGTCGCTTCCAGTTAGCATCATTCTTGGTAGCTTTGAAGATCGGGTGTTCCTCACCAGGTTTACGTTTGAACAAATAACGATGAGAACCAAAGGTAGTAAGATCATACAGCTCTCCCAGCTCTGACATTCCTAGGTCTATCCCTTCCTGCTCGATGATCCTTTCAAGGGTATACAAAACCCTCCATATCATCGGCATGGCTTGGATATAAGAAATGCCGGTTAGGGAAAAGAAAGATTGGGTGAAGGCTGGAAAAGGATATGTATAGCCTATGGTAAACGGAGTGACAGGAAAAGCAACCCAGTTTTCGGAAACATGATCACTCAGGGCATTGGGATCCAAAGGTATAAACTCGGTGTTCGCTGGGAAGCAGTGGCGGATCCTATCAATCTGTGCATCGTTGAAACAGCAGCGTTCTTTTATGGAATCTTCGATGATCCCCTGGCTTTTTGGTGGGCTATTCTTAGGGTGATCCTTAGCTGGGGAGTTCCGGAGAAACATATTTGATAGAATGGTGGAAAGAAACGGAAAACAGAGCAAAAGAAGGAAGAAGATGAAGAGAGAATACCTGTTTATCTTCGGAATGCAGTTATAAAGGGAGTATCTCTGAAATTTTAAATGCAATCGATCCGATCTATATCTCCTATTTATAATCATGATTATGCAGGGTTGTCACTTCTGTGACGTCATGGTTGCAACGGATAGTTCTACAATAACGGCTATATTTACGATAGTTAGTTGCGAATAAGATCAAGAAAATATAATTCGCTCGTTTTACATATCACTCCTTATATTTTGGGGGCAATTGTTAGGGGAGGATTTTCTAACAATTAGTGATCCTTACTTGTTATCCTAATTAATGATCCTTACTTCTGTGACAGATAGTGATCCTCAGAAGAGCTTCAGGATCAGGATCATGGATCACCTTAAGGATCCTCATACTAACGATTGTTTGTTTATGTTTCGTATTATTTTGCAGGAGTAACAAGTTTGACTTGGTCTTGGCAACGTTACTATGGAATATTCCACGGGTATTTCGCACACGTTTGACTAGAAATGGACGTTGTGGAGAACGTGGGAGCTTGGCACAAAAGTCGGATAGTTTGTTATTATAGTTAACTTCTATTTTTAAAGGGGTGACGAGCTAGAATTAGAACACTTAGCCATTTTCAGTTACACACACTCTCGTACAATCGCACTCTTGAAGATCTCGACAAACACTTAACAGTTTCCACTCACTTTTACACATTTCACCATAGTGATCCTTGTACCTAGCTCGTTACTATCCGAAGTTGTAAACATTTATTGATTTATTTAAGCTTCGTGATCGGTAGTTTCCATCACCCGGGGTTTTTTGTGCCGGAGATCAACTCTTGATCAAGGGCTTTTTCCCCGTATAAATCCTTGTGTCGTTTGTGCAATTTACATTGAAGTGATCCTTATCATTGTTCTACATTTAAAGCATCATTCCCCGTAACAGAGAGTTTGGTTGCATTATCCTCAACAGATTTTTTGACCAAAACAGCAGGATAGAGAGTCCATGACACAAAAGCGCTGCATTGAGTTAACCCCTTGAATATACATGGGCAACTTTATCTCTCCTTCGGTATTCCTAGCTTCTCCACTAAAACCAACGAGCACAGTGGACTTCGAAGTAATATCCATCGGGGATACATTCATCCTCTACAATATTTCCAGCTGAATTATGTTGACTGAGCTGCCATTATCCACTAATATCCTGCGTACAAAATGGTTAGCAACATATAACGTTATTACTAAAGCATCATTGTTTTGGTCAAAAATTACCGAAGTAATTAAGTGATCAAATTAGTTAAGTGAGGTAGTGTGCTAGAAATGAGTGTCGAAAATATGTTAATCAAGTTAATTGTAAAAACAGTTTCAGGATACGGCTCAGGATATAGAGCTGTATCTATGATCAAACAATGAGCAAAAGTAAAGTAAACGACACGAGATGTACGAGGAAAGCCCTTGATCAATCTAGATCGCCGGCATAAAACCTCGGGAGCTGACAATCGCAGCTGCCTTGTTCTTCTATTGCTTCAAATATCAGGATACAGTGCAGGATGCGGTACGGATCGACTAAGTGTTACAACGAAATTTGAATACAAGTGTGGTGTTTGTAATGAGCTAGAGTGAAAGTGTTCGAGAGTGTTAGTGAAAAATTGTGTGCCTTAAACTGATCCGCCCCCATCTATTTATAGTAAAGATAAGATAACTAACTATCCTAAACTTCCGGGATCCACCGAATATTCCTTCATCGAACGTTGTAGACCTGGTCTTTCGGGCTCAACGTCTTTCCTTCAACAAACTCGTCCGAGTCTTGAGGAGAAGAAGTCCTCTTGACCGTTAGCAAGTCTCAGCCTTTAACCTGCACGTGGTTAATTCAATAAACCTCAGGATATCGCCCAAGATGTTAGCAATATCCTCTTCCAGCATCCTGGTCACAAATAAACAAACAAAGGCAGGATATTGGTCAGGATACGTATGTTAAGAAAATGACCCCTAACAATTGTCCCCAAATATATCGGTTGGTATACCAATCCAACGGATATATTTCAAAAATCTTATCCCATAACTCAAGGTATTTAAAACGAAGCGACGGTCAAGATCACATCGTAACTTCCAACGCGTTTTTTACTCAATGGAGATCCACGATGCCCCTATATATTCTCTTTTCTTGTTTGAAAAGCAGATATCTTCAACAGGACCTTCAGGTAATTCTCCATTTCCGATCTTCTTCCTGTCAATTTACTTCACTTTACTTGCAATGGACGCCGAGACCTTCACCCAGCAGAATCTTCTTAAAAATCCCGAAAAGGAGATCTGCGCTTTCGACAACGCAGACATTGCAGCTTTAAGAGCCTCCGGCGCTTTCCCTGACAGCACGGTCTTTAGACCATTCGATCGGTCAATCCGATCGGATGTTTCTTCCACCGAATGGGTCTGTTTCCCAGCATATCCTTTTTCATTAGGTCTTCGATACCCTTTTCCTGAATTCATGATGCAATTCTTTCGAATTACCGGCATCTCTTTTGCTCAAACCATGCCCATGGTTTGGAGAGTACTAATTGTACTCAACCAAATCAAAAACCTCCATTGCTCTGACCTCTGCATCGAGGATTTACCTATCGCTTATCGCCTCCGATCCCATGGCTCTAGCCGGTTCTTGCTCTTCTCGACCTCCAGCAAACCCCTGATTCTCAAAGCCACCAAAAACGAAGACGGATGGCAACGCAAATTCTTCTTCGTCAAACGAGATTCCATTGCTGAGGGTGCCAACCTTCCGGTGGAGTGGTTAACCACCGGTAGGATCATAAATATCCTCATAGACCATTTGATTGTTATCTTCTATTAATACTCTTCCTTTTTGATCTTTTTGCAGTGAACTTCAAGGAAGTTGCTCCCCCTACCGCTGACTCAGAAGAGAGAATCAATACTGTTTATCAGCTACCTGCAATAGACAGGACTTTCACCACACACGTCCCGAGTTCAAGTCAATACTCATCATCCGAGATGTCTGGTAAGAATTTCTTTCAAAATAATTAGTCAAAACAATATAATGATAAAATAAAGAGTAAAACTTTTCCCTTTATGCAGCACCAGCTAAGATCCCTGAAGTCTTTGATCTTGATGAATTGGACAGCTATTCTGACCAGATCCAGGTCAAGAAAGAACCTAGCCCCAAGACCACAGCTACATCCAAACCCAGCAGCTCCAAAGCCATCATCATTCCTAAATCTTCACCGGCTACCAAGCCCGGGAGTTCAAGTTCCCGCAAAAGGAAAGAACCCGATTCCCCTGTCATTTCTGACACCTTTCCTTATGAGAAGCACGGGTTCATTGAAGCCAGCGGGTTTATGACTTCTTTTCTTAACCAGGTTAGTATCCTCATATCATATCCTGCAATTTAGATTATTTTCAAAGATTTAACAATATTAATCCCTGTCCTCTTACCTTTATAGGGTCTTGAACGTTTAGTTCATTTATATCAAGAATCCTGCAAGCTTAACAAAACACTTGAATCTAAGTTAAAGGAAGCAGAAATCACAATCTCCGACCAAGGTATGATTGCGGCCGCTAAATCTCGTCATTACGAGGAGAAATACAAAGCTATGACCCAAGAACACCAAGTTGCTCTCAACAAAGCTACTCTTCAAGCCCAGGCCGATCTGGAAGCTGCCCATGTGCAGTACGAACGGGATATGGTCAGTTACCGGGAAAGCCTCAAAAGTTCCGTCGTCATTTCTCTCCTCCAGGCCAGGTTGAAGATGGCTCATGAAGCCAAAGCATTAGGTTTCGAATGCCCTTCTTGGGATGTTGGTGCTTGGGAGACCAAGCTGAAGAATCTTGGCGGTACCTCTTCTAAATCAACTGTCGATGAACCTTCTAAAGCAGCCGAAAAGGCAACCGATGCTGAGAAGGATGCTGAGGCGGATCCCAAGATGGATGTTGCTGAAACCGCTATGGACCAAGAAGGCACTACCCCCTAGAGCTTATTTTCTTTAAATCATTCGAACAATTTTATGTTTTTATGAACAATTTTTATTTCTGTATCTAAACAATTTGATAGCCGAAGGTGGATGGGTCCTGGATTTCAGGATGAAACCTTCGGTTATCAACCAGTATTGATTGCTTCAAGAATAGTTTCATCTTTCTATATTTCTAAGTATAAATCTTAGCTTTGCAAAAAATTTCATACTGTTATCTTATAAAATATCCTGATCAGTATACTCATCAATATACAGTAAAAACCTTTTATTAAGTAGAACTTCCAAATGTTCCTTCAACTTTGTAGAAAATTCTTTAGAAAGTGAAAAAATAGTCTATCTCTTCAAAACCAAGTTTTGATAATATTTAAATGATCAGAGTTCCAAACTAATACTGGTTTCAAACACCCTAATCAAATATCCTGAAAAGGACTTTGAGAATATATCAGGATACTTAAAATAATGTTACAAAAAATTTAGACGACGTTTACAAAGGAAAGATCATACCAGAAATAGGGTATAAACCTATTACCAAACTTCAGTCCCTTTGCAACTCTTCCAATGAAGATGTCCCCTGTGCAAGATACTTAGTGCATAAGTTCTGAGCCTCATCCTTTTAGTTTTACATCACCATCTTGGCAGGGATGTCCCCTGTGTACAATGTCTTCTAACACTTTAGAAATCTACTGAATGTCAGTTTCCATTGCATAGGCAATTTTTTAAGTCCCAAGGGTAAAACCCAAGGATGTACTGGAGATAAATCCCTTGTATCCTGGGGAAAATCCCAAATTTTCATGCGCTACAGGCGGGAGTGTATAAACTCCAAGACTTAGAAAGGTGAAAACCTTTAAACCTTAGAGAGTATGAAAATACCCTTTCGTGAGAGAGGGTGATCAATCCTCATATACCGTTAGGATTCAGGATATAGCCAACAGTAACGAAATTGTCAGCCACTTTTACATGGACTGGTCCCGCCACCTTGAACTATCCCTGAATAACTTGCGCTCCAGGCGGGGTGTTTAAACCCAATTCGGAAGAAAGGTGAATACCTTTAAACCTGTGAAGGGATCAGTATCCCTTAAACGTGAGAGAGGGGCCAATCCTCTAATCTTCTGAGTTATCCTGAGTACATATCCTGGAGCTATATCCTGAAACATATCTTGCAAAACAATTGTAAACTAAGGTGGGTGTTAGCTTGGCTAACACCCCTCCGATGCCTAAGTCAGTATTGGATTACAAATAACAAATTAAACCAAACATATTTAAAAAAGGTAGAATTCATACCATCCTGAGTTAGAAATTAAATTCTAAACTCACTTGAAATAGAGCTTAAGGTGTATAGCATTCCAAGATCTCGGTAGCATATCCCCCTCCATATTCTTGAGTATGTATGCTCCTTTCCCTGCTTCTGATTCAACTTCATATGGTCCTTCCCATTTTGGAGCTAACTTGCCATCGGCAGGATTAGTAGTATTCTGAAAAGCCTTTCTTAACACCTAATCTCCAACCTTAAATCTTCTGGTTCTAATATTTTTGTTATATGCCCTGGATATTCTCTGTTGATATGCTGCCATCCTTAGCTTTGCCGCATCTCTCTTTTCATCTATAGTGTCTAAATCCTGACTCAAGGCTTCAGGATTCTGCTCAGGATCACTTAAGGTAGATCTTGCAGTAGGTATTGTCATTTCCGTTGGAATCATTGCTTCTGCTCCAAACACCAACGAAAATGGGGTTTGGCCTGTTGCATTCTTTACCGTTGTCCTATCAGCCCATAAAACAAAGGGTAATTCTTCTGCCCATCTTCCTTTTTTGGCTCCAAGCCTTTTCTTTAAGTTATTGACAATTATCTTGTTTGAGGATTCTGCTTGTCCATTTGCTTGAGGATGTACCGGAGTAGACGTAATCATTTTGATTCCCCAACTCTTGCAAAAGTCAGTAGTCCTCTTACTTATGAACTGAGAACCATTGTCACAAATTATCTCGGCTGGTACTCCGAATCTGGTCAGGATATTTCTTTTGATGAAGGATACTACTTCTTGGTCTCTAACTTGAACAAATGCTTCTGCTTCAACCCACTTAGAGAAATAATCCGTCATTGCTAGCATAAAGACTTTTCCTGCCGGAGCTTTTGGTAGCTTTCCCACTATATCCATACCCCACTTCATAAACGGCCAAGGGGATACAATAGGATATAACGGTTCAGCCGGCTGATGCAGTATGTTACTATGTCTTTGACATGCGTCACATCTTCGAACATATTCTGCGGCATCTTTTCTCATCGTTGGCCAATAATATCCTGTCCTTAATACTTTTGAGAATAACGACCTGCCCCCAGCATGGTTACCACAATCCCCTTCATGTATATCCTGAAGTACTTCTTTGGCTTCGGGATCCTCCAAGCATCTCAAATACGGTCCTGCAAGAGATTTCTTGTATAAAATATTATTTATAATAGTGAATCGTGATACCTTCATCCTAAATGCCTTAGGATTTTCATTTCCAGGGATGCGTCCTTCTTTGAGATATCTCATGATTGGAGCCGTCTAGGATTTAGGATCCTCTTCAAGATGTTCTGCTCCAGGATCCTGAATACCAGCTACTTCTTTATCCTGAGGATTCGTTGCAGGATATAAGACATGTAATATTGGTATTTGCGTCCCTTCAGGTATCCTGATCGATGATCCCAAATTTGCTAAGGCATCCGCTTCAGCATTATCCTCCCTTGGTACCTGTTCAAGTATAAAAACATCGAAATATCCTGCTAATTTTTTGAGAATATCGAGATATTCGATTAGTTTCTCACCCTTAACTGCATAGGATCCATTAAAATGGTTAGTAATTAACAAAGAGTCAACATATACTTGCAAATTTTTGATACTCATGCTCTTTGCCAACTCTAATCCTGCAATTAAAGCCTCATACTCTGCTTCATTATTAGTAGCAGGAAATTCACACCTAATAGCCTGGGGTAATATGTCCCCCCTGTGGCGATTTTAGTAGTATTCCTAATCCTACTCCTCTTACATTAGATGCACTGTCAGTATATAATGTCCAGGATCCTGAGGATTCTCCTAACTGTTGAACTTCTAGGTCTACCTCGTCCTGAATGTCACTACTAAAGTCGGCCACAAAGTCAGCTAAAGCCTGGGATTTTATGGCATTTCTAGGTTCATATACTAAATCATAAGCACTTAACTTTACTGACCACTTGGCCATCCTGCCTGACATCTCTGGTTTCCTAAGCACATTTTTGACAGGATAATTTGTTTTAACATGTATCCTATGTGTCTCGAAATAATGCCTAAGTTTCGTTGATGCCATGACTAATGCTAGTATCAATTTTTCTAAGTGAGAGTACCTAGTTTCAGCATCTAATAAACTTTTACTAACATAATAAACAGGATATTGCTGACCTTCATGATCCTTTATGAGAACGGCACTTACAGCATTCCCTGATACAGCAAGGTACAGGGATAGTGGTTCACCATTTTCAGGCTTCATCAATAGAGGTGCGGTTGATAGATATCGTTTCAAATCCTGCAATGCTGCTTCATGCTTCTCCCCCCATTCGAATCTTTTGTTCTTCTTCAGGATATCATAAAAGTCTTTGCATTTCTCTGAGGATCTCGAGATAAACCTGTTTAAAGCTGCTACGCGGCCTGTCAATCTTTGTACGTCCTTCATATTTGAGGGTGATTTTATATCCAGGATAGCTTTGATCTGCTCTGGGCTTGCTTCTATCCCCCTTTTTGTGACCATATATCCAATAAACTTTCATGCCCCCACTCCGAAATGGCATTTAGCAGGATTCAGCTTCATGTTGTATTGATCCAGGATATCAAATGCTCCCTTGATATCCTGGAGGTGATCCTCGGCCTTTTTAGATTTCACCACCATATCATCGATATATACCTCCATGGTGTCCCCCAGTTTGTCTTTGAACATCATGTTTACCAATCTTTGGTATGTTGCACCTGCATTTTTCAAACCAAAAGGCATAGCTGTATAACAATAAATACCTGTTGGTGTCATGAAGGCAGTATCCTCCTGGTCAGAAGGCTCCATTTGGATCTGTTGAAACCCTGAAGATACGTCCATGAAGGTCAGCATTTCATGCTCGGCAGTGGCATCTACCATTGCATCAATGTGGGGAAGAGGAAATGGGTCTTTAGGACAGGCTTTGTTCAAGTCTGTGTAGTCTACACAAACTCTCCATTTCCCATTCTTCTTCTGTACTACAACCACGTTTGCTAGCCACCTTGGGAACTTAACCTCTCTGATCATTCTGGACTTTAATAATCTTTCAACTTCCTCCTGGATAATCGTGTTCCGCTCAGGAGCAAACTTCCTTCTTTTTTGTTGCACAGGCTTGAATGATTTATCAATTCCAAGCTTGTGCGTGATAATATCTTTGGATATGCCTGTCATATCCTCATGCTTCCATGCAAACGTTGACATCCTGCATTTTAAAAAGTTAATTAATTGCTCTTCAATATCCTGAGGGATATTGGTTCCTACGAGCACCGAAATATCGGGATTATCCTGGTCTAGGATAATTTTCTTCACATCCTGCTCCGGATCCTCCACGATATCCTGGGCCCGCGTCTTTAATTGCTATGCTGCACTAGGTTTGGTTGAGGATTTCATCGAGGATGAGTAGCATTCTTTCGCCTCCTGCTGATCACTATCAACTTTGACAACTCCCCAAGGGGTAGGTATCTTGATGCATTGGTGATATGTTGATGGCACGGCCTTCATATCGTGAATCCACGGTCTTCCCAGTATGATGTTATAGCAGGATAGAGAATCCATCACACAGAAACGTTGTATCGAGTTGACTCCTTCAACGTATACTGGCAACTTTATCTCTCCCACTGTGTTTCTAGCCTCTCCACTGAACCCAACAAGCACAGTAGACTTTGAAGTGATATCCATTGGAGATACATTCATTCTCTTCAGAGTTTCTAGTTGGATTATGTTGACGGAGCTGCCATTATCAACCAGTATCCTGCGTACAAAATGGTTAGCCACATATAACGTTATTACCAGAGCATCATGGTGAGGATCCTGGACAGTATCCCTGTCATCTGCATCAAAAGTGATCACTTTGTCAGTTGTGAGGGTAGTCATCCTGACAGGTTTGTCTCCCCTTTCGGCCTTGGCTTCCTTTGCATGTCTCTTCGCTGCCGAATACGAAGTTCCACAAATGTCGGATCCTCCCAAAATGAAGTTGATTATCTTGGCATCCGCGGGAGGTGATGCTGCTCGCTCAGGATCCTTCTCAGTATCCTGACCCTTATTCTTCTTTCTTCCTAAGAGATCTTTCATATATCCCTTGCTTAGAAGATAACTTATTTCTTTCCTTAGAGCAATGCAATCCTCAGTTACATGTCCGAAATCTTCGTGGAAAGCACACCATTTTGACTTATCTTTCCAGTCAGCCTTTTGTTGATTCTTTCGAGGCCACCTAACCTTGTCTCCTAGACCCTGCATGGCATACATCAATTCAGGAATGTTAACAGAAAAGCAATATTCAGACAACTCAGGATACTCTTCAGGATCCTCATCTTCGACAGCATTCACTCTCTTGTTTTCATTTCTACCATATGGCTTAGGCCGATATGACTCGAATGAGGATTCTGACTTCCTGTTAGTTGACTCATAAGTGTTAGATGAGTTCATCCTTTCTTGCATCTTCCTGTCATCCTCCAGACGGATATATCTCAAAGCCCTGTTACGAGCTTCGTCGAGATTCCTGCAGGGATTCATTACAAGATCCTGATAAAACTGAGAATCCTTTTGTAATCCCATCTTGAAAGCTTGCACAGCTGTTGCAACATCAAGATGTGGGATATCCAAGGATTCTCGACTAAATTTGTTCACGTAATCCCTCAAGGATTCCTGAGGCCCTTGAGTTATCCTGTAAAGATCACTGGTTAGTTTCTCAAAACTCCGACTACAAGAAAATTGACTGTTAAATAAATTAACCAAATGAGCAAACGAAGTAATTGAGTGTGGAGGAACATTTAACAGCCATTTTAAGGCTGATCCTGTTAAGGTAGAACCAAATCCCTTGCACAAACATGCTTCCTTGAGCTCCGGAGGGATAGGGTTAATCTCCATTCTTTCCCTATACTGAGCAATATGCTCCTCAGGATCCGTAGTTCCGTCGTAAAGCTTCATGTTGGGGGTTTGGAATCTCTTTGGGATCTCAGCATCACAGATAGGATATGCAAAACGAGATATCTTGTGGCTGTCCTGGGACACTTCTGGGATCGGCTGAACCACCCCAGGTACACTAGATATCATGTCCTTCAACTTCTGAAGTTCCCTAGTAAGTGCTGATGTTACACCTGTATCCTGCAAAGATCCACTATTGTTAGTAGCATGAGTATTATTATTATTTGACACGTTACCCGTTGGAGGATTCTGCCCATATCCTGAAGCATATCCTGAGCTCCTCATGGTTGATATCCTGACCGAGGAGGGTATTTCAGGAGTATGATTCTGAGGAAGGCTGGGCACAATATTCCCCATGTTATCCTCAGTATACACAGCTGAACTAAAGTTCAACGTTCTGGGATGTAAGGGAGTGACGTTATCCTCAGCAGATCTGCTCGAGCCAGACTTCAGGAGTTGTATTTCCCTTAAAAGCATTTGGTTTGTTTCCTGTTGCTGCCTCATTTGTTCCTGCACACTTCCAAATAAGGTTAGAATTTCATCGTTAGAAGCTAAAACAGGAGCAGATTCCTGAATACTGCGGGTAGGGATAACATCCTGAGGTCGTGAAGAGGCTGGCATCCTTGGAGGAGGTGGTGGAAGCACCAAACTGGTAGTAGCAAAAGTCATAGCAGACACAGTAGAGGAACTCATGTTTGATCTTGAGGCCATTACGGGCAATGTGGCAAAAAGTTTTGAAAATAGGAAACCGATTAGCGATTTGACAAAAAATTTTAGTAAAGAGAGCACCACTTGCCCCACGGTGGGCGCCAAATTGTTTTGGTCAAAAATTAGCTAAGTAATTAAGTGATCAAATTAGTTAAGTGAGGTAGTGTGCTAGAAATGAGTGTCGAAAATATGTTAATCAAGTTAATTGTAAAAACAGTTTCAGGATACGGCTCAGGATATAGAGCTGTATCTATGATCAAACAATGAGCAAAAGTAAAGTAAACGACACGAGATGTACGAGGAAAGCCCTTGATCAATCTAGATCGCCGGCATAAAACCTCGGGAGCTGACAATCGCAGCTGCCTTGTTCTTCTATTGCTTCAAATATCAGGATACAGTGCAGGATGCGGTACGGATCGACTAAGTGTTACAACGAAATTTGAATACAAGTGTGGTGTTTGTAATGAGCTAGAGTGAAAGTGTTCGAGAGTGTTAGTGAAAAATTGTGTGCCTTAAACTGATCCGCCCCCATCTATTTATAGTAAAGATAAGATAACTAACTATCCTAAACTTCCGGGATCCACCGAATATTCCTTCATCGAACGTTGTAGACCTGGTCTTTCGGGCTCAACGTCTTTCCTTCAACAAACTCGTCCGAGTCTTGAGGAGAAGAAGTCCTCTTGACCGTTAGCAAGTCTCAGCCTTTAACCTGCACGTGGTTAATTCAATAAACCTCAGGATATCGCCCAAGATGTTAGCAATATCCTCTTCCAGCATCCTGGTCACAAATAAACAAACAAAGGCAGGATATTGGTCAGGATACGTATGTTAAGAAAATGACCCCTAACAATCATGATGGGGATCCTGGACAGTATCCCTGTCATCATTATCGAACGTGATGACTTTGTCAGTCGTGAGGGTTGACATCCTTGTCGGCTTATCTCCCCTCTCTGCTTTCGCTTCCTTCGCGTGTCTTTTTGCCGCAGAATATGATGTGCCACAGAGGTCGGATCCTCCTGAAATACAGTTAATTATTTTTGCATCCGTAGGAGGTGATGCTGCGCGTTCAGGATCCTTCTCAGGATCCTGACCCTTATTCTTCTTTCTTCCCAAGAGGTCCTTCAGATATCCCTTACTCAAGAGATAGCTTATTTCTTTTCTTAAAGCGATGCAATCCTCAGTAACATGTCCGAAATCCTCAAGGAAAGCACACCATTTGGACTTGTCCTTCCAATCAACCTTTTGTTGATTCTTTCGGGGCCATCTTACTTTGTCTCCTAAACCCTGCATAGCATACATCAGTTCAGGTATGTTAACAGAAAAACAATATTCAGACAACTCAGGATACTCCTCAGGATCCTCGTCTTCAACAGCATTCACTTTTTTGCCATCATTTCTGCCATACGGTTTAGAGCGATATGGTTTATACGAGGATTCTGATTTCCTGTTGGTTGACTCATAGGTTGTGGACGAATTCATCCTCTCTTGCATCTTTTTGTCGTCCTCCAGGCGAATGTATCTCAAAGCCCTGTTACGAGCTTCGTCCAGATTCCTGCAGGGATTCATTACAAGATCCTGATAAAACTGAGAATCTTTTTGTAATCCCGTCTTAAAAGCCTGCATAGCTGTTGCAACATCAAGATGTGGGATATCCAAGGATTCCCGACTAAAATTTTTCACATAGTCCCTCAAGGATTCCTGAGGTCCTTGAGTTATCCTGTAAAGATCGCTGGTTAGTTTCTCAAAACTCCGGCTGCAAGAAAATTGACTATTAAATAAATTAACTAAATGAGAAAATGAAGTAATTGAGTGAGGAGAAATGTTCAAGAGCCATTTTAAGGTTGTTCCTGTTAAGGTAGAACCAAAACCCTTGCACAGGCATGCTTCTTTGAGATCTGGAGGAATAGGGTTGATTTCCATCCTTTCCCTATACTGGGCAATATGCTCATCAGGATCTGTAGTTCCGTCATAGAGTTTCATGTTGGGGGTTTGAAATCTTTTTGGGATTTCAACATCACAAATAGGATATGCAAACCGTGATATCCTGTGGCTGTCCTGGGACACTTCTGGAATTGGCTGGACCACCCCAGGCATACTGGATATCATGTCTTTCAGTTTTTGAAGCTCCCTGGAAAATGCCGATGTCATTCCTGCATCCTACAAAGATCCAACACCATTAGTAGCAAGAGTATTATTATTATTAGATACATTACCAGTTTGGGGATTCTGGCCATATCCTGAAGCATATCCTGAGCTTCTCACAGTTGATACTCTTACTGAAGAGGGTATCTCAGGAGTATGATTCTGGGAATGGCTAGGCACAATATTTCCCCGGTTATCCTCAGTATAAATTGCGGAACTGAAGTTCAAAGCCCTGGGTTGCAAGGGAGTGACAATATCTTCAGCAGGCCTACTCGGGCCGGATTTCAAGAGTTGTATCTCTCTCATCAGCATCTGATTAGTTTCCAGCTGCTGCCTCATTTGTTCCTATACACTACCAAACAAATTTAGAATTTCTTCGTTAAAAGCCAAAACAGGACCAGATCCCTGGATATTGCGAGCGGGGATAACATCCCGAGCCACATGACTTTCAGTTCCCTGCGAAGAGGCTTGCATTCTCGGAGGAGGTGGTGGAAGCACCGAACCAATTGTTGCATAGGTTGTAGCAGACACGGTGGAAGAGCTCATGTTTGATCTCGAGGCCATTGAAAATAGTGTAGTAAAAAGTTTTGAAAATAGAAATCCAAGTAACGATTTTGCAAAAGCTTTTAGTAGAAATAGCACCACTTGCCCCACGGTGGGCGCTAAATTGTTTTGGTAAAAAATTACCGAAGCAATTAAGTGATCATATTAGTTAAGTGAGGTAGTGTGCTAGAAATGTGTGTTGAAAATATGCTAGTTAAGTTATTTGCAAAAACAGTTTCAGGATACGGCTCAGGATATAGAGCTGTATCTTTGATCAAACAATAAGCGAAAATGTAAAAGGTGACACAGGATGTACGAGGAAAGCCCTTGATCAATCTAGATCGCCGGCACAAAACCTCGGGAGCTGACAATCGCAGCTGCCTTGTTCTTCTATTACTTCAAATATCAGGATACAGTGCAAGATATGATGCGGATCAACTAGGTGTTACAATGTAATTCGAATACAAGTGTTCGTGTGTAGTGATTGTTTGCTGCCAGAGAGAAAAAGTGTGCGTAGGAGTGTGTGCCTTAACCTGATCCGATCAATCTATTTATAGTAAAAGGAAACTAACTAAACATCCTATTATTCCGGGAATCAGCGGATATTCCCCATATGAATGTTGCAGTCCTGGTCTTCCGGGTCCAACATCTATAAGCCAACTGATTTGCCCGAGTTTTGAGGGGAAGAAGTCCACTTGAACGTTGGAGACTTGCACCTTCTAATCTGCACGTGGTTAAATCAGTTACTACCAGGATATCGTACCAGAATGTTACCAATATCCTGATCCGGTAACCTGATCACAAATAATCAATCAAAGCCAGAATATTAGTCATGATATATGTTCAGAAAATGACCCATAACAAGTACGTATTTAGTTAATGATATTTTTGCTAAAGTATTGTTTGACTCTGGTGCAAACCAAAGTTTTATTAATACTTCGTTCTGCAAAATTCTCAATCAACCATTAACTAAACTTCCACGAGAATGTTTGGAAGAAATGGCAAATGGAGAATCCATTAAGATTACCGAAATCTTGCAGGGTGCAAAAATAGAAATTTTAAATCATGAATTTATTGCTAACCTTTATCTAGTGAATCTGGCTGGATTTGATATCGTATTAGAAATGGGTTGGTTGGTAGCCAATCACGCCAGCATTCTATGTGATCAAAAGTCAATATAAGTAAATTCACCAAAGGGTGAAAAATCACAATTAAAGGAGATAAGCCAACCAGGTCCACAAAGTTCATCTCTGTGATGAAAACAGCAAGCTATGCAAGGAAGAGATCGCTAGTGTATATAATTTCTATAATCGTTAACACTAAAGGAAAAGAATTGAAAGATATTCCCGTAGTATCTCAATTCTCGGATGTTTTCCCAGAAGAATTACCTGGACTACCGCCAGATAGAGAGGTTGAATTCAGAATTCACCTAATACCAAGGACAACACCGATTGCCAAGGCACCTTACCGTTTAGCACCAGTAGAAATGCAAGAACTGAAGAAACAACTAGACGAACTTCTGGAGAAAGGTTTCATACAGCCTAGTTCATCACCATGGGGAGCACCAATCGTGTTTGTCAAGAAGAAAGACGGATCAATGCGTATGTGCATTGATTACCGAGAATTGAATAAGGTCACGATTAAAAATCGGTACCCACTACCGAGAATCGATGATCTATTTGATCAACTTCAAGGAGCTCAATTCTTTTCTAAGATCGATTTATGCTCAGGATATCATCAATTGAAAGTACAGGAAGAGGACATTCCTAAGACCCCTTTCAGAACAAGGTATGGTCATTATGAATTTACAGTCATGTCATTTGGTTTAACCAATGCCCCAGCCGCATTTATGGACATGATGAACAGAATATGTAAACCATATCTGGATAAATTCATAATTGTCTTTATAGATGATATTCTAATTTACTCCAAGAGTAAAGAAAATCATGCAGAGCATTTGTTTACATTTCTAAATTTGTTAAGAAAAGAGAAGCTTTATGCTAAATTCTCAAAATGCGAATTTTTGTTACAAGAAATGCAATTTCTTGGACACTTAGTCAATCATGAAGGAATTCATGTTGATCCCACAAAAATCAACGCGATTACTAAATGGAAAGTCCCTGAATCACCAATAGAGGTGAGAAGTTTTCTTGGACTAGCAGGTTATTATAGACGGTTTATCCGAGATTTTTTCTAGAATAGCTATTCCTTTAACGAAACTGACTTGTAAATCAGTTAAGTTTGAATGGGGACCAAAACAGGAAGAAGCTTTTAGAATTCTTAAGCAAAGATTAACCAACGCACCCATACTTGCGTTACCAGAAGGAACTGAAGACTTTATAGTCTATTGTGACGCTTCTAAGTTAGGTTATGGATGTGTGTTAATGCAACGTCAAAAGGTTATAGCCTATGCTTCTAGACAACTTAAGAATCATGAAGAGAATTATACAACCCATGATTTAGAATTAGGATCCATAATTTTTGCCCTTAAAATTTGGAGACACTATCTTTACGGTAGTAAGTTTACTATTTTCACTGATCATAAGAGTTTAAGATATGTTTTTGGGCAAAAAGAATTAAATATGAGACAGAGACGCTGGATGGAACTTGTCAGTGATTATGATTGTAATATCCAGTATCATGCTAGAAAGGCTAATGTAGTAGCTGCTGCTTTAAGTTGAAAGTATCATGAAAAACCAAGACGAGTACGTTCTCTCAAATTAAATCTGCAGAAAGATTTAAATGAACAGATTAGAAAAATACAGGAATCAGTAATCAAGGACGATACTGAAAAATTAAAAGGAATGATTAAGGAATTAGAACAAGGAACAGATGGAATTTGGAGATTCCATAAGAAGAGAATCTGGATACCCAAGCAAGGAAACCTACGCCACCGAATTTTAGAAGAAGCCCATAAGTCTAAGTATACAATCATCCTGGTAGTGATAAAATGTATCAAGACTTAAGGAAGAATTTCTGGTGGATAGGAATGAAAAAGGATATAGCAACCTATGTTGCCAAGTGTCTAACCTGTTCACAGGTTAAAGCTGAACATCAGAAACCCTCAAGTTTATTGCAGCAACTAGAAATGCCTATATGTAAATGGGAATTGATAACAATGGATTTTGTTACTAAATTACCCAAGACACGAAAAGGTAATGATACAATCTGGGTGATTGTAGACAGATTAACCAAGTCTGCTCATTTCTTACCAATGAAGGAAACTTTTAGTATGGAACAATTAGCCAAATTATATGTAAATGAAATAGTTTCATTACATAGAATTCCTTTATCCATTGTTTCTGATAGAGATAGTCGTTTTACTTCTTATTTTTGGACTAGTTTCCAGAAAGCAATGGGAACCAAGTTAAAACTAAGTACAGCTTATCATCCTCAAACGGACGGACAAAACGAAAGGACAATTCAGACAATGGAAGATATGCTTAGAGCTTGTGTAAATGATTTCGGAGGAAATTGGGACGATCATTTACCATTAATAGAATTTTCCTACAATAACAGCTATCATACTAGTATCAATACTGCACCATTTGAAGCACTCTATGGAAGAAGGTGTCGAACCCTAGTCTGTTGGGCAGAAATTGGAGAAAAACAATTGTCTGGACCAAAGATAGTGCAAGAAACAACTGACAAGATTATTCAAGTCAAGGAAAGACTCAAAACAGCACGTGATCGCCAAAAGAGTTATGTTGATAACAGACGAAAACCTGTGGAATTTCAGGTAGGAGACAAGGTATTATTAAGAGTATCTCCCTGGAAAGGAGTATTAGATTTATCAAGAGGGGAAAACTAAGCCCCCGATATGTTGGACCTTTTGAGATTATCAAAAGAATAGGACTAGTAGCTTATCAGCTACAACTACCAGAGTAAATGGCAGGAATACATGATGTATTTCATGTATGCAATCTCAAGAAATGTTTAGCAGATGAATCATTAATGGTACCTCTTAAGGACATAGAGGTAAATGAGAAACTTAAGTTTGTGGAGAAACCCCTGCAGATTGAAGACAAAAAGATCAAGAATCTCAAACACAAGAGATTAGCTCTAGTCAAAGTGAAATGAGATTCCAAAAGAGGACCAGAATACAATTGAGAACTCGAGTTAGAAATGCAAAAGAAGTATCCACACCTATTCCAGTGAATCTCGAGGACGAGATTTAAAACAAGGTGGGGAGGATGTAACAACACTCAAAAACACATTACAAGAAACCCTAGTTGAGACCCCAAAACATGTATGACGCAAACCGAAATGAAAAATCAGGATATAGGGTTTGGGGGGTCATTGGGGGGGGGGGGGTTACCCCTAAACCTTCCACGACACGCGAAAGGCAGTTTCACATGTCAAAACCAGACGTCGTCGACACCACAGGGCCAGAAACACAACAAGGCCGGTCTAGGCAAAATAGGTCTCTAAGGCGATACGCGGAAGGATCCCTGGATCCTGTCACGACACGCGGGAGAGTCCAATTTTGGGTATAAATAGCCTGGCATGGGACTTGATTTCCTGCACCATTTCGATTGAAATTCTAAATTTCTGTCTCTCTGAATCTCTGTTTCTTTCTAGTAATACACCCCTAATTCGTGAATATCTGCCTCGTTGTAAGTATTATAACCCCCGGTTACGTATTAGTTACTTTGCCCGATTGATCTAGAGCTCTGTAACGCATGTCAAGGCTCTGCCTGACTCAGTCGTTGGAGTTCTGTCTCGGGGGGAGGGTATAGCTAATGTAAATTGGGTTATCTTACTAACACATGTGCATTGTTTAATTTAATAGATTATAACCAGGAAGTCACTAGGAAATATCTAAAATAGCAATGTGAGTTATTCCCTTTTTTGCAAAATGTTTTTACAAAACCTCAATTGTTTTAAATTATATTTAACAGTGATTGAGTATTTGTAATTCTACAATTACTGTCGGTATGTTGGGGTTTTGTATAGATTACTTGTTACTACACTGTGAATAGTAGCATGACCACAAGTCAGGATTGACAGTACTGTGGGTGGTAATTGAGTAGATGTAAACAAATGTAATTGCCGATGCCCTCAATGCTGTAAAATGATAAAACTTGTTTTGATTAAACTGAGATTCACTCATCAGTATTTCTTGCTGATAAAACTTTTTAAAACGCGTTTCAGGTAACAAAATGTGAAAGCTAAATAGAAGCCAGCTGGAGAGCACTGAAGGCTTGGAAAAGTGGCTATAAAAGTTACCTAAATAATGAAGAAGTTTTATTTCAATAAAATAGGGTTTATCCCTATAAACATGTTTGTAATGGAAACTTGGGTTTTTCCTATGTACTTATTATTATAAAAGTGTGGTGTTTAACTCTGATAAACTATTTCCTAACTACAGTCCTGATGTAATTTCCGCTGCCAAATAAATAAACACCGATGCCACTGATACTGGTTCGCGGCCGCCCGCTCCCGGGATAGGGGTCGGGGGTTGCGACAAGAACACACACTCTTAATTTTGTTTTACCCCAACTCACTCTCCATTGTTTACTCTTAACTTCTTCTTTTTTTGAATTTTAAAATGGCAAGACGTTGAACTGAGCAAGAGGATATCGCTTTGACCATGAGTTGGGTGAATGGCGTCGAGCTAGGAATGCCTCAAGATTCATGAAAGTTTTGGAACATGGTTATGACTACACTCCATCAACATGTGGGTGAAAAATCATCGTAATATTAATTAAATATTATGGAGGTTTACGTAGTGAGTGCCAAAACATCCACAGCACTCAGTTTGCTAACATTACGGCTTGGAGAATTTTGAGAACAATTCGTTGTCGTTTTTATTTTAATTATGTACCTTTAGTTTTAGTATTTTAAATTTCATTTGTGTAAGGATGGTAATGAGACGTGTTCAGGCTAAGTGTTGGTAATCCCATACAACATCCGGTTGTAAAATTGTGTCACATACCCGACCCATTACCCGTCGGGTATCAGGTATACGCATGAATTTGTTAAAAGATACCGGTTGGGATTTAACATACATTTACGTTTTAGTATTATAACTATTGTTTAATTTTTCTTTATGTAACAGTTATTATAAATTAAAATATACATTACATATTTATAAGTTTTATCATAAATAAATAATAATATGGTAAATTCTATATTGTTTTATTCATATACTTCACACCACACAATATATAAATAATATTACCAAATACATATTTTAAAATATTTTTTCCACACAATGAACCTACTAAAATATGTCATTAATAGATTGGGTACATAGTTCGGGTAAACAGGTATGTGGTTTCGGGTAATCAGGCTGAGTATTACCTAATCCCATACCTGTCAGGCTTCGAGTATACCCGTCTCGTATTTTTTGGGTTTCGGGTATACCCATTGGGGTCAGTTTTTTTTGTCATCGCTACAGTTGTGTATGCTTTAATCATATCTTTTATATTTAAGCATCTATTTTTAATTTGAAATGTTATGTTATTATTTTCTAAACTTTGGTATTTTATTTTTTTAATTTGTTTAAATCGTATTTTATTCTTTAATTAATTTGTTTAAATGGTATACGAAAAACAAAATAAAAATTAAATAAATGATCGAGGGGACTTTATTCCATTGGTTAGGTGTTAGACTAAAGGGTATGGTGAGGCAAGTCCTCCAAGGATGTGTCGCTACGTAGACCGCCACGTAGGAAGGGCTTGAGGGTGATGGACCTAGGGGGTGGGGGATGAAGCTCTTTATATATATATATATATATGTATGTATGTATGTATAGGTATATGTGAGAGAAGGAGATAGGAGAGAGGCACGACAAGAACGGCTGTGGGCTGCCGGTCAAGCCGGAAACGGATGGGAGGGGCGGTGTAGGGGACCGGCGCCGGTCCTAGCCGGGCCTCAGTCGGCCCCCATACCTTCTAGTCTTATTGGTAAAAGGCAATGAAACCCTCTATTTATGTAACACAGAAGTGATGCTGATGTGACGCAACCTAACAGCTTAAAGTAGCAAAAGTTCAACAAAAAGACCCCCCTGATACAAACACAGATGCTTGTAAATTAAGAAAACCCTTAAAATCAGTATAAGCTATCCTAACATAACCTATAATAGATTATATGCACAAAGGGTCATCAATTATGAACCCAAAACTAGAAAGTCACGCCTTTTTTTAACACCTGAGCAACGACCAAAAGGATGAACAAAATTCGATTGAACCATCGAGCAAGAAATCACTGATCTTCGGTTTTGTCGAGTTAACCAAGCCGAGCTGAAAAATCTATGCTCTACATACTTTTGGATCATAGGAGGCAAAAAAAACCCCAAAACCTGAGACATGCGGGACGTGTATTCGAGCATTGGAACGCGTATGAAATTGAGAAAAAAAATATTTCACGGGTACGAGACTGGTGTGGGATTAGGTAATACCCGGACGGCCGGACCGATTACCCCAAACTATATACACGTTTACCCAGACTATATATTCGAAATAATTATTTTTGTTAACACTTGTTTAGTAATGCTTCAGTATATTAATGGGTTCTATGCTTTAATGATATTATCTACATAACTATGTTTATATGCTACGAAATACAGAATTATTTTTTGAGATTTATATCATCTAAATATTTACAATTTAAATATTTCAAATATCATGATGATGACATATGTTAAATATGAGATGTCTAACTCACGATTATTTTAATGTTACTAGTGAGTTATGACTCAAAGAGTTACACTTTGAACAACGAATCAATAAAGTGTTTATGAGATCAATATTATTGTTCACATGTGAGCGTTTTGCAATGGAAATGAGGTTAGAACGTTTAGAGAAACATTTAGTAAATTAGTTATTTGTTAAATGATAATTAGTATTTAGTTGTTTATTTAATTAACTGTTAGTTAAAAATGGTGAGAGAATATTACTTATCAGATAAATAAAATGTAAGAAGATAATAATTATATTATTTATGAGATAATTAATATAATATTATATTTATGAGATAAATATAATAAGGTATTATTATATATATCAATTTATAACATGGGTTTGCGCCAGAAAAGTCTATTCTTTTCCTACTTTGGCCACATAATTTATTGGCTTCTCATTTTCGCCCCACAACGTGGCCGTTAACGCTCATCAATCCTCAGTTCATTTGACAGAGAAACACAAGAGATATGGGTGGGACCCTGTGTTTTGGGGCTTTCAATACTTAGGTAGTGGCCCTATGGTTTTCTTCATCAAGTCTTTTCGTAGTGACCTTGGCCGGTAGTTTCCGATGCCGATGCCATCCATTGGTTTTCTTTCTGGTGATGGTTCTCTCGCTACACAGCTCAGTAGAGTTTAGAGAGAGCGGGACGAGGAGGTAGAGATTGAGAACGACCGTTGGGAGTTCCCACTACAGGCTTTTCCGTCAACGGTTATGAGTTATTTGAACAGATCGGAAGCTTCATGTAACGATCCTGGGTGGACATCGGCTTTTCAACAACGAACTCGGATGTTCCGAGCGGCGGCCGGTGGCTTCACCATAAGATAACTTTCTCTTTTGGGTGCAACTTTCGTCGCCGGAAAGCTTCATCGCTCATACTTCCAGTCGTCGCCTCCACCACCACAAGTTTCCAGTTGCCGGCAATTCTCCGACGTCGCCTCATGCCTTCTTCCACCGCCACAACCTTTGATTTAATAGATAAGAAAAAGAGTGAGTAGAGAGAGAACATGTTGATAACAGATTAAGATTGACTTAGAGAGAGCACGCTACAACTTTACATTTTCTAAATGGATGTTTATTAAAAAAATAGAATAAGGTAATTTCAGTTATCAAGTCATATTTGAAAAACGAGGCAAGAAAAATCGAATCAGGTAATTCCAATTATCAAGTCATATTTAAAAAAACACACCCTTTTTAGGTAAGAATAAATTGTTTGTTTCATTTTACAGTGTTATAAATTGATATATATATAAATTTCTTACTTATAGAAAAGGTTAGAGAAATCAAAATCAAATAAGGTAATTTCAAATATCAAGTCATATTTGAAAAACGCTTCCTTTTTAGTCTAGAATAAATTGATTGTACTTACTAAATTATACAGTATCTTAATATGGTGTACTCGAATTATATGGATGATAAAAAAAAACTGGTTCCATGTCCACAATGGACGTTAAAAAAAACATCCAATTTATTATTAGGTAAGTAAGTCTCTTTAAAATAGAACCATACATTGACGCAAAAGAGAACCATACATAACATATAGCATAATAAATGGGAAAAATCCGCTTCCGCCGCGAAGCGCGGGAATATTACTAGTTAGAATTAGATAATATCTAAAATTATAGTTGGTATTCAAGTCTAATTTGAATAGGTAAGGTAACTAAAATACAAGAGCTCACAAAGGTTTTTGGCTACAACATACAACACACCAAACACAACCAATACCCGTCGAAGGCCACTGTTGCTCTTGTTGCCCCCTCGCCGAAGAACCCCACTGTTGTGCCGCCTTTGCCAGCCAACCCCGACGCTACGCGCCGTCGCCACTGTTAAAGTGGGGTTTGACTCGGTTTGACTTCCATATTTGACCGAGTTACTTTTTGACAGTGAAGGAGTTCTCGGGTTTTGCTTTGGGGTATTTGGGTTAGAAGATTCGAGTCAAGTTGTTGATTCGGGATCGTGGTTCATGAACAGACGTCATCTAGCGTGACGGTTCGTTGGATCAAAATGTGAAGCTTAGGTTTTTCGTCAAAATGTTAGTTTATCGAAAAACCTCCTATGGTTGTGTTTGTTTTAACCATTTCAATTGGATTACTGAAACAGGTTAGTCAATTTTTAATAAATAAAATTCGATTTTATTTAAAGTTAAAAATTGTACACCGACGAATCCCAACAGATATATATGTTATTTATCTTATTTTAATCTATTGTTGGTCTTATAAACATGAAATTATATCAGGACAGGACAGAAAAATAATGTATGATTTAAAACCAACACTAATGGGTAAACCTGATACCAATGACCAAGTATGAGACATGATTTTAATGTCAGGTATAGAACTGAGATTAACCATACCCGACTCATTGTCATCCTTACTTTTGATTAAGAGTGACGGGGGGTGACAAAAACTAGGGGTGAGCAAATTAACTGTTATAACCGATAATGGAACCATAACTGACATAACCGAACCGATGGTTATGATTACGAAGCTTTGTTTAACCACCCAGTTAATTATGGTTACGATTATGAAGCTTTGCTTAACTGACAAAATCAAAACCGATCCGAACTTGTAAGTCTATATAACGGATTTTATGTTTTACAGTAACCGTTTAGAGGTTTGTACTAAGATAAGAGTATGTTAGTAACAAAATGATTTTGGCGTGGATGCCCTTTATTTTGATGAAGAATTGAAGTGTTGTGATCATATGAATATATTGTATAACACTGAATTCATAACTAATAGATTTAAGTTGTTGATTTTACGTAATTCTACCAACGAGAAACATTTAGTGCATTTGCATATGAACATACAGTTAAGGCTGGGAACTAAAAAATTCTATTGTCCCACATAGAAGGGTTAAGTTTTTTGTTGTGAATTACCTTATTAAAGGGATTTAGGGATCACATATTGGTAGTTTAACCAAAAGTGTAACCTTGGTTGTCTTATAACCGATTAACCGTAATGAAAGTTTGGTTATGATTAAGAAAATCCGATAATCGAAGGTAATGGTTATTGTTCATGGTAAAAATTGACACAAACTAATCCATATACACCCCTACAAAAACGGGTTATCTAGTTGAACCCTTTTAATGTTTAAAAAAAATTAATAGCTTTAATATACGTTCTGTTTATAAATCATGTTATATGGTCAACGTTATGGGCCATCCTGACATAGGGGATGTTTGGGGTTCCTTTTATTTCAACTTATTGACTTATTTGAGGCAAAAAAGACTTTTGAAACATAATATCTTATATTAGAAGGTTAGAGCAAATTACAAATCATGGGTTGGTAGACGGGCAATAAGCTGCGCCGCCACCCCCTTTTGAATTGCAAATCCTACTCGGCTAAACACATAACTATGGCCTACATACACTGTCGCATGCGCAAGTGCTGCATTTTGAACCCGCTTCAAGAAACCGGACGCCACAGGGGCCAGACAACCAAAGGTATCGAACGCGAAAGGAATGAAGGCATGTTGATTATCTATGCAGGTCTGCTCGTGCTTGGATATTTTCCCCGCCTCAGCCTTCCGCGTCGCTTGCCCTGAAACAAAACCACTGCCCCTAAAACCGGCAAGAGGCGACACCCCCGTGAGATCAATGCAAGCATGCTTACCCCCGGACCATCCAAAAACCAGCACATCGGCTGGTCGAAGGGAAGACCTCCCCTCCTTCGGGTCCGTTAGGAAATTAACCGGAGCCTATTTTTTAGCAGCGATGCCAGCTCGTTTGAGAACGTCAAACAACACATCTCTAACCAGATCGTGTATGTACTTGAAGCCAGGAAGCTCTTTGCAGTGAAGGGCATGTTCCCCGAAGCTATCAAGACACACCTTCCGACAAACAGGGCACGGTTCATCCTCAGGGTACAACGGTATCATCAAACGATATTTGAGGACAGACCGATATTCTACTGCCGACATACATTGCCCCAAGCCCTCGATCGGGATAACAGTAAGGAAATCTTGAGCGTGGGGGGCTCGTAAACAATCAAAAACAGCCTTTTGCCGAGGGGATAACCCGAAAACACCATTGATTTCCTTCACGGTTTTACCATAAAAAGCACTCGCCAAAATAGTTTGAGGTTCACGGGGGGCGGTGTCTTTATTAGCAAAACTGCCAAGGTCAACATCAGGAAGAACGGCTTGTAAACCATCCAACGCAGCCCTAAATTCCGAATCCAAATCATCCATACAACAAGCTCGCAGAATATGATCTTGAAGTTCCAAAGATTGCACTCTGGAGGCCACGAAGGCAAAAGACGAGACATCCCCCGCCGATAGTAATCCAAGCCCACCCTCCTTGATTGGCAAGGAAGCCAATCGCCATTGCAAGTCCCCAAAGAACGGCCCCCCGCCAACCACAATATCATCAAAGACTTTTCAAAGTGTTTGGAATTCCTTTGTGTGTGAGTGAATAAGTCAATAAGTCAGGAAATCCTGACTTATTACTTCTCCAATAAGTTGAAAAGTCATTTTCAAAAGGAAAGCCAAACATGCACATAGTGTGTAACGAGATCTTGAAATCCAAACTCATAAAGACATAAAAAAGATGAAACATTTCATATATTGTAAAGTCAAACACAGGGGTGGGGCCACCAAAACAAAAGTCAAAGAAAGTCAATTCCCGAACCATAGTCCTTGCTACTGACTACCCAAGGAACTTATCTGGTGCGCTCTTGACTACCCTTGTTAACATGCACCGTCCCCCACCACCTTCCATTGATTGAAGTTACAAACTCCCTATCTCTACCTACCAACCACCCCTCTTCAGAACCACCATAATGTCAAGTAACTTAAAAAGACATTAGTACCCTTTTAACCCTACCCTACACAAACCACACTGCATGCATGCATGTCTATGAGTTTTAAGTTTTGACTCAAAAATAAGAAAAAAGAAAAGACATTGTAATCTATTACTATTGCTATTACTTTGGTTAGCTAATAGTTTAATAAACCTTTGAGGTGGGGCTTGATTCCACTTTATTGGATAGCGGAGTAGTTGATGGCTCGTTAGACCCATCAACATTGTTACCATCATAAGCACCGGCTCTGGTAGCAGAGCCAATGCTACTATTGGTGGCAACTCCACCAAGTGCGGCGACGATTTGTTGCATTGTAGCTTGAATATGGTTGTTGACTGTGTTGGCACTCGAGAGATTTAGTTTCGCGGTAGGCATGGAGTTGGCCACTACTTGTAGTCCCACAGTCAACAGGCAGCCTCCTCCGGATTCGGAGGAGGCTGTGATGTTGCCATTAGGGTTTTGTCCCATTGGGACTATGACAAACCCTAGAGGGAGGAGAGGGATGCGTGATGGATCTTCACCGCTCATTGTAAGTTTGATGGCATCAACACCAACAACCGAGTAGACCACGAGGCTGCCAGAGTCATCGATGCAGCTTTCCTGCAGCACCAGCTCAACATTCTGGGATGAGTTACAAGCCACCTATTCACAAAACACCAAGAATTTCATTTTTTAGAACTTACTGAAATCAGTCTGATTAAATTTATTTCAATTTGTATGATTTCTCCGCCTTTCGAGATTAATTCACCGGTTCAACAGGGTGTCCAGGAATAATAAACTTACATTTACACGAAGCAAAGAGATACAATTTCCAGGATGAGAACCGTTTGTGATGTGAGCCACCTCTTCCAATGGACTCCCATTTGAGATAATATTGAGCTGCAGTTAGCAATATACGGCAACATGTTAGAAGGAAGCACAATGGTAGGTGTCAAAGTGTAACTTTATTCTAATTATAAGGTTTTTGCATTGATTCATGAAACCTGAGGTCGACGACGTTCATCTCTCAAAAGATCAAAAACTTGATAGTGAGGATGAGGAAGCCAAATTGTTGAAACTGCTGTCAGGATCAAGCCATTAGACTGGCCTGGTTCAGTGACTTTTCTAGTCGTTATGCGAACTGTGTCCTCAACTGAATCCGAGAGGGCTGTCCAAGATTGACCACACGAGCCAGTGATGTGGAGAGAGAACATCCTTACCATCCTCTGAGCCACATTCATCAAGTTTGTTCTTCCTTCTGGAGATGGTATCGCTGTAAACAAACATTATAATAAAACAGATAAGATGGATAGAAATTGAATCAAGTCATATTAATTAGTAGTTATGAAATAATTTGATGGTACCTCCAATCTCAGATCTATTTCGGGCCATAAGACTTGCAAGCCTCTCACATTGTCGTTGTAAAACAGCTAGCCATCGACGAGCTCCAAATGCCATTCCACTGCTAACATAATCAGTAAAGATCCCGTGCACTGGATCATTCTCAGCTTCAGCATGCTCAACCCATGTTACCTGAATCAAATAAAGGGTGCAAAAGTATATTACAAGATTGATCAATATCAAGTGTTGAAATCTAAAAACTTACAAGTGTGCATATATAGTTAAATGATATAGATTTCTCACCCTTGAATAGCCATTAGGCATGTCTTGTATAATGCAGCCCGAGGGTAATCGCTTGTATCTAGTAAGAGAGGGCTGGTAAGTCTCGTGAAAGCTGTCTAACGGGAAATCAATGATTGCCCAACTTCCATCTTCAGGATTTCGAGCACAATAACGAAGGAAGTGAATTTCTCTTGTTGGCACAAGTGGGGATAGCATTTGCAATTCAGCATACATCTGTTCATAACAAAATGATGCAAATTCAACCAAACTTGTGCAAATACAAGCCACTATTTCATTTACCATCAATTTTATATCTAAAGATATATTTAACTTGTACCAGCTGCAGGGAAGTGTTTGCAACTCCATTAACAGTAGAAGTGACGACTTGAAGCGTTTTCGCACGCGAGATGATCGAGGGAAACAACTCCATCCATTTATCCTACAATACCCAAATCCAGAAAGAGTTGGAAACACATAAAATATCTATTTCCAAACCAAAAACATATAATTCTAACATGAACAAGTGACATACTGCATCAAGAAAAGCATCAACCAGGGTGATACTGTTAATGATCACAACCGAGCTAGCACGAGAAGCTTCATATCTCAACTCATTCGGATCAGTCTTCCTGTTAATCGTACACGGGAACATCTTAACATATTCATCAAGATTAAGCACTTCTTTGCCAGCATCATTAACCTTAGTCCAAAGTGGTTCTCCAAGCCTGCACATCTTAACAACTTCATCCATGGACGATAGTGCGTATTGGAGTGCAAGAGGCTTTTCGTTCTCCATGATGATTAACCCGTTTGCAACAGCAAAATTGGGAGCTTCAGGTGCCATTAAAGGGTTGATCTGCATCATTTCATTGCAGTTTGGCATGCCATCTTGATCATATGGGTTGGGATACATGTTCATATCCAAGCCCAGGTTTGAGGCCATCATTGGAGGTACATTTACTTGTGTTTGCATTGGATTACTTCCACAGAACTGAGTTGCAAAAAGGCAGGCACGATCCAACTGCAGGAAACACTCATTTCATTGGGTTATTCTAATTTAATCAAGAGTGTACTAGGTATATACATTTTAATTGTTATTTACATTGCTTTAATCTTTTTGGGCGAATTAACTTTTGAGCAACGGTAAGGTTGATGTCATGTGAGTTGAGGTCATAGATTCAAGTTGTGTAAACAACCTCTTGCATATATGCAAAGTGAAGATACTTATATAGACCTAAGTTTGCCCGACCACCTGGAGCCCATATGCGGGAGCCCCGTGGACCGAGTTTCCCTATTTCAATCTTTTTAACTGTTTGTAAATTTAGAGTTTTGTAAACTTATAATTGGAACTTTTGTAACCTAATACTGTAATATGCTATTTTAAAATTTGAACAACATTTTTTTGTTCCACGTGTACAATACATCATATCAACTTTTCTTATTGATAAAACTTTGGAAATTTTAGTTATAACATTATTAGGGTCCAATATACTATAATGTGATAGGATACAAACGATCAAATATTAAAAACAATAAAGATAACTAGGTACCTCCTCTTTGAGCCGAGCATTTTCCATGCGAAGTTGTTGCTCGTCAAAAGACATAGGAGACCCTCCACAGTTAGAGCAAACAAGCATGCGTAATGCCGTATGCAGTCGACTGTTTTCATTTCTTAGATTCTCATTATCGTTTCTTAGAATAGCATTTTCTGATCGGTCTTGTTGTGCCTATACATAAAAAAAAATAACTATAGTAAGAACCGGGTCTCATCAACATTCAATGTGCAACTAACAATGCACAATGTACAAGCAATAATTGCACTAGAGCATGTGTTACATACAAGATCACTTACAAAATATTAGTACAAGTAGTGACTAGTGAGTAGGGGGATTACTCTAGCCCCTAAAAGGATATATATTAAATAGTGTGCTCCCCTTGTGGGAGATCATGTTGCAAGAGGTGTAAGCTGTAAACGAACCAAACGAACACGAACGAGGCCTTGTTCGTGTTCGTTCGTTAAGAAAATAAATGTGTTCACGAACGGTTTATGAACACTTACCGAACGAGATTTTATGTTCGTGTTCGTTCATTAAGGAAATAAGTGTGTTCACGAACGGTTCACGAACACAAGCGAACACAAATAAATTTGGCGAACACGATGAAGGATAAAGGTGGATGGCCCAGAGAGTAGCACTAGAACTTGAATCCCTTATTGTGGAACGGAGGTAGATCATATTCGTCGATGTAAATAATGAGAAAAGAAAGGGAAATGGTGCATAAACAAGGTGAAAGAGGGTTTCCTAGTTTAATTGTTAGGGTAATGATATAAATAAAAGTTTAATAGTATAAAAAGTATCGATAAAATATATAAAAGTATAAAAATCTTTAATTAAAACACGAACATACAAACATAAACGAACGCAAATGAACGAATGTTCACGAACACCTTACCGAACGTTCACGAACACAATTGAACGAACGAGACCTTTGTTCATGTTCGTTCATTTAACTAATCGAACGGAATTTCTTGTTCATGTCCATTCGTTAATTAAACGAACGAACATAAACGAACTTCCCTCCGAACGGTTCACGAACTGTTCGCTGAACGGTCGGTTCGTTTACAGCCCTAGGTGTAAGGGTTAACCGTGCACACCACTAGCTTATATTAATGAGAAAGCAACCAAATTCAATAAACATAAGCCTACAGACATCTATGCCCAATCCCCTCTTCATCAAGTTTCACCATATTTCAAGAACTCTAGAGAAAATGTTGTTACATTAATTAAAAGCAAACTTATAAAACTAGCTAGTCTGGCAGCTTTTATAATTTAGAGCAAATAAAATGTTAATAGAAAAGGAATGTCATATTTGATAAACTTTAAGCATATAAAAACTTTACTTAATCTTTTTTTTTTTTTTTTTTCTAAAAACAGATACCCAAAAAAATGCAAGTGGCGTTTATTTTCAATACAACCTATATTTGATTTTAACAATATATTATTTGAGGGAAAATACAAATAGATGTTTTTTTATTTAGATATTTGCTTTTAACAATATATTATTTAAGGTAAAATACAAATATGTGTTTTTTTTATTTAAATTGTATTATATCTATAACCATTATTATAAACTGAAAACTATAATTTAAAACCATTTCCATATTACAAACAATAAAATAACATAAATACATAATCTAATTTTGTAAAAAAAAATAATATAAAATAATAAACTCACCAGATCAAACCAAAACAATTTTGTACGTGTGTATATTCTTTTGTCAGAATTTTATCTTCTTACATATAACTGTGATTATAATTTATAAACTGAAAAGTTGAATTTAAAATTTCTATGGTTTATAAAACTGTTTTGGAATAAAAATAAACGATAATTATTTATTTCCTAATACATATATGTGTATTTTGCTCGTTTTTGTTAATTTCTTGAAAACCAAGTTAACACAATCTCATTTTACCTTTAATCAAATAAAAAATCAAAACACCAGTTCCATATTACATTACAAAATATAAACAATAAATATACACAATCTCATTATTGTTAAAAAAATAAATATATATGTAAGTATGTATATTTTTTTTTGAAAGGCATGTAAGTATGTATATGTAATATGTTATATGTATATATGTATGTATTCACACACGAAAAAGAATCAAAACACGTCTTCTTGAAATCTGTGAGGTACATGAACAGTTGGCATTAAATTTTAGGTTTAGCCAAGGTTAATGTAAATGTAAACATGTACATCCAACAAGAGTAGAACAATGGATGCATGCTAACGTACGCACCTTCATTTGCGTACGCCGGTTTTGGAACCAAAACTTCACTTGACGTGGCTTAAGCCCAAGTTCCTGACTTAATTTCAACCTTCTTTTATCATCTGGATGCGGAGATTCCTTAAACAATCTGCCCAAATTAATTATAATCAATAAATTTTGTCATGTTTTCTGTTGTAATTGTTTAAGGTAATAATAATGTAGATATATAGATAGTATCATACGCTTCCATTTGTTGGATCTGGTGAGCTGTGTGTCTATGATAACGCTTCTTCTTTGTTGGTGGCTGTTGTTGATCGGTTTCTACCTCGTTCCCCGACAACCCGCCTTCGATTTGATCGCTTCCCGACCCGCTCTCCATTTCCTCCTTCCCGGGTCTCATCATGCTCTCCATCTCCTCTTTCTGCAAATCCAAACTCAACATTTCATTTTAACTGTTACATTATAAAAAAAAAAAAAAAAAAAGACTTTGTTTAAAAAGTGTAAAATAAATTATAACAAGGTGTTATACAAAATTACACATGGTGTCGCGTTTTTTTTTTCAACATGGTGTCAGCGTCTCTCGCTTTTTTTTCCACATGGTGTCAACGCTTATTACCAAATAAAAATTAAAGCGTCACATCTCCTGTTGACTTCTTACGCTTGTAAAAAAAATTACAACAAGGTGTTATACAAAATTACACATAGCGTCTCATTTTTTTTAACACGGCGTCAGCGGCTCTCGTTTTTTTTCCACATGATGTCAAAGCTTTTTTCTAAAAAAAAAATTAATGCGTCACATCTCCTGTTGACTAATTCTTACACTTTTTTAGACTTTTTAACATGCATATATATATATATATATATATATATATATATAGCCAATGAGCCTTTGGTAGAGTGGTGGAAGAGACTTAGGCCTTGTGAGAGGTCTCAAGTTCGATCCCCACTTCTAACAAAGAGGAGGTGGGAAGGTTTTACCACCTTGTGGGTTCCTGCCCTGGAGTGCTTAGGTTCGAAGCCCCCTCGGACCGAGCTTTGGTCATGTATAGCCCTGACCGAGATGCTGTTCAAAAAAATATATATATATATATATAGAGAGAGAGAGATTACAGGGATGATGGAAGAGAAATCGGTGAAAGGCATGAAGTTGAAATTAGGGAAAATGGAATCAGATGGCATCACTTGACAATCTCCGTGCATGTTTCTCTACAAAACATAAGAATCTTAAAGATCGACAACAACTTACTAGCTAGATCACTTCACTACACTTAACCTATAAATGTAACAAATCATAATCCATCTACATGCAATAGATGAAATCAACCGATTAGTTTTTAACTCCACATCTTTAAATAAAAATCGTCACATATATAAAAGCCCAATCCTTTTTTTAAAGATTTATACAGCAATGTGTATATATATATATATACAGAGAGAGAGAGAGAGAGTAATGAAGTCACCGGAGTTGGTGTAGTTTCTTGCAGAAGAGATGTGTTTTTTGTGGGGTGGGGTAATGGTAAACGAGCGACTTAAATATAGTGAGAGGAAATCAATTGACTCTTCTTGAACTACTTAGCTGTTACATACACGTGTAAAGATCTGATTTGATGATGCATGCGTTTCATATATGAAAGTCAGCTAAAAATGTAAAGAAAAAAGAGCCTGGTAACATATTATTATTATATTAATAATTTATATATATTAAAAAAAACTACCTATAAGTAAATAATTAATTTTTATATGTAATTGAAATATAAGAATTAAAAAAAAGTTAAAGAAAGTCAACTTAACTATTAGTTGAACCTAAAATATATATATATATATATATATATATATATATATATATATATATATATATATATATATATATATATATATATATATATATATATATATAAATCAAAAAGAGAGTTACTGTTAATCTTACTTGCAATTGAAATAGATAAAATGTTGTAATAATATACTATTTATCATTTAATATTACATTTGTTGACTTTTATCAAAAAAAATCTGAATCTGTAACTATATTTAATTTTCTTTTTTTATATAATGATAAATGTGGTATTACGGTGTGAATACTCAATACACGCAGTTATTATAAGAAATTTGATATGATAATTTAATAGCATGAAAACAAAGAAATGGATGTTGGTCAACTATTTAATTTTCTTTTTTTATATAATGATAAATGTGGTATTACGGTATCAATACTCAATACACACAGTTATTATAAGAAATTTGATATGATAATTTGATAGCATGAAAACAAAGAAATGGATGTTGGTCAACGATTGATATATACACACATATAATTGTATAAATATCATGGGTATTGTTTTTAATTATCTGTACTAAAATTCAATTATTAAAATTAGTTTGATTATTTATTTAAAAAAAGGGTAGATGCACGGTACCCCTGACCGCGGAAGGGATCCCCCTTCCCAAGCTAGCGACCCGACAACGCTGCCTGGCAGTGAGTCCCCTGCCAACTCAAGGGGAACTAAAGAGCCTGTTGCCAGGATTCGAACCCGAGACTTCATGGATCCTTGAGCCGGTTTAAGGTGGGGGTCGATGGCCATTGGGCTGACACCCAATGGTTTTGATTATTTATTTATATAAAACATACACATGTATAAAAGTAAACGATATAAAATTAAAACATATATGGACAAATTACTTTGGTTAAATTTATGAAATAATTAAAATATTTATGGAACAAATTAGTTTGGTAAAATTTATAAAATAATCTATGTGTGTGCAAGTAAAAAAGTTACTCACACAATAATTTAGAAATCTGTAATAATTTTCACCATTTATATAAATACATGATACATCTATTCAAAAAATGTCTTTTTTAATCAAAGTGTACTAAGTGATTCTGAGCATTTTAGTTGTTTAGATTAAGCCGATTGCAAGATAGTAAAGGACCGGATGATAAAAAAAAAAAAAAAAAAAAAAAAGAAAAAAAAAGAGTCTTCAATTGTTAACTTTCTATATAGAAATCTAGTTTCATAAATATTTTTAAACTCAAACAAGTTTTGTATATTTTTTTTCTAAAAATATATAGAGCATTAAATTAAATGTTTTATTATTCTTACATTGCATACAATATTGTGAAAATATCAACAATTGAATTTATTAAAAAATGACAAATACAAATGACTTTATCATTAATGTGTATGACCAGAAAAACATTGATATATTTTATTTATTTATATTATTTTTCTCTATGCAAGATTTGGATAAATAAAAATTACAAATTACGTTTATCATTAATGTCACAACGTGTATGAACAAAAATATTTAATTTGTTTGACTTAAAGAACATGGGCCCACGGACACTGATTTGCCTTCCCGAGTATTACACTATTTTACAAGTCAAAGATTTTCTATTAGAATTTGACGATATACAAAATAGTGTTCGTGATATAAGATATACAAAAGGCTGAAACTATTCACACACCCAAATATGACTATTTACACGCTTTAAGGTTTATATACGTTGCGTATAGAATTGCATAAAAATTAGTATCTGACTGATTCAATTCTGGTCTGGCTGCTTCTATACGCTGCGTATAGACCAGTGGCGGAACTAGCCCATTAAATCAGGGGTATCCAAAAAAAAAAAATACCGTGCAATAATACAATATTAAAAAAACGACAATAAATAAATAACGTAAAACAAATACCTAGTAGATTTGTCCTCTTTTTTTCATAGCTTGAAATCCTTCCATTACATCGCCGTCTTTTACTTTATTAAAAATTCATTTTCGACCGCACAAACATGGCATTGTTCAAAAATTCTGGGCCCATTCGACTGCATAAATCCGTCTTGACAAGCTTCAACTTCGAAAAACATCTTTCAACGGTTGCGGTTGCAACCGGTAAAACCAAAGCTAGCTTCATTATCCGATAAACCAAGAGACAAGAACTATGTGTTCCCATTTCAACCATAAGACACGCAAAATCACTTATTTTATTATTTGAGCTTTATTAGTTATTACAATTTGGGCTTAATTATCACAAAACTAATTATTTGGGCTGTGTTACCTTACAAGTTTTGGGCTTATTGAATAATATAAAGTTTCATAATTTTCTCTTAGGCCGGGTATCCTCGTATATGTTTTGGGGTGTGCTATGTATAAAACCGAAAAAAATAACACTGTGAATACGGGGTTGAGCCGTAGCCCGTGCTACGGCTCATTCTTAATTGATTCCGCCCCTAGTATAGACCTATACGCAGCGTATATAAATAGTAAAAAAGACAATATTTTATAAAGGTTTGGGGTTAAAAAAAACCTTTATATATGCTGCGTCTAGGTCTACACGCAGCGTATATTAAAAGTCAAAAATACAATTTTACCACTGTTTTGGACTGCGTATAGCCCCCAATCCAGGGTTAGAATGGTCTTTTTTACTATACGCCGTGTATAACCCTGTATGTGGCATATGTATGGGGCAAGTTTGGTAAAAAAAAAAAACCATTTTACCCATGGGTTGGGGGCTATACGCAGCCCGGACCAGGGGTAAAATTGTCTTTTTGGCTCTTAATATACGCTGCGTATAGACCTATATGCAGCGTATATAAAGGGTTTTTTAGAAACATTTATAGAATATTAATCATTTTAGTAAAGTTTTATAAAAAATCTATTTTAAATAAATAAAAAAGTAAGTATTTTTACAAACTTTTTTATACAACATTAATCATTTTATACGATAAATATCGTATCGTATGTAACACCCCAAAAACGGGTTTGGTAATTTAGAACTCGGTTAAGATAAAGGAATGGGTAAAGTACCGTTAGTAGTAAAAGTGAAACCATAAACAAAATAACTAGGAATAAATTACTCTAGTGGTGTTATGTATATAAGTAATAAGATGATGAGTTTTTAGTCCCGTATACAATCAAAACGAAACTTGAGGGACCAAAAAGGTTAGGATGGAAAGATGGATTTTATTTATGAAAGTTAACACACACAAACACACACATTCGTGTGTTCTAGAAATCGATCAGGAGCTCCATGAGCTCAAAACCCTAGTTTCCATCCATTTCATCAAATCGAAAAGCAAGATGAAGCTTAAATTCATAACCGAGCATGGATTAGTGATCACCTTCTCATGGGGATCATAGGGTATGCCTTAAAGATTAGATTGGTGATCTTTCACGAAGTGGGTTATGATGTAAGTTGCGAATTTGTATGAAATTGAGAATGAGTATGTGTTAGAATTGTCATATAGAACATGGGGTATGTACGGTTTGGGCTAATTTGATGTTTAGAGATGAAACCCGTTGATTATGGTGATGATAACGACTTGAATGATCACCCATGTCCAATTCTTGCTTAATATTGATGTATTTTGATTTGTATGATGGATTCTTGTTAGAGGAATTAAAAGAAATGTGATACTAGTGTGTTTAATGTTTATGCATGAATGATTCATGTTGATTAGAAAGAGGAATTTGATGAATTCTGAATAAGATTAGAAGGATATGCATGAACTAGTTGTACCCTATGCTTAGGAGGTAGTACACACATAAAAAGTATGATGAAATTATGAAGAACTTAATATTAGATCACTTGTAAGTGATTAACAAAGTAGCTATGAAGTGGGTTTTTGATGATATGATGGAAGTAATGATATGCTTATGTTAATAATGTTGACAATCATATATGTGTAAGTATGTTTAAAGAAATTGGATAAGAAATGATGGATTATCGTGTTTTAAAGTCAAATGATACACGTAATATAAGATCCGTGTGATGAAAAGGTTGTGATGAATGATGAATAAGCTAACTATCTTGAGAATGATATATGATAGTTGATGCTTGATAAGCGACATGGAAGCTTGGGATAGGAGCGGGTCAAACGGGACTAATGCGCACGGGAAGCATATTCGGATGCTAGGTAAGTAAAGCTTACACCCCTTTTGTAGAATATCTATTCAATGTATAGATTACGAACATGGTAACTAAATATGTGAATTATGATGTTCCGACAAGTTTTGGTATGGGTCGGAACATGTGATTATGTTAAGAAACTAAGTTTGATGGTCAAAAAGGGTAAAAAGGGTATTATGGTAATTTTGATAATGAGATAACGAAGGAATAAGTTACAAGGATGGGATAATGAATAACGAAAATCCCATAAGGATAAAATGGACATCTAGACTTAACGGGTTAAATAGTGAAGACATTACCATTTGGCGATATTGACTAATGAATTGTTTTGTTAAGTATTATGCATTCACAGGATGAATAGCGAAAGGAATTATGTTGCTATTACTTAGTCATTTAGCGCATGAAGTATTAAAACGGGTCATATCTTTGATCCGAGCCAGGTATGTGCGATTAGAGTTGTAGTTAAGTCGTGGGATTAGTCAAATGTTTAAGGAAGTCCTTTGTAGTAAAGGATGGAACAAAGTTGACAAAAACGCCCTTGATGGGTAAATCGGGCAAACGGTCTTAAAAGTTGATTAGAAACAAGCTATTTGATTAAGTGAATGTTTTGGAAAAGTAGGAAAGCGAGAAGTATGATTTTCGTAAGCCAAGGACCTTAAAATGCGCAAATATCTTTAACGGATCAAAGTAAGCTTTTGAGCGAAAATGGGTTAAGAGGATGCCAGACATTCGAGAATTTAATCTTTTATGATAGACGTCATTGATATTATTAGGTTCATAAGAAGTTATGGTCAAACAAACAAGTTATGTTGATAAATGCATGAACGGGTCAAATTTTGGTAAAAGGGTAATATGCCGAAGGCTTAAAAGTCATAAATTTCGGTAGTCCAAATATTGGATTTTCACTCCATGTGATGGAGAATTAAATTACGGACGCGTAGGAAAAAGAATCGGGTAAAACGGATCAAAAACGAGAAAGTTATGCTCGTTTCCGTAAAACTGAGTTATGCTGGGAATATGCAGCAACAACCGAATTTAATATTGTAATATCAAATGTCACAATATTCGGAAGTTTATCCACAGATGGATCGAAGATAAAATGGAACCAATGGTTCAACAGACTTCAGGCATCTTAAGCTTGCGAGACTTCTAATGATGCTAAGGAGAAATCCCAGCCAATTACGCTTAGTACCTGCATTTAATCTTTTGGGAAAATACGTCAGTTTACACTGGTAAATACAATCAACTGACTCATTTTGGAAAATGATTAAAAATTGGTTTGGATGCACGTGGCATAAACATTTTATTTAACTTGGGAGAATTATTTAAATATATAATCTTGTGAACGAATTACATGTTCCTTGTGCGTTCAGTAGCCCGGATCTTGTCCGGGTTAAAGATCAATAGACACACCACAATATACTTTTGTTCACTGACGGGTGTACGCCTACACCCCGCGCTTAAGTCGTGGCCATTTCGTAAAATGATGCCAAGGATATCCGGGACATGGTCATTAACCCCCCAAAGGCTTTAAGTAACAAGACTGTTTAAACGAGCCGATCAAATTATTCAATTACCCACCTAATGGTGGAGGATTTGATGCCCGATCAAGCGGTATTCTATATACCGTAACCCAAGCCCGTATAGGGAAAATAAGTTAAAAGTATTTACCTGAGCAATGTATAAATCACAATAAGCAAATTGCAAGTAACTTTTACTGGTTCTCCTAATCTGGAACGAAGGTTTATAATAACCTATTAGAATCCTAACGGGTCTTTAGTTAAGCTTAAGCTTAGACCGGTTAGTTTCAAAGACACGGTTCGTACGCACGATTAAGCGAAGACCGGATAGAATGTGATTTAGACCCGACAAGTTCAGAGACTTGTTTAATATGGGTATTTCATACACATTCTGGATTTTGAGATAAAACCGTTAAGGTTTGACCCGTTTAGGTTAGTTTATGTAAACTAGTTACATAAACCGAACCGAACGCGTAATAAGCGTAACGGGTAGTAATGAGAGCCATTTACAGGTTTCCTAAGTTAATATGCTTCATATATGTTGTGACATCAGTAAGATGTCTTTTATTATGCCTGAAACGAATTTAAACACAAACTATGCCCCGTAGGGGTAGTTTGGTCATTTTAAGGTTATAAAAGAGTTTAAGTGTTTGCCTGAGTTACAGGTCTGATGTAATCAGAAAACATACTCAATTTAATGAGTTATAACAGTAGGGTAAAGTATATATGTGAAATTTATCAATTATAACCAAACTATGCACCGTAGGGGCATTTTGGTAATTTCACACAAGCCGTAAAGCTCAAAACTGAAGTCTGAGTTTAACCACTTTTGCTTACTATTAAAATATTATAATTTGCCTTAAATATCAGTAGGTATCACCCTTGTATGTTTAAAAATAGTTTTAGTACATACTATGCGCTAAAAACGCTTAATAAGGTGATTAGAAGCCATTTACGGGTTCGATACATAAAGCTGATATTTTTATTATTCCAGAAGGCTTAAAATAATTTATTTATCATATCTAATCAGTAGCAAAAGGTTTGGAGTCATTTAGATAGGTAAAACTCATTTTATGGCCCGTAAGGGCAAAACCGACAATTACCGGATTAAGCCTACGACTATGAGTTATGCTCAGCCTAAAATTAATTAAAAATCTTCAAAAATCCCAAAATAATATATTACATCAGTGGGTATTAATTTTGATATCAAAAAGTAGGCTTAACTAGGCTATACGCTAATTACGCTGTTTTATTAACATAAAGCTTTAATTTTACGCTAGAGCATAACTCTTATTCTACACCTCAAACTGATGTCAAACTTTACATACAAGTCTATATATCAGTAATTAAGGTTTCTACTCTTTTACATTTTCAAAAATCACGTTTTAAGGTAAAAAGGGCATAATGGTCAACATATGAGCAATTAACGGAATCATGCGTATTAATCGGTTAACTAATGAACCATAGTGTATAATCACAGAGGGTTATATTAGCATGTAACCTGGTCCAAATGAAGCTCTTAGGTATTTCTAAAACATACCATAACGGGTCAGAACTGAAAGTCAAAGTATAAGTCAAACTATGCGACTTTCGGTTCCGAACCGGGTCTAAACAGGAAATTGTCGGGTTGAACATGTTTAGACATGTCCTTACACTAATTACCAAGTTATATTAATGATCAAACAGGTTGTATGTGTTCTACATTGCTAATTATGCATAAATTGTAATTTACACATTCTGTTGACTTTTTAAATACAAGTTTGACCCGACATTTGACCTAGTTAGAGTGGGAATCAGGGGGAACCCTTTTGAGGGTTTATTACCCACATAATTACCAACCTATAACTACTTTCACTTCGAGATTTGACTGAGCCATTATTAATTAATCTCGAAGTCAAACCGTAATTACAACGGTTTGACTTTTAGCTAAATAACTAAGCTAAACTCAATAAAAGAAAGGATTAGCAACTTACTGAAGTCCTAAGCTTGATTAGTGATCACTTGGAAGAAGGCTTGAGCTCCAGGAATGATCAGAAAGCTTGAATGAATGTGTGAAGAACTTGTTGCAACTTAGTGCTTTATATAGTGATTTAATCACCACAATTTATTGACACACAAGTCTACACTTCACCACAACTGATCAACAAGTGTTCCTAGTGCTTAGGGGTGCCTAGGGGTCGCCCTTTATGTGGAAAATCGGATAAAATCGAGCTGAATGCAAAAGGCAGACAACAACCCAACATTTTCGGACCAGATAGGCCCTCGCGTGGCGCTACGACCCCCCCCCCTGGGGCTTCGCGTCGCGCGACACCCTCCTGCACAAAATCAGAATTTTTTGATTTATTGCGTATTGATCCTTGGCTCTTCAAACTTCGATTAGGCACTTGTTTCTTGCATCTTGAACCCTCATAATCAATTTGTAAGGGCTTTAAAACATATACCCACTTTGTTAAGTCCCCGGTTAACTTTATTGTTACCCGAAAAGTCCTAACTTTCAACGTTTACGCTTTAACCCTTCGCACACGAATTTGATCATAACTTTCTCATACGATAACGAAACTTTACGAAATTTATATCGTACATTCTAGTGAGCATAATTAACAGTTACAAAGCTTCGGGTTTGTCAAAAGGTCACTCAGAGGTATAACTTAAACATGTTGACACATTTAACCCCTGTAGTTTGTAATCTCTCACTTTTAGCTTCGCATGATCCATGATTTATTCGTTTGATGTTATAAACACCATGTGGGGTTAATGTACAATATATTTATTCACTGTTGACATTTAGAACTCGTATATTCACATACTTTTCATGATTGTCAACTTTAGTCCTTTCAGAACATTCTTTCACGCGTTCAATCATATGACACGTGTCAACACATTATAGGACGTGAATTTTCGAGGTGTTACATCCTCACCCCCTTAAAATAAATCTCGACCCGAGATTTACTGAAATAAATAAGGGTACTTTTCTTTCATTGTGGATTCAACCTCCCACGTATATTCGGGTCCTGTACGGGCATCCCATTTGACCTTTACAATAGGCACATGCTTCCTTCGAAGCTTCTTGACCTGTCGATCCTCAATCGACAATGGTTTTTCCACAAACTTCAAGCTCTCATCTATATGCACATCTGTATGTGGTATAACCAGTGATTCATCAGCGAAGCACTTTTTCAGGTTGCAGATGTGGAACACATTGTGAATTCCACTGAGCTCTTCCGGTAAGTTTAACTTATAGGCAACTGACCCGACACATTTGATAACCTCGAAAGGTCCTATGTATCTCGGGCTTAACTTGCCTTTCTTACCAAATCGCATCACCCCCTTCCAGGGTGATACTTTAAGCAACACTTTGTCACCTACTTCGAAGTGAAAATCCTTACGTTTTGGATCTGCGTAATTGTTCTGCCTATCTCGGGCAGCTTTGAGATGGTCACGAATCTAGACAATCTTGTCTGTCGTTTCAAAGACTATCTCAAGTCCTGATAATTGAACATCTCCAATTTCCGCCCAACAAACGGGCGTTCTACGCTTTCTACCATATAAGGCCTCGAAAGGCGCAGCCTTTATGCTGGTGTGGTAGCTATTGTTGTAGGAGAACTCAATTAGTGGTAGGTGGTTATCCCAACTACCACCCAAATCAATCACACATGCACGTAGCATGTCTTCCAAAGTTTGAATAGTACGCTCACTCTGACCGTCTGTCTGAGGGTGGTAAGTCGTACTAAAATTCAAACGTGTGCCCAAAGATTGTTGGAAACTCTTCCAAAAATGTGACGTGTATCTAGTATCTCGGTCAGAGATAATAGACACAGGTATGCCATGTAAGGCTACAATCTTATCAACGTACAACTGGGCTAACAAGTCGGAGCTATAAGTCTCCTTAATGGGCAAGAAATGTGCTGACTTTGTCAGTCTATCATCTATAACCCATATCGTATCATTGACTTTCCTTGTCTTTGGGCGAAACACATCCTTCAATCACTGGTGTGCAATGTTTTGCGAGCTCCGCTAAGCTCCTTGAATTGGTTTTAACTTATAAGCTACTTGATCTTGATACATTCGATTTCCTTCGAATGGTTCTATATATTCAGAGCTTAACTAGCCTGAAATTTAACAAATTTGGCACACCCTTCATGGGTGATACCTTTTGTGGAGCCTTATTCTTTAACAAGATCTTAGGAGGTTTGCTACCTTCATAAATTCTTGATTTTCTGCCCAAATACTGGCAGCTTACATATGATTAGAGATTTGCATGACTCTTATTCATTTTTTCCAATGCAACTTTTAGATTCTTACATGTGGACTTCTCAAAGTCTCGTCCATCCTACGGATGTTTCGATATTTCATTTATACGAGGTCTCCAAAGGAGCCACCTTGATACTTATATAGTAACTATTATGGAAAAGCTCATCTTAAGGTGAGATGGTTATTACAACCACTGCTCAAAACTAATCTTAAGGAGTAGCTAATCCTTACAGTTAGTCGAACAAATCGATGACCCTGGGCAGCTAATGGCGATCCTCAATCGTTGCCCAAATTAGGGTTGCGGTAATTAATGCATAAGCAAAATGAACCGTCTTCCTTATCAAACTCTCGGAATATCAAGTTAGGCTATATGAATCTCTTATCTTAAAGTTTACTTAATCAGGATTCGATTATTCCATGATCGACACAGAGTTCTTACAACACTTCAACCCTAAGCGGGATGTTAATCTTAGCTCTACTAGCCTCAGGAGGTAAACAGGGTAAATCTTTGGAGAAGGTGATCAAGATACAAGGAGGCTACAGAGATTTCCTATATCTCAGGCTCCAGTTCATCCATCATTGCTTGTGTCAAATAAGTGACACATTTATGCTATAAGTCCACAAATTTCTTAATCGGGAACATTTACTTGGACGAGTTCATTCTGGATATCTTCTTTGAATACTACTAGTCGACTTTAGTACAATATGACCATTGGGATATCTCAGGGGTTCCATGTATTAAACCTCCATGCTGATCAGGCATGGAAGTAATCTATGGGACACACTAGGATACGCCAATCCTCATATGTCACTTTTATCAAACATAGTTTGGCATTCGCAGGCGATAGAAAAACAATGAGAAAAATAATTAAAATAACATATGTTGTCGTACTCTATGCGAAGAAAGAGTACTCTTAGATTTTCCGGAAGGATTCCTTGCCGATACTAGAAGAATCGGTTACTATGGTTTCTTGGTAAGTTATACTTTGTGGATAATATAAAAGTTTGCTAAGCTTATGGTTTATGAAGATTTATTATTGCCTGTATTAAAAAAAATAGGACACTTAGCAGAAAGTATCATTGGTAAATGATAAGGAATGCATTTGATGACATCGTGAACTGCCTCTTGGCATTCATCAGGTGAGTTCAGGCATTTCTTCCTTTAGCCTTTCCAGGCTTAGCTGTACCTTCTTTGGCAGCTTTATGGTATCTAGTTCTGATGCGGCCTTGCTCACCACAGCCGTAATAGACTGCATTCTTTATGTCCCTACATTCATGGGAATGATGACCAGTTTCCTTAGCAGATGCCACACCGCTTTGGTCTTTGTTCTAATCGACACTGTCCCTAGTGTCTTTTATAGCAATTCTTACATGCAGGCTTCTTACTGAACTTTTGATGGTTCTTATTAAGCCTGTACTTGCTCTTCTTCTTAGATTTCTGGGAGTTATCCTCCTCCTTTGGTTCATCCTTCATATTCATGTTTGAACAAAACTCTTCTCATGAGCAATTGAACATGGTTTTGAATGAAATTCAGAGCGAGGAGCATTCGGCTCTTTGGATTGTTTCATGATCTTTCTATGGTCCTTCCAACTGCTGCGTCAACCACAGCCTGGAGATTAACTCCATTAATATTGAGGTTTACGTTTGTAGTTTTATTAACTTTCGTCGCATTAATAGTATTGCGACTGTCGTCTACCTCATCCGAGTTTTTCCCATGCTCGAAACTTGGTACCAATCACCAAGATTTAACAATTATTAGTCATCATCCTGATGACCTGACTTAGATTAGCCATGGCATTCATAAACCGTATGGGCTATTCTGTTCTGAACATTCTAATGAATGCTATTTGAATGTATATCTTTTACATTTAGCCTAGGTCACAAATGGACTATCAATGGCATTTAAGGTTTGGAGCGAGTCCAATACCTGCTTGACAGGGGACCATAATGTCACAACTGTCTTTGTCACAAGGACGATTATAAATAGCTCAAAGGCTAGCCTTACAAGACTTTTATTATATATATACATATATGGCATAGAAGCCTGTCTCGATGGACGTAGAAAGATATGGCTTAAAGCCCAGTCATGAAGGACATAAATGATTATACGGCACGAAGGCCTTGTCGCAAAGGTCATTTAGATATGGCACAAGCGGCCTTGTCATAAGGACATTTATCAAATCTGGCACAAAAGGCCTGTCACCAGGAATGTTAACATTTAATATGTTAGCTTGTCACGAATGACAAATTATAGCACATAGGCTTGTCATGAATGACTTTAAAACATAACTCGATGGTCTATCACCAAGGACCTTAATTTATTAGCCGCAATCTTATTAGATTAGGGCTTCAAGGTTGGAACGTGGTTCTTCACCTTTGGACAGTGTCACACCCCAACCGATGGCGGAATCATCGGGGCATGGCACTGAGCGAAACAGATTGTCCAGAAGTTTCCATAACAACTATCATTACCATTCAATTTAAGTTAACATGTCCCATACCATGTCTCAAATAGCAAACAAGTTATTACAGAAAAAGCTAAACAATTATTCTGTTCCGACAACTCAGATTTAACATAACTAGTTTATTCGTTGATTTCTAGACTCCGGTTCCTAGCTTCGAGTTCATCACAGCCCGAGAAGCATATAAACAACCTAGGCACCTGTCACATACGTTAAAATAAAGTCAATACATAAAATGTAAGGGTGAGCATACAAGTTTGATAATAGCATATAGAGTTCGAATTCGTTTACGCATAACCAGCACGTACACATAGTGAAATGAAGCACGTTAGTTATCGACATAGATCCATCGATACCAATGACTGCGGGTTGACTGCCCGAGGCAGTTCGCAATACATGATTACCACCGTAATCAATGCAAGTAAAAGATCCTTAACAACCCCCGTGTGAACGGGTGCTGAGTCCAAACTATAGTACTATCGTTGCTAAGGCAGGTAGACAGCATTCCATGTGTAAACATAACAACAAGCATTCATAAGCCACGTATAACATGCATAAACGGTTTAGCGTTAAAATAGCTTGAGTAATGTGATTGTTGTAGTTTGAATATTCGTAACGTATGTAACACCCAAAAGTGCTAAAGCAAAACGGGTTCGAGTATACTCACAGCGATTATGGATTGAAGGGAGCGCTTTACAGCGAGTACGATTAGCCTGAATAGATTCGATAACGTAACGATAAGTGACGCGTAAAACAGTACAAAGTGAGGGTGGTTAGGATGGCTGATCGTGCGGATCAGCTATCCGTGAGAGGGAGTCATCCGTGCGCATGACCAATCCGTGCGGATGGTGATGCGTGCGGATGGTGATCCATCCGGATAAGCTATCCGTGCGTGCGACTGTCCGTGCGGGTGGTAACCCGTGCGGATTAGTTGTGCGTGCGGATGACTTATCCGTACGGACAAGTTGTTAGTGTGGATAAACTTTCAAGTGGATTGTTTCTTCCTAAGTGTGAGATGTGTTTGTGTATGATGGCTTGTGCTTTGGAGTTTTTGTTGTAGCATTTAGAAAACACATAAGTGTTTCTACCTTTCAAGCCGGTCGTGCGGACGACCATCCGTGCGTATGGTAGTCCGTGCGGACAGTGGTGATCCGTGCGGACAGTCTGTGCGCGCGGGCAGGGACCATCCGTCCGGATAGTCTGTCCGTGCGTACGACTTGGCCGTGCGGATGATCATTGTTTGAATTTTTAGTTGAAGGTCTTAGTATCTCATGATCCGAAGAGTAATCCTTTCAGAGGTCGTCCGTCCGGATTGCTCATCCGTCGATACTCAAACCTTGTTTGGGAAGTGGGTCCCAAGGGTAGCTCGTCCGGGTGACAACCCGTCCGTATGGCCTGTGCGTGCGGACAGCTTGTCCGTGCGGACAGCTTGTCCATGCGGATAGTTGGTCCGTGCGGACAGCCTCTGGTCTGATTGTTCCGTTCGTCTACTCTGGGTTTCTGTTGTCGTTTATCGAGACGTTCTGATTTCGTGGCAACCACTTGGAATTGTGTTCTCACCCGCTTGGCTAGACCGGCCAGGAACCACCCTAACTCGGCCTGTCGGCGACTCAGAACGGTCACTCTGGTTGACCCCGAAGTCAGGTGTCTGCTGGGTAAAATCCAGATCTATGACTAGTGCATCACTATTGACGAGTAGAACACTAAACCGATCAGATTCGTACCGATTTCAAGGGTAAAAGAAGGAGAGAACTTAGGTTTATTTCTTTCAACTCTTTTATCCTTAGAAAAGTTTAGATTTAGGTGAGGTTCTTGTGAAAACTTGTAGAAATTGTTTAGATCTGAGTTATTCTTGGTGGAATGAGATCAAGCTTGAAGTTCATAAGAACTTCATGATGACGTCACCCGAGAATACCTCAAATCCGGATGATTTCATGGTTAAAAGTGAAGATTTGAAAGATGGAAATGTGTAGAATTGTGTAGTGATCAAGAATGTACAAGAATTAGTGCAAGATCTTACCTGGATTGAGAGAAATCTGAGGAAAAATGAAGAATGCGTGCGGTTCGGACGTCACTTGCCAAAAGTGGAAAAAGTGGAGAGTGACCTGTGTATTTATAGGATGCCAAAAAGGGAAAGAGTGAGCCGTGCGCATGGCACGTACCCGGATAGGCTATCCGCGCGGATAGGTCATCCGTGCGGATTGGCAATCCGTGCGGATTGACCATCCGTGCGGATGCCGCCTGCTTTGGTGCGTTCGGTGCGATGTTGCTCCGGTTTTGATTTGCGAGCGATTCGATAGGGTTTCCTAGTCAAATTACTTTCAGTCCCAACTACTTCTTATAGGGTTCAACTCGGAATTCGGGTTCGGGTTCGTTTACATTCGAGTTAGACTTCGAGTTCGATTGAGTTCGCTTGATTGCCACAACATAACATAAAATAAACATACGCAGGTAACACGTAAGGCACACACACACGTATAATCAACAAGTAAAATACACAGTTCGAGTTCGATTCGATGTCGTTTTGATTAGCATAGCTTGATTAACTTTATCGCATTGTTACTTCCTATCCTTCACAGTCGTAGGTCGATTGAAATATAGTAAACACGAGTCGATTATTGCAATGTACGACATTTACTCCACATAATCTAAATAAAATAAAAACATTTCTACGAGTCAAGTCGCGCGAAATCGGTCGTTGACTTTGACCTTGACTTTGACTTTCACTCGTGAAAACACGGGGTGTTACAGCCTCCCCTTGTTTAGGAAATTTCGTCCCGAAATTAAGCTGAAAGCTGTAACTAAGTCGTGAATCACGTGTGAGAATTGCTGATTTTTTGATATGATGTGCGAAAACATTTGATCTAAAAGCCTATAAAGTTTCAGATCTTAATTCGAAGCCGTTTGGGAGAAACCTTAATTTTTGTTAAAAAGATGTTGAATGTTGCTGTTGATGTTCACCGCACGCATGACATATCCGTGCGGATAACATCTACGTATTGACTATTGTTGACTATGAATCGCGCGGAGTCCGTGAACGTGCGTGACTAAACATAATCGTAACGGAGTCAAAACCGATCCTACAAGTGGTATCTGAGCAGGTGATCGATTGCGAGGATCAAACCCACTCAGATTTGATCAAGTTCTTCATCTTCCATCTCTGTCACGTTTTTCTCTGAAAATCGCTAAATTAAACGTATACAATAACCGTGATTCTATTGATTATGATGACGTATACAAACCGAGAATCACGTTTTGCCTTTCTCTCTCTACTTTCTCTCTCTAACCCTAAGGGTTCTATTTATAGGCACAAGGTTATAAGGAATCTCTCCTTATTTACAATTATGCCACCTTGCCTTTCTTAATTGGACATTACTCATTCGCTAAACAACTGTGGATACTTTGCCTTCATGTCGCTCTCGAGTTCCCAAGTGAACTCCGCGCCTCGTTTACCTTCCCATCGGACTTTCACAATAGGAATGCGTGAGCGTCTGAGTTCTTTGGTTTGGCGATCCATGATTTCGACATGCTTTTCCACGAAGTGTAGTGTTTCGTTCACTTGTAGATTATCTACAGGAACATGTAAGTCGTGGTCGGCGATGCACTTTTGGAGGTTTGACACGTGGAAAGTCGGATGGACATTGCTAAGTTCCTCCGGTAATTCGAGTCTGTAGGCGACTTTTCCGATCCTCTCCAGAATCTTAAAAGGTCCCACATATCGAGGCGCGAGTTTCCCCTTCTTGCCGAATCGTACTACACCCTTCCAAGGTGATACCTTAAGGAGTACGTAGTCACCAACGCCATATTCACGGGGCTTGCGCTTTTTATCGGCGTAAAATTTCTGTTGATCCCGAGCTTTCGCTAGGTTGTCCCGAATTTGGAAAATTTTGTATGTCGTTTCTTGTAGCAGCTCCGGACCGGTTAGTTGCGAGTGACCGATCTCGTGCCACACAATAGGCGATCAACATCTTCTTCCGTATAAGGCCTCGAAAGGTGCCATCTGGATGCTAGCCTGGTAGCTGTTGTTGTACGAGAATTCGACTAACGGAAGGTGTCTATCCCAATTACCACCGAAGTCTAGGACACACGAACGGAGCATGTCTTCAAGCGTACGAATCGTTCTTTCAGTCTGACCGTCGGTTTGTGGGTGGAACGCAGTACTTAGATTAAGCGTTGTACCGAGTACCGTTTGAAACGTTTCCCACAATCGTGAAGTGAATCGAGCATCACGATCAGAGATGATGTCACGAGGCGTCCCATGTCGACAAATGATCTCGTCGGTGTAGATTCGGGCTAATCGTTCTACCTTGTAGTCTTCCCGTATTGGCAGAAAGTGAGCTGATTTGGTCAAACGGTCAATAACAACCCATATGCTGTCATGACCTGACGACGTGGTTGGAAGTTTGGTTACGAAATCCATAGCTATGCTCTCCCACTTCTACATGGGAATTGGTGGTTGTTCGAGCAAGCCAGAGGGTCTTTGATGTTCAGCCTTGATTCTAGCACAGGTTAGGCATTTTCCGACGTAGAGAGCGATATCCCGTTTCATACCCGGCCACCAGTACCTATAGCGAAGGTCATGGTACATTTTGTCAGCACCGGGATGGATAGAGTATCGGGATTTGTGGGCTTCATCCATGATAATCTGTCGCAGGTTGGTTCGCTTGGGAATCCAAATTCGGTCTAAGAAGTGGAATATCCCATTTGATTTGCTCACGAGTTGGGCTCCATCGTGGTAGATTCTTTCTTTCTTCAAAGTGCGTTCGTTGAAACATGCATGCTGGGCGTCGCGAATGAGAGCTTCGAGATTGTGCTGGGCTTGAACATTACGAGTGCTAAGCAGATAGCTCCGTCTGCTAAGTGCGTCGGCAACAACATTTGCTTTGCCTGGGTGATAACGAATCTCATAGTCGTAATCGTTGAGAAGTTCTACCCATCGGCGTTGACGCATATTTAGTTCCCTCTGATTAAAGATGTGTTATAGGCTCTTATGATCGGTGAAGATCGTACACTTTGTACCATACAGGTAGTGTCGCCAAATCTTTAATGCAAAAACAACTGCGCCTAGCTCGAGATCATGGGTTGTATAGTTCTTCTCGTGGATTTTGAGCTGACGAGATGCGTAAGCTATGACCTTGTCCCGTTGCATTAGGACACAACCGAGACCAAGGTTGGAAGCATCACAGTAGACAATGAAATTATCGTTCCCGTCGGGTAGTGTGAGTACAGGAGCATTGCAAAGCATGTATTTGAGGGTTCGAAAGGCAGACTCTTGTTTGGTTCCCCAGACAAAAGGCCGGTCCTTATGCGTGAGAGAGGTAAGTGGTACAGCAATCTTCGAGAATCCTTCGATGAATCGTCGATAATAGCCCGCTAGCCCGAGAAAGGAGCGGACTTCAGTCGGTTTCTTAGGCGTAACCCAGCTCTTAACAGCTTCGATCTTCGCAGGATCGATGTGAATACCCTGACTATTTACGATGTGACCCAGAAATTGAACCTCCCCTAACCAAAACTCGCACTTGGAGAATTTGGCGTAGAGTTGGTTCCCCTGGAGTAACTCGGGAACCAAACGTAGATGTTGCGCGTGTTCGGCTCTTGTTTTGGAATAGATCAAGACATCGTCGATGAACACGATGACGAAACGGTAGAGATATGGTTTACACACTAGATTCATCAGGTCCATGAAAACTGCTGGTGCGTTGGTTAGGCCAAATGGCATGACAACAAATTCGTAATGGTCGTAACGAGTACGAAATGCGGTTTTGGGTATATCCTCCTCTTGTATACGCAGCTGGTGATATCCTGAACGCAGATCGATCTTCGAGAAACACGTAGCGCCTTGTAGTTGATCAAACAAATCGTCGATTCGAGGCAGAGGATAGCGGTTCTTGATAGTCAACTTATTCAATTCCCTGTAGTCGATGCACATCCGGAACGACCCGTCCTTCTTTTTGACGAAAAGGACTGGTGCGCCCCAAGGAGAGGTGCTCGGGCGAATAAAGCCTTTCTCAAGTAATTCCTGGAGTTGGGTTGAGAGTTCGCGCATTTCGGACGGCGCGAGTCGATAAGGAGCTCTGGCGATGGGATTAGCTCCAGGAATGAGATCAATGCGAAAATCAATATCGCGCTTGGGAGGTAATCCGGGAAGGTCTTCTGGAAAAACTTGAGGAAATTCTCGAACCACAGGAACATCCTTCACTTCCTTCTTCTCTTTCTTTTCCTTCTCCGCTGCTACAACGTTAGCCAAGAAAGCCCTGTATTCCTTGCGGAGATACTTGCTAGCTTGTAGGCATGACATAAGCTTGAGACCCTTCGAAGTAGTATCACCATAAACACATAACGAATCACCGTTTGCGAGTGAAAAACGAATCATCTTATCTAAGCACACAACTTCGGCATGATTTTCGCGAAGAAAGTCCATGCCTACTATGACGTCGAAACTTCCGAGTTGCATCGGAATGAGATTAATTGGGAAGATGTGATTGCTGAGCTCGAGAGTGCAATCACGAATAACAGAGTTTACAGCGACGGTTCTTCCGGTAGCGACTTCAACATCGAATGCAGAGGAGAGTCGGGAATGTTTACGACTAAGGAGTTTCTCAAATTTGAGTGACACAAAGCAATTATCGGCTCCAGTATCAAACAAACATGAAGCATAAATACCATTCACAAGGAACGTACCATTGACCACGTTGTTGTCGGCCTGGGCTTGACGCACAATGAGATTGAAAGTTCTGGCGCATGCGGCCTGTTGTTGCTGCTGCTGTGGTTGCTGCTGTTGCGGTTCTTGTTTCACTACCCTGTTCGGGCACATGTTGGCGAAATGGTTCGGGTCGCCACACGTGAAGCATGCTCTGGCTTTGACTGCGGGTGCCGGAGGAACTTGTTGACCCTGTGGGGCAGCGAGTAGAGCTTGATTGGCAGGAGCTTGACGAATGCGACAGTTGGCAGTAAAGTGGCCGTAGACGTTGCAATGAGCACAGAAGCGGCATTGAATAGCAGTCGGGTGATGATAGGTGCTAGTAGGGCAGAGCGGGTGTGGTCCAGTATATGCACGCTTTGCAGGCGGTGCATTGGCCACAGGCGCCGCTACTTGACGCTGTTGGGCAGGTACCGCTTGGATCGGTGCAGCAGTGATCGCACAGTTCTTGTTGGTGGAGCTGTTCTTTCTCTTGTTCTTTCGCTTGTTGCTCGACGAGGTGGTTTCAGCAGTTGGTGCAGCAGTAGTGGCTTGATGCAGATGCTTGGAGGTCTTGTCCCACACCCCAGCCTTAACCCTTTTGTCATTGATTTCAGCGGCCAGCAGATAGGTTTCCTCGATCGTGGTAGTCTTAGCCGCTTGCACGAAATCAGCAACGCAGTCGGGCAAAGCTCGGATGTACTTCTTGATGGTCATATCAGGAGTCTTGACCTGGTCGGGACAGATAATGCTGAGCTGTTTGAAGCGAGCAGTAAGACCAGCATTGTCTCCATCCTTCTGATGTATGTGCCAAAATTCATCTTCAAGCTTTTGACGCTCGCGAGGAGGGCAAAATTCCTCTAGCATGACTTCCTTGAGCTCGTCCCACGACAAACCGTAAGCTGCATCATTCCCTCTCTTGTTCCTCTCGGCCGTCCACCAGTCCAAAGCACGGGACTGAAAGACGCCGGTAGCGTTCAGAGTTCGAAGGTCATCAGGGCAACCACTTTGTCGCAGAGTAACCTCGATAGAGTCAAACCAGTGGAATAGTGCAGTAGGACCTCCTTCGCCTGTGAATTCTTTCGGCCCACATGACTTGAATTGTTTGAAACTGAAAGGTCTTGCGACAGCTCTAGGACCTTCAGTCCTCGATTCCTCGGATGATTTGCTGGCATTCTCATAGGCATCGCTTACCGCCTTTGCTACAGCTTTTGCGACGATGGAAGCAAGGCGTCTGTCCTTCTTTTCCTGGCGAGAGAGTGGATGACGGGATCCAGACGACATTGTCTGCAATAGACATCGCCATGGAACTTCAACACATGTATTCGAATCTCACCTCACACGTCTACTACTTACTAAAGCTCAGTAACACGTACCACGTAAACGCATATAGTCACCCAAAATCACAGAATTTCACAAAATCACATAAACACATAGAGCACATAATCACAATATTCCTAAACACGTAAGCATAACAGCAAGAAACACGTATAGCTTAATCACTAAAAGCAGTCCGGAAACAGAAACCTAGTATTCCGAGTTTGCGAGTGTTCGAAAGCAGTGTAGCGCGAGCGATTTGTCAATGTCGTGTCGTGTGAGTTTTGTGTTTTTAGCAGAAGCAATAGTGTTGGGTCGAAACCAATAGTACCTCAAAACTTAAACAAATAACAGAAAAACACATAAAATCCTCATAAGGGTCGATAAATCAGAAGTAGATTGTCTGCGGCTAACAGACTTCGACTAACCAAAGTGGCTCGACTATTCGCAAGGATCTTGTGTGCACAATTACCTCCAGGACTATGCCTTTGCCTCGGTTCTTGGGCGTTGGCGCAATTCCCATTGGTTACATTGTGTCTTTAGATCGTTGGAGTCCATCGAACTTTGGTGAGAGTTTTGTATAATAGCAGGACGAGTCGTCAAGGTTAGGGTTTCACCCCTATCTTGCAACTTCCGTCCTTGTTTTTTTTTTGATAAAAATTGAGGAGATTATTCATCAAAATATGGATTTCACTCCTAATTTGGTATGATTCTCCTCGTTTGTAGCTAAAACGCAAGCTGATTAGGCAACTTTAGTCGAGAGTTTGCGGTTTTCACACCTATTCTCAGCCTCATTGCCTGTTCACAACATGAAAATTTCGTGTGCAGTGATAGAAAAGAGTGAGTGGTAGTGGTGAGTTTACGCATACGCGTGAGTTAGTCTGTTGGTTCTTAACTATAGACTAGGTCTCTAAGACTTCGACCCGGACTAGGTCGAGTCTTGCCTAATTCCCTATAGTTATGGCTCTGATACCAATCTGTCACACCCCAACCGATGGCGGAATCATCGGGGCATGGTACTGAGCGAAACAGATTGTCCAGAAGTTTCCATAACAACTATCATTACCATTCAATTTAAGTTAACATGTCCCATACCATGTCTCAAATAGCAAACAAGTTATTACAGACAAAGCTAAACAATTATTCTGTTCCGACAACTCAGATTTAACATAACTAGTTTATTCGTTGGTTTCTAGACTCCGGTTCCTAGCTTCGAGTTCATCACAGCCCGAGAAGCATATAAACAACCTAGGCACCTGTCACATACGTTAAAATAAAGTCAATACATAAAATGTAAGGGTGAGCATACAAGTTTGATAATAGCATATAGAGTTCGAATTCGTTTACGCATAACCAGCACGTACACATAGTGAAATGAAGCACGTTAGTTATCGACATAGATCCATCGATACCAATGACTGCGGGTTGACTGCCCGAGGCAGTTCGCAATACATGATTACCACCGTAATCAATGCAAGTAAAAGATCCTTAACAACCCCCGTGTGAACGGGTGCTGAGTCCAAACTATAGTACTATCGTTGCTAAGGCAGGTAGACAGCATTCCATGTGTAAACATAACAACAAGCATTCATAAGCCACGTATAACATGCATAAACGGTTTAGCGTTAAAATAGCTTGAGTAATGTGATTGTTGTAGTTTGAATATTCGTAACGTATGTAACACCCAAAAGTGCTAAAGCAAAAAGGGTTCGAGTATACTCACAGCGGTTATGGATTGAAGGGAGCGCTTTACAGCGAGTACGATTAGCCAGAATAGATTCGATAACGTAACGATAAGTGACGCGTAAAACAGTACAAAGTGAGGGTGGTTAGGATGGCTGATCGTGCGGATCAGCTATCCGTGAGAGGGAGTCATCCGTGCGCATGACCAATCCGTGCGGATGGTGATGCGTGCGGATGGTGATCCATCCAGATAAGCTATCCGTGCGTGCGACTGTCCGTGCGGGTGGTAACCCGTGCGGATTAGTTGTGCGTGCGGATGACTTATCCGTACGGACAAGTTGTTAGTGTGGATAAACTTTCAAGTGGATTGTTTCTTCCTAAGTGTGAGATGTGTTTGTGTATGATGGCTTGTGCTTTGGAGTTTTCGTTGTAGCATTTAGAAAACACATAAGTGTTTCTACCTTTCAAGCCGGTCGCGCGGACGACCATCCGTGCGTATGGTAGTCCGTGCGGACAGTGGTGATCCGTGCGGACAGTCTGTGCGCGCGGGCAGGGACCATCCGTCCGGATAGTCTGTCCGTGCGGATGATCATTGTTTGAATTTTTAGTTGAAGGTCTTAGTATCTCATGATCCGAAGAGTAATCCTTTCAGAGGTCGTCCGTCCGGATTGCTCATCCGTCGATACTCAAACCTTGTTTGGGAAGTGGGTCCCAAGGGTAGCTCGTCCGGGTGACAACCCGTCCGTATGGCCTGTGCGTGCGGACAGCTTGTCCGTGCGGACAGCTTGTCCGTGCGGACATCTTGTCCGTGCGGACATCTTGTCCGTGCGGACATCTTGTCCGTGCGGACATCTTGTCCGTGCGGATAGCTGATCCGTGCGGACAGCCTCTGGTCTGATTGTTCCGTTCGTCTACTCTGGGTTTCTGTTGTCGTTTATCGAGACGTTCTGATTTCGTGGCAACCACTTGGAATTGTGTTCTCACCCGCTTGGCTAGACCGGCCAGGAACCACCCTAACTCGGCCTGTCGGCGACTCAGAACGGTCACTCTGGTTGACCCCGAAATCAGGTGTCTGCTGGGTAAAATCCAGATCTATGACTAGTGCATCACTATTGATGAGTAGAACACTAAACCGATCAGATTCGTACCGATTTCAAGGGTAAAAGAAGGAGAGAACTTAGGTTTATTTCTTTCAACTCTTTTATCCTTAGAAAAGTTTAGATTTAGGTGAGGTTCTTGTGAAAACTTGTAGAAATTGTTTAGATCTGAGTTATTCTTGGTGGAATGAGATCAAGCTTGAAGTTCATAAGAACTTCATGATGACGTCACCCGAGAATACCTCAAATCCGGATGATTTCATGGTTAAAAGTGAAGATTTGAAAGATGGAAATGTGTAGAATTGTGTAGTGATGAAGAATGTACAAGAATTAGTGCAAGATCTTACCTGGATTGAGAGAAATCTGAGGAAAAATGAAGAATGCGTGCGGTTCAGACGTCACTTGCCAAAAGTGGAAAAAGTGGAGAGTGACCCGTGTATTTATAGGATGCCAAAAAGGGAAAGAGTGAGCCGTGCGCATGGCACGTACCCGGATAGGCTATCCGCGCGAATAGGTCATCCGTGCGGATGCCGCCTGCTTTGGTGCGTTCGGTGCGATGTTGCTCCGGTTTCGATTTGCGAGCGATTCGATAGGGTTTCCTAGTCAAATTACTTTCATTCCCAACTACTTCTTATAGGGTTCGACTCGGAATTCGGGTTCGGGTTCGTTTACATTCGAGTTAGACTTCGAGTTCGATTGAGTTCGCTTGATTGCCACAACATAACATAAAATAAACATGCGCAGGTAACACGTAAGGCACACACACACGTATAATCAACAAGTAAAATACACAGTTCGAGTTCGATTCGATGTCGTTTTGATTAGCATAGCTTGATTAACTTTATCGCATTGTTACTTCCTATCCTTCACAGTCGTAGGTCGATTGAAATATAGTAAACACGAGTCGATTATTGCAATGTACGACATTTACTCCACATAATCTAAATAAAATAAAAACATTTCTACGAGTCAAGTCGCGCGAAATCGGTCGTTGACTTTGACCTTGACTTTGACTTTGACTTTCACTCGTGAAAACACGGGGTGTTACAGACAGGGAGTCATAGACTACAACTGTCATCGTCTTGAAAGACGATTCATTTGGCAGAAAGGTAAGCCAATCAACATCACTAATGGATGTTTATATATAACCATCGTATGTAATGATATTAGTCATGTTCACATCGATCATATTGACTATTAGGTTTGGGTATAATCACACCATTTTGAACAGGGGATCATAAAGATCACTACTATCTTTGTCTTACCGACACTAGAATAAAGTATAGCCCGTAGGCATTTCATCACGAGGGATGTTAATATTATGATCATCATACTGATGATACTAGTCAGGATCGCCATGATAGTATAGACTATGGGATTTGAGTATAGCTCACCCCCTTGGGCAAAGAATCACAAAAGGTTACAATTGCCTTGTCTCAATTGGACAATATAATATAGTCCTTAGGCAAATCATCATTAAGGATGTTAAAGTTTTTAATCATCGTATTTATGATTTTTGTCATGATCGCATTGATCATATAGACTATTAGGCTTGAGCATAGCTCACTACCTTGGACAGGGAATCGTAAAGATCTCAATGTCTTTGTCACACATGGACAATATAATATGGCCCATAGGCGAAACATCACTAATGGATGTTTATAATAGGTTCATCCTATTAGATGATATAAGTCATGATTGCATTAATCATATTGACTATTTGGCTTGAGCATAGCTCACCACCTCAGACAAGGAATCATAAAGATAACAATGTCAATGTCTCAAATGGACAATATATTATAGCCCGTAGGCAAAACATCACTAAAGGATGTTAAATAATATGATCATCGTATTAGATGATATTAGTCATGATCGCATTGATCATATAGAGTATTATGTTTGGACATAGTCCAACATTTTAGACAGGAGGTCAAAGACCACCACTGTCGTTGTCTTATCGGACAATAAGTTTAGCCCGTAGGCACTTCATCACTAACGGATGTTTATAATATGATTATCTTATAGGATGATAAAAGTCATGATTCCTAAATCACTAGGCTAGATTAGAGAATTGGAAGAATCCAATATAAGGATGACTGTTGTGATTTTCTTGAATCACATTTGTCAAGAGTGCTAACACGTTCTTAGGTGTTAACAAGGATCTGAATCTCTTGAGTAGGTTTCACCATCTTGGCCGCGTAGGCTAGGTTTCACCTTTAAGATTCTTTTTTTTAATGCATACTGACAGGGAAGGAAGGATATTTATTTTATTCAGGATTTTTATCATAAATCCTAATTTATAAGTTAATAATAGCACAAATGGCCTAGTCGCGTAGACAAGTTAAATTTATAAGCCATGATTTCAGAGAATCGCGGCATTAAGGTTTGAATCAAAGTTCATTACCTTTTCCTGACAGGGAGCTGTAGGCTACCACTGTCTTTAGTCTCAGAGGACATTAACTATAGCCCGTAGGCACTTCCCTTATAAGGAATGTTTATTACGGGATTGCCCCTTAGGGAAATTCATTAACCATGGTAAACAGAGACCATATTTGGTTAATTTATTAATCATATTTATTTAGGATTTCTATTATAATTTATCCTAATTATAAACAATAACAATATATGTTAGCACATAAGGCCTAGTCACAAGGACAATTTTTAAATCATAAGCCAGGATTTCATAGAATCGAGGCATGAAGGTTTGAGCATAGTCCATTACCTTCTTCTGACAGGGAGTCATAGCTACCACTGTCTTTTGGCTCATGTAGAAATGAGCAAGGCCCGTAGGCGTTATATTACCACGTATGGTCAAAATATGATCATCTTAATTGATGATTTAACCCATGATTCAGATATCATTTAGTTGGGTTAGGAATCTTTTGGATAGGTTTTACCGTCTTGGCCATGTCTGCAATGACATTTAGGCTAGGTTTTACCATCTTGGCCATGTCAGCATTGACATTTAGGCTAGTTTTTACCATCTTGGCCATGTCAGCATTGACATTTAGGCTAGGTTTTACCTTTAAGATTCTTTTTAATAATTAACGTAGAACAATTTCTAAATTGAAATGTTAATAAGGATCTGAATCTAAACTGAGGGACTACCATCTTGGCCGGGTCTTAATATGACACGTGGCTAGGTCTTGTCCTTTTAGATTTTGCCATTTTATTATAATGGTAGATCTTGCAAAAGGAATGTTAATAAGGATCTGAATCTAAATTGAGGAACTGTCATCTTGGCCGGGTCTTAATATGACACGAGGCTAGGTCTTGTCCTTTTTAGATTTTGCCATTTTATTATAATGGTAGATCTTATAAAAGGAATGTTATTTTCCATTTATTTCATATTTCATATTTAGAATGAAAACTTAAATTTAATCAATCCTCTATATGAAAATAAAAGTACAGAGTTGCCCTAAGCGGGACCTGAAAGGAATAATGTGTCCTCGGAGGGACTGAAAGATAAATATGTCCTTATAAGGACTAATAAGGAAACGATCTTCAGTAAAAGGAGTTTCTTCTTCATTTTATTTCTGAATGCTTTCTCCTTGGATGTTCGTTTCATTCTAGCCGCGGTACGAAGCTCAGCATTTCAGGGCTCCGGGTGTGGAGAACTCCTTTTACGGCTTCTTCGCTTGGCGACGTATCCAATAAAAAGTTTGGAAGTAAAAATTATAGATTAGGATTGAGAATATTCCTAAGTTAAGTCTAGACTCAGAAGGTCAAGGAATGTGCTACTGTGTCATTGAGATTAAACACCAAAAAGCTAGTGTTTAATTCACTCAATGTTGGCTCTGATACCAACCTGTCACACCCCGACTTTCCACGTGTCACCGGTGGGCCCGGTAGGGGAGTATCGTGACGTGGTTTGCAACATAATAGTCAAACAACACAATATTTAATTATGCACAGCGGAAGCAATTTAAAAGATATATAATATAACCAAATTTAATATTGTAATATCAAATGTCACAATATTCAGAAGTTTATCCACAGATGGATCGAAGATAAAATGGAAACAATGGTTCAACAGACTTCAGGCATCTTAAGCTTGCGAGACTTCTAATGATGCTAAGGAGAAATCCCAGCCAATTACGCTTAGTACCTGCATTTAATCTTTTGGGAAAATACGTCAGTTTACACTGGTAAATACAATCAACTGACTCATTTTGGAAAATGATTAAAAATTGGTTTGGATGCACGTGGCATAAACATTTTATTTAACTTGGGAGAATTATTTAAATATATAATCTTGTGAACGAATTACATGTTCCTTGTGCGTTCAGTAGCCCGGATCTTGTCCGGGTTAAAGATCAATAGACACACCACAATATACTTTTGTGCACTGACGGGTGTACGCCTACACCCCGCGCTTAAGTCGTGGCCATTTCGTAAAATGATGCCAAGGATATCCGGGACATGGTCATTAACCCCCCAAAGGCTTTAAGTAACAAGACTGTTTAAACGAGCCGATCAAATTATTCAATTACCCACCCAATGGTGGAGGATTTGATGCCCGATCAAGCGGTATTCTATATACCGTAACCCAAGCCCGTATAGGGAAAATAAGTTAAAAGTATTTACCTGAGCAATGTATAAATCACAATAAGCAAATTGCAAGTAACTTTTACTGGTTCTCCTAATCTGGAACGAAGGTTTATAATAACCTATTAGAATCCTAACGGGTCTTTAGTTAAGCTTAAGCTTAGACCGGTTAGTTTCAAAGACACGGTTCGTACGCACGATTAAGCGAAGACCGGATAGAATGTGATTTAGACCCGACAAGTTCAGAGACTTGTTTAATATGGGTATTTCATACACATTCTGGATTTTGAGATAAAACCGTTAAGGTTTGACCCGTTTAGGTTAGTTTATGTAAACTAGTTACATAAACCGAACCGAACGCGTAATAAGCGTAACGGGTAGTAATGAGAGCCATTTACAGGTTTCCTAAGTTAATATGCTTCATATATGTTGTGACATCAGTAAGATGTCTTTTATTATGCCCGAAACGAATTTAAACACAAACTATGCCCCGTAGGGGTAGTTTGGTCATTTTTAAGGTTATAAAAGAGTTTAAGTGTTTGCCTGAGCTACAGGTCTGATGTAATCAGAAAAAATACTCAATTTAATGAGTTATAACAGTAGGGTAAAGTATATATGTGAAATTTATCAATTATAACCAAACTATGCACCGTAGGGGCATTTTGGTAATTTCACACAAGCCGTAAAGCTCAAAACTGAAGTCTGAGTTTAACCACTTTTGCTTACTGTTAAAATATTATAATTTGCCTTAAATATCAGTAGGTATCACCCTTGTATGTTTAAAAATAGTTTTAGTACATACTATGCGCTAAAAACGCGTAATAAGGCGATTAGAAGCCATTTACAGGTTCGATACATAAAGCTGATATTTTTATTATTCCAGAAGGCTTAAAATAATTTATTTATCATATCTAATTAGTAGCAAAAGGTTTGGAGTCGTTTAGATATGTAAAACTCATTTTATGGCCCGTAAGGGCAAAACCGACAATTACCGGATTAAGCCTACGACTATGAGTTATGCTCAACCTAAAATTAATTAAAAATCTTCAAAAATCCCAATATAATATATTACATCAGTGGGTATTAAGTTTGATATCAAAAAGTAGGCTTAACTAGGCTATACGCTAATTACGCCGTTTTATTAACATAAAGCTTTAATATTACGCTAACGAGCATAACTCTTATTCTACACCTCAACCTGATGTCAAACTTTGCATACAAGTCTATATATCAGTAATTAAGGTTTCTACTCTTTTACATTTTCAAAAATCACGTTTTAAGGTGAAAAGGGCATAATGGTCAACATATGAGCAATTAACGGAATCATGCGTATTAATCGGTTAACTAGTGAACCATAGTGTATAATCACAGAGGGTTATATTAGCATGTAACCTGGTCCAAATGAAGCTCTTAGGTATTTCTAAAACATACCATAACGGGTCAGAACTGAAAGTCAAAGTATAAGTCAAACTATGCGACTTTCGGTTCCGAACCGGGTCTAAACAGGAAATTGTCGGGTTGAACATGTTTAGACATGTCCTTACACTAATTACCAAGTTATATTAATGATCAAACAGGTTGTATGTGTTCTACATTGCTAATAATGCATAAATTGTAATTTACACATTCTGTTGACTTTTTAAATACAAGTTTGACCCGACATTTGACCTAGTTAGAGTGGGAATCAGGGGGAACCCTTTTGAGGGTTTATTACCCACATAATTACCAACCTATAACTACTTTCACTTCGAGATTTGACTGAGCCATTATTAATTAATCTCGAAGTCAAACCGTAATTACGACGGTTTGACTTTTAGCTAAATAACTAAGCTAAACTCAATAAAAGAAAGGATTAGCAACTTACTGAAGTCCTAAGCTTGATTAGTGATCACTTGGAAGAAGGCTTGAGCTCCAGGAATGATCAGAAAGCTTGAATGAATGTGTGAAGAACTTGTTGCAACTTAGTGCTTTATATAGTGATTTAATCACCACAATTTATTGACACACAAGTCTACACTTCACCACAACTGATCAACAAGTGTTCCTAGTGCTTAGGGGGTGCCTAGGGGTCGCCCTTTATGTGGAAAATTGGATAAAATCGAGCTGAATGCAAAAGGCAGACAACCGCCCAACTACTTCTTATAGGGTTCGACTCGGAATTCGGGTTCGGGTTCGTTTACATTCGAGTTAGACTTCGAGTTCGATTGAGTTCGCTTGATTGCCACAACATAACATAAAATAAACATGCGCAGGTAACACGTAAGGCACACACACACGTATAATCAACAAGTAAAATACACAGTTCGAGTTCGATTCGATGTCGTTTTGATTAGCATAGCTTGATTAACTTTATCGCATTGTTACTTCCTATCCTTCACAGTCGTAGGTCGATTGAAATATAGTAAACACGAGTCGATTATTGCAATGTACGACATTTACTCCACATAATCTAAATAAAATAAAAACATTTCTACGAGTCAAGTCGCGCGAAATCGGTCGTTGACTTTGACCTTGACTTTGACTTTGACTTTCACTCGTGAAAACACGGGGTGTTACAGACAGGGAGTCATAGACTACAACTGTCATCGTCTTGAAAGACGATTCATTTGGCAGAAAGGTAAGCCAATCAACATCACTAATGGATGTTTATATATAACCATCGTATGTAATGATATTAGTCATGTTCACATCGATCATATTGACTATTAGGTTTGGGTATAATCACACCATTTTGAACAGGGGATCATAAAGATCACTACTATCTTTGTCTTACCGACACTAGAATAAAGTATAGCCCGTAGGCATTTCATCACGAGGGATGTTAATATTATGATCATCATACTGATGATACTAGTCAGGATCGCCATGATAGTATAGACTATGGGATTTGAGTATAGCTCACCCCCTTGGGCAAAGAATCACAAAAGGTTACAATTGCCTTGTCTCAATTGGACAATATAATATAGTCCTTAGGCAAATCATCATTAAGGATGTTAAAGTTTTTAATCATCGTATTTATGATTTTTGTCATGATCGCATTGATCATATAGACTATTAGGCTTGAGCATAGCTCACTACCTTGGACAGGGAATCGTAAAGATCTCAATGTCTTTGTCACACATGGACAATATAATATGGCCCATAGGCGAAACATCACTAATGGATGTTTATAATAGGTTCATCCTATTAGATGATATAAGTCATGATTGCATTAATCATATTGACTATTTGGCTTGAGCATAGCTCACCACCTCAGACAAGGAATCATAAAGATAACAATGTCAATGTCTCAAATGGACAATATATTATAGCCCGTAGGCAAAACATCACTAAAGGATGTTAAATAATATGATCATCGTATTAGATGATATTAGTCATGATCGCATTGATCATATAGAGTATTATGTTTGGACATAGTCCAACATTTTAGACAGGAGGTCAAAGACCACCACTGTCGTTGTCTTATCGGACAATAAGTTTAGCCCGTAGGCACTTCATCACTAACGGATGTTTATAATATGATTATCTTATAGGATGATAAAAGTCATGATTCCTAAATCACTAGGCTAGATTAGAGAATTGGAAGAATCCAATATAAGGATGACTGTTGTGATTTTCTTGAATCACATTTGTCAAGAGTGCTAACACGTTCTTAGGTGTTAACAAGGATCTGAATCTCTTGAGTAGGTTTCACCATCTTGGCCGCGTAGGCTAGGTTTCACCTTTAAGATTCTTTTTTTTAATGCATACTGACAGGGAAGGAAGGATATTTATTTTATTCAGGATTTTTATCATAAATCCTAATTTATAAGTTAATAATAGCACAAATGGCCTAGTCGCGTAGACAAGTTAAATTTATAAGCCATGATTTCAGAGAATCGCGGCATTAAGGTTTGAATCAAAGTTCATTACCTTTTCCTGACAGGGAGCTGTAGGCTACCACTGTCTTTAGTCTCAGAGGACATTAACTATAGCCCGTAGGCACTTCCCTTATAAGGAATGTTTATTACGGGATTGCCCCTTAGGGAAATTCATTAACCATGGTAAACAGAGACCATATTTGGTTAATTTATTAATCATATTTATTTAGGATTTCTATTATAATTTATCCTAATTATAAACAATAACAATATATGTTAGCACATAAGGCCTAGTCACAAGGACAATTTTTAAATCATAAGCCAGGATTTCATAGAATCGAGGCATGAAGGTTTGAGCATAGTCCATTACCTTCTTCTGACAGGGAGTCATAGCTACCACTGTCTTTTGGCTCATGTAGAAATGAGCAAGGCCCGTAGGCGTTATATTACCACGTATGGTCAAAATATGATCATCTTAATTGATGATTTAACCCATGATTCAGATATCATTTAGTTGGGTTAGGAATCTTTTGGATAGGTTTTACCGTCTTGGCCATGTCTGCAATGACATTTAGGCTAGGTTTTACCATCTTGGCCATGTCAGCATTGACATTTAGGCTAGTTTTTACCATCTTGGCCATGTCAGCATTGACATTTAGGCTAGGTTTTACCTTTAAGATTCTTTTTAATAATTAACGTAGAACAATTTCTAAATTGAAATGTTAATAAGGATCTGAATCTAAACTGAGGGACTACCATCTTGGCCGGGTCTTAATATGACACGTGGCTAGGTCTTGTCCTTTTAGATTTTGCCATTTTATTATAATGGTAGATCTTGCAAAAGGAATGTTAATAAGGATCTGAATCTAAATTGAGGAACTGTCATCTTGGCCGGGTCTTAATATGACACGAGGCTAGGTCTTGTCCTTTTTAGATTTTGCCATTTTATTATAATGGTAGATCTTATAAAAGGAATGTTATTTTCCATTTATTTCATATTTCATATTTAGAATGAAAACTTAAATTTAATCAATCCTCTATATGAAAATAAAAGTACAGAGTTGCCCTAAGCGGGACCTGAAAGGAATAATGTGTCCTCGGAGGGACTGAAAGATAAATATGTCCTTATAAGGACTAATAAGGAAACGATCTTCAGTAAAAGGAGTTTCTTCTTCATTTTATTTCTGAATGCTTTCTCCTTGGATGTTCGTTTCATTCTAGCCGCGGTACGAAGCTCAGCATTTCAGGGCTCCGGGTGTGGAGAACTCCTTTTACGGCTTCTTCGCTTGGCGACGTATCCAATAAAAAGTTTGGAAGTAAAAATTATAGATTAGGATTGAGAATATTCCTAAGTTAAGTCTAGACTCAGAAGGTCAAGGAATGTGCTACTGTGTCATTGAGATTAAACACCAAAAAGCTAGTGTTTAATTCACTCAATGTTGGCTCTGATACCAACCTGTCACACCCCGACTTTCCACGTGTCACCGGTGGGCCCGGTAGGGGAGTATCGTGACGTGGTTGGCAACATAATAGTCAAACAACACAATATTTAATTATGCACAGCGGAAGCAATTTAAAAGATATATAATATAACCAAATTTAATATTGTAATATCAAATGTCACAATATTCAGAAGTTTATCCACAGATGGATCGAAGATAAAATGGAAACAATGGTTCAACAGACTTCAGGCATCTTAAGCTTGCGAGACTTCTAATGATGCTAAGGAGAAATCCCAGCCAATTACGCTTAGTACCTGCATTTAATCTTTTGGGAAAATACGTCAGTTTACACTGGTAAATACAATCAACTGACTCATTTTGGAAAATGATTAAAAATTGGTTTGGATGCACGTGGCATAAACATTTTATTTAACTTGGGAGAATTATTTAAATATATAATCTTGTGAACGAATTACATGTTCCTTGTGCGTTCAGTAGCCCGGATCTTGTCCGGGTTAAAGATCAATAGACACACCACAATATACTTTTGTGCACTGACGGGTGTACGCCTACACCCCGCGCTTAAGTCGTGGCCATTTCGTAAAATGATGCCAAGGATATCCGGGACATGGTCATTAACCCCCCAAAGGCTTTAAGTAACAAGACTGTTTAAACGAGCCGATCAAATTATTCAATTACCCACCCAATGGTGGAGGATTTGATGCCCGATCAAGCGGTATTCTATATACCGTAACCCAAGCCCGTATAGGGAAAATAAGTTAAAAGTATTTACCTGAGCAATGTATAAATCACAATAAGCAAATTGCAAGTAACTTTTACTGGTTCTCCTAATCTGGAACGAAGGTTTATAATAACCTATTAGAATCCTAACGGGTCTTTAGTTAAGCTTAAGCTTAGACCGGTTAGTTTCAAAGACACGGTTCGTACGCACGATTAAGCGAAGACCGGATAGAATGTGATTTAGACCCGACAAGTTCAGAGACTTGTTTAATATGGGTATTTCATACACATTCTGGATTTTGAGATAAAACCGTTAAGGTTTGACCCGTTTAGGTTAGTTTATGTAAACTAGTTACATAAACCGAACCGAACGCGTAATAAGCGTAACGGGTAGTAATGAGAGCCATTTACAGGTTTCCTAAGTTAATATGCTTCATATATGTTGTGACATCAGTAAGATGTCTTTTATTATGCCCGAAACGAATTTAAACACAAACTATGCCCCGTAGGGGTAGTTTGGTCATTTTTAAGGTTATAAAAGAGTTTAAGTGTTTGCCTGAGCTACAGGTCTGATGTAATCAGAAAAAATACTCAATTTAATGAGTTATAACAGTAGGGTAAAGTATATATGTGAAATTTATCAATTATAACCAAACTATGCACCGTAGGGGCATTTTGGTAATTTCACACAAGCCGTAAAGCTCAAAACTGAAGTCTGAGTTTAACCACTTTTGCTTACTGTTAAAATATTATAATTTGCCTTAAATATCAGTAGGTATCACCCTTGTATGTTTAAAAATAGTTTTAGTACATACTATGCGCTAAAAACGCGTAATAAGGCGATTAGAAGCCATTTACAGGTTCGATACATAAAGCTGATATTTTTATTATTCCAGAAGGCTTAAAATAATTTATTTATCATATCTAATTAGTAGCAAAAGGTTTGGAGTCGTTTAGATATGTAAAACTCATTTTATGGCCCGTAAGGGCAAAACCGACAATTACCGGATTAAGCCTACGACTATGAGTTATGCTCAACCTAAAATTAATTAAAAATCTTCAAAAATCCCAATATAATATATTACATCAGTGGGTATTAAGTTTGATATCAAAAAGTAGGCTTAACTAGGCTATACGCTAATTACGCCGTTTTATTAACATAAAGCTTTAATATTACGCTAACGAGCATAACTCTTATTCTACACCTCAACCTGATGTCAAACTTTGCATACAAGTCTATATATCAGTAATTAAGGTTTCTACTCTTTTACATTTTCAAAAATCACGTTTTAAGGTGAAAAGGGCATAATGGTCAACATATGAGCAATTAACGGAATCATGCGTATTAATCGGTTAACTAGTGAACCATAGTGTATAATCACAGAGGGTTATATTAGCATGTAACCTGGTCCAAATGAAGCTCTTAGGTATTTCTAAAACATACCATAACGGGTCAGAACTGAAAGTCAAAGTATAAGTCAAACTATGCGACTTTCGGTTCCGAACCGGGTCTAAACAGGAAATTGTCGGGTTGAACATGTTTAGACATGTCCTTACACTAATTACCAAGTTATATTAATGATCAAACAGGTTGTATGTGTTCTACATTGCTAATAATGCATAAATTGTAATTTACACATTCTGTTGACTTTTTAAATACAAGTTTGACCCGACATTTGACCTAGTTAGAGTGGGAATCAGGGGGAACCCTTTTGAGGGTTTATTACCCACATAATTACCAACCTATAACTACTTTCACTTCGAGATTTGACTGAGCCATTATTAATTAATCTCGAAGTCAAACCGTAATTACGACGGTTTGACTTTTAGCTAAATAACTAAGCTAAACTCAATAAAAGAAAGGATTAGCAACTTACTGAAGTCCTAAGCTTGATTAGTGATCACTTGGAAGAAGGCTTGAGCTCCAGGAATGATCAGAAAGCTTGAATGAATGTGTGAAGAACTTGTTGCAACTTAGTGCTTTATATAGTGATTTAATCACCACAATTTATTGACACACAAGTCTACACTTCACCACAACTGATCAACAAGTGTTCCTAGTGCTTAGGGGGTGCCTAGGGGTCGCCCTTTATGTGGAAAATTGGATAAAATCGAGCTGAATGCAAAAGGCAGACAACAGCCCAACATTTTCGGACCAGATAGGCCCTCGCGTGGCGCGACGACCCCCCCCCTGTGGCTTCGCGTCGCGCGACACCCTCCTGCACAAAATCAGATTTTTTTGATTTATTGCGTATTGATCCTTGGCTCTTCAAACTTCGATTAGGCACTTGTTTCTTGCATCTTGAACCCTCATAATCGATTTGTAAGGGCTTTAAAACATATACCCACTTTGTTAAGTCCCCGGTTAACTTTATTGTTACCCGAAAAGTCCTAACTTTCAACGTTTACGCTTTAACCCTTCGCACACGAATTTGATCATAACTTTCTCATACGATAACGAAACTTTACGAAATTTATATCGTGCATTCTAGTGAGCATAATTAATAGTTACAAAGCTTCGGGTTTGTCAAAAGGTCACTCAGAGGTATAACTTAAACATGTTGACACATTTAACCCCTGTAGTTTGTAATTTCTCACTTTTAGCTTCGCATGATCCATGATTTATTCGTTTGATGTTATAAACACCATGTGGGGTTAATGTACAATATATTTATTCACTGTTGACATTTAGAACTCGTATATTCACATACTTTTCATGATTGTCAACTTTAGTCCTTTCAGAACATTCTTTCACGCGTTCAATCATATGACACGTGTCAACACATTATAGGACGTGAATTTTCGAGGTGTTACAGTTATGTTAGAATGAAATTTAAAGTAAGTCAAGGTACTTATAAGGAAAGAAATTTTATGGCACAAATTTTCCGCTGCGAACTAGGGCCTTACATCGTATAGGTGTACTATAGGTCATGTATTGACCTCGTATAAGCCTATAAGTGTGATATCGTATCATATAGTGTAGTGTATGTCCCGTATAGGAAAGAAATTTTAAGTACCGTATAAGCCTCGTATAGAACTATAGATGTAGCATTGTAGGCATATACAAGACCTATAAGGGACCTATACGAGAGTTATACTACACTATACGATATGATACAATACGATACGATACTATAAGATACTATACATAGACCTATATGAGACCTACATCCATAGACCTATACGAGACCTATATTATACTATACGATAGAATATTTAACAATGTTTTGTTTTTTATTTATCTATTTTTAAAAATTACTTATTATAAAAGTTTGCTAAAACGATAAATAATATAGAACAATGTTTCTTTAAAAAACTACCCTTTATATACGTTGTGTATAGGCCTATACGCAGCGTATATAAAGGGACAAATTCCCACAATATCAGAGATTCTCTTGGAAATTGAAAAAGGTAGCTATACGCCGCGTATAGATAGGCATTTTGGTATGCAAATATGTACACCCTATACAAAATGGTGTTCGTGATATACGATATACAAAATAGTGTTCATGATGTAGTTAAAGTTTTGTATTAGGCAGCATTCGTTTCATGGGATACAATACAATTGGAATTCGCACATGAATTAAAATTTAATTTGTAATTCAGGTGTGTTCGTTTCACAAAATTGAATGAAATTGAAATGTAGATTTCGTTCCTTATGTTATTTTTCAATTCTCATTCATTCTTTTGTTGAAACAAACAAAATAAGGATTAGAAACTACATTCCAATTTTATCCGGATTCCATTCCATTCTGTGAAACGAACACTATCTTAGAATTAATTAGATATGTGTATCTAATTTACTTAATATCGTAACTTTAGTCTTTAACGCTGAGAAATGATATTGGTGTCTATATAGATCACTCAAACGTAACATGGATTGTCACCCCATATGAATCCCGTCCTCTCCTTCCTATGACTACATAACCGACGAAAATAATTAAAGAAGTCGTTGACTGCATACCCCCTCCCCCGCACGCAAAAATCACACACACACACCACCCAAACAACTATGATCTCTCACCCACCCACTCGTTTTTTATGGGTCTCTCTCGCTCTCCTATAACATACCTGGCCACCCTCCCTTGTTCCAGTTAGTTTTTCTGGGTGTCTCTCGCTCTCCTGTAACATACATGGCCACTATCCCTTGTTCCAATTTGCAAACGATTTTTAGGTTAGCAAGAGTTTTCACTTTGTCAAACACGGGTTGGTAAACACACCTAGTAGATTTATTTGTTCATGTTTTCTTTCTCCAAAACCTCTTTCTTTTGGTAAACATGAGGTGTTGTAACTTATATGTCACGAAACTTCCAATGTAATTTATGCTTATTATATTAGAAATTTAAATGATGAAAACACATTGTTATAGCTTATTATCTTGTATTTGTGTTTAAACATTTAAGTACAATCGTTGCTTTATATAATTCGTGTCAAGGAATAGAAAAATAAAAGTACAAAGATCATTTAGGGAAAAAATGCCTTGTTAAGAATACAAATAGGGAACAGTTTGACTCAAGTCAATATGATAAGGGAAGAAAGAAGCCATGAGTATGCATTTAGATAAGGTGTTCAATGGGTCGTGTTTACGGGTTGGAAAATCAAATTACTTGACACGAACCTAAATATTTGACATGAACCCAAATTCACGCAGGCTTAAAAATTGTATTAGGCATATGAACCTGAAAATGACATGATCTTTCATTGCATGTTCTTTCATGGTTTGACACAAATAAGAAATTAAATTTAATTATTTTTGCATATTAATATTATATAAAAAATGTAATTTACAACAAAAAAAGTACAAACCTTATGTAAAGTATATAGTCATTTTTTTTCTTTTATTATAACTAGACAGGTTGGTGTAACGTTCTGCATTTTCATACATTCCTTATTTAGAAAGTGTATTCGCATTTCCTTTCCAATCTTGTTATCTGAGGCTTTGAAAAATATTTGTATTAAATTTATATGATAAATTAATTCATATAGTTTGTTATTACAATTTAAATAACTTTCTATAAACACTTTTGAGTTATTATAAAAGTTATTCTGGTGATTAAATGTATATGTAAAAAGTGGTGACGATTTGAAAATGTAAAAATGTTTGTTAAGTAGTGGTGGAGTGGTTAGGGAAAAACTTGGGGTTATTACACGCAAAAATCTTGAATGCATATTTATACGCGAAACTGATACTTACAATGTAACAATCCGACTTTTCAGGTCATTACTTGTATCTGTCAATTCTTGCTTAATTAACGTGTACCCTCGAGATTCCGATTATCGCTACGGGTTAACTGTTTTAAACTGTATTTTACAATGCATTCACAATGCTTATTCAAACGCAATTATCGCATTTAACGCTATTTACAATGCATACTATTTAAACACACTTTATCGCATATTACATCACATGTTTATATTAAACGCAATCGCAACGCCAACTCGAAACACAGATTCACTTTTATGCATTTTATGTGTTATGTGTATTATTTGTGTGATTACTTGTTTAATGTTATGCGGTTATCTCAACGCAACGCTTACTCGCAACTCGCTTAAACGTAACGCAACGCTTAACGTACGAAATGAAAGTTGGAAAACTAACTCGCACAACTAGGCTGTCCGAATGGACATCCGTCCGGATGGACATCCGTCTGGATGACCATCCGACCGGACGCCCATTCGACGCTCCTATCCACCGCCTTAATCTCTTTTCAGCCTATAAATAGTGCTCGTACACGCTACTATTCACTGATGTGACAGCTCCATTTGACCAACTCGCTCCCAGGTCATTCTCGGGCACTTTTCTCTCGATTCATGGCTATTTCGTAAGTATTTCTCCTTAAATCTTGTACTTCCATCATCACTACACACTTCTACATCATCTTCTTCATCAAAATCACTGGTTTTCTCCATGAAATCACCTGATTTGGACTCCTTGAAGGTGACATCATCTCAGTTGCTTATGCAATAGGTTGTGTGACGTCGTCTCATCAAGATTAGTTCAGATTTAAAGGATTTCCACACTTTTAAACCCAAATCTCAACAAAACTTTAACACTTTTCAACTAATTACTACTTAACTTCAACTTTTCTTCAACTTTCCACACAAAACCGGTGGAATCTAGACTCACTCAGGCTCTCTCCACATTTCCTAGTTGAGGGCTGGTTGAAAACGGATTTCCACCGGAGAGATGACCGATTTACGGGTTGAACATGAAACTCCATCAAGGCCAGTTAGTCTGATCGAATGGGGTGATTCCCATCCGATCGACTGAACTGGACCATGGTGTGTTACCGTTGTTTGACACGTCGTCACGCCGTCTACGTTAAAACTCAAACTTTTGAACTTAGAAAACTTTTGTGAAATTTTCAAACAATCAGATCACCCAATCGAATAGCCATCCAATCGGATGACCATCCGATCGAATGACCATTCAATCAAGTGACTTGTCCTTTGTACTATCTCTTGCCCAAAACGATTTGATCAAAACTTCAAACTGTCAAACTCTCGATCGAATCGCCATCCGTCCGGATGGCCATCCGACCGGATGACTTGTTTAAACGCTACAACAAAAACTTCAAAAGTTTTCAAAACGATTTACAAACACCCACACTCATTCGAATGGCCATCCGTTCGAATGGTCATCCGCTCGGATGACCATCCGTCCGGATGACCATCCGATCGACTCACCATTCGACACTTATCTCACCCGACACGCTGTTTACACACTGTTCAACGCTTACGCTACTGTTCTATGCTCAGGCTCCCTCCAACGCGCTCCCTTCAATCGAATTCAAGGCTGTTTTATTTGTTAAACACATACTATGAGTATACTCGAACCCTTTTCGCTTAACACACTTTTGGGTGTTACATACGTTCTCTATCAAAACACATCAACACACAACGCAAACACTTTTAAACTCTAACCAATCTCTCATGCTATACGTGATTCGATGAATGCTTGTACGTTATGTTTACACAGTGATTGCATGCCTGACACCTTAGCAACGATAGTACTATGGTTTGGACTCAGCACCTGTTTGTTCAGGGGTTGTTAAGGGTATTACTTCACATGTCACAGTGGTGATAATGTGTTGCGTATTCTAAAACTCGCATTCATGTCGGTTGTGTGCGTCATTGTCGATAGCTTACTTGATTCACATTTCTACGTGTTACATGTTGGTTATGCGCAAACGCTTTCGCTATACTATATGTTACTCAAACTTGTGTACTCACCTTTACATTTTATGTATTGAAATTATTTTAACGTATGTGACAGGTTGATAGGATGCTAAGCTTGCTTTGATGAATCAAGTAGGAGGTCTAGAAACCCCCCGAATAAGAAATCTGGGTTGTCGGGACAGTTTATTTGTTTTGAGACTTGTATCTGTAATGACTATTTTTACTTTGTCTATTAGTAGTATGGGATATTAACATTAAAGATTTGGTAATTAAATAGTTGTTGTGGATTCTCCTGAACAATCTGTTTCACTCAGTGCCACACCCCGATGATTCCGCCATCGGTTGGGGTGTGACGTACAATAGTTGTATTTATAACTATACGCGCTTTATACTTATTTATTGCGTTGTTACATTTTAATATTCTTAAGCCAGTTAAAATACAAGAAAACGACATAAAATAACCTAGTTACAAAGTGCAAGGACTAAAAGTGAGCAAAATCAAAAGCTTTTTCACCTCTTTTCTCCTCTAATCACCTTCCACCTTTTTTTTAAGTCAATCATATTTCACCCCTCTCCATCTCCTTTCTCCTCCAATCACCTTCCACCTTCATTAACTCCCAAGCCCTAATCTCACTTATAAATACAAGCCTCCACCACCTCCTAAACACTTTCCACACACTAATCTACTCCCAAACTCTCTAATCCTCTCAAGAATTTCAAGCAAGGAAGAATACTTTCAAGTGTTCTAAGGTAACTTCGGTGTTCCACTCTCATCAACTCGTCAACTCGCGTTTAATCGGAAAGCTTAGCAAAACCATGAGTGTACATGACCCTTTTACTTTTCATCACTTTTGGGTGCAATACTTATTCCTTATTAAGACGCACACATACACTTACAAACATGCTTACCAACAAACAATCCTATATACATGCTTGATACGTGAAACTAGAATTCATACATGCTAGAAACTTATTTGCTTTATACTTGACATTAACTTCGTACAAGCCTCCCTTAACATGTATAGCGCTATAGGATTAACGCACAACCCGTATTCTTGAGGTCACCTTAAGTTAAACAAAAAGGTCTTGTCGTTGTTACAACAAGATTATGCTAGCGGGAAACTTTGGTTGACAATTATAAGTTGCATGCTAGTATTGTTATGTTAAGTCTTAGATTACGATTATGTCATGTGGATTTATTTAAAACATTTATTCTTATGATAATACTCAAACTTGTATGCTCGCCAATAATTTATGTGTTGACATATACTTTAATACGTATTTCAGGAAATTGATGATGATGAATGGAATCTAGTAGGATGACTAGAAACCCACATTTAAATTTCGTACTTGTTATTGTAATTTGTTCTCGTTCAAGTTGTTGTATTTGTTTCCAAACGAGGTACTTTACCTTAGTATGAAATGAAATTTTGATTATTAAATACTTGTCGCAAATAATCATTATGAAGTCTCTTGCAATCTCGTTTCCGTCTCACTCTGATGTTTCCGCCATCGGTTGGGGTGTGACATATTGGTATCAGAGCCATAACTATAGGGAACTAGGAAAATTTCTGATCTTTCCGCCATCGGTTAAGTGCCTTATTTGACCATACTTGTTTTACATGCTAAAGTTTCTTAAAGTATTCCTACGTACACATATTTACTTTATTGTTTCAAAACATATGCCTTTCCTAAGGCAACTTTACACGACCATGTGAAGGCACAAGAACACTCGTATTATACAAACGAGACGATTTCACCAAAATAGGCCTGAAACCCTCACTTTGGTGAAGGACTCTCAATCCGCGCTCTCGATTTACACAAAATTATACATCAAGTTAGGGGTGATACCCGCATCTTGTTAACTAGTCCCACTCCTCGATTTTGAATCCCGCCAAAGTCTCGAACTTTCGATTGACTAGGGACATGTAATAACTGGAAGGGTGAACACCATTAACCAAAATTTCAGCGAGAGTATTCTACCTATTAGGCCAAAGCATGTTTCCCAAACTCAAAAGAACTTTCGATCACTTTGGTTTAGTCAAATTCCGTTTCGGAACAATCGAAGTTTTAATCAAACCATCGATATTAGAAACAATTTTAAGCATGAAATTATTCAACTTTCCTTCTCCTTTTAGATTCATATTATTTCACTACGATTATATATACATATCATACTATCCTTTTTGTAAATTTTTCCACACTATTTAAGTGTACGATCTCAAAACGTCACCCACAAGGAAGACACTACTCTTTTCCCAAAAATGGAGGTACTATTTGTAACACCCCAACCCGGAACGGGCTGACGTGTCACTTTTACAGAGTCAGATCAAAAACATAATTCTATTAACACTTAAATCAAGTACAAGGATTTTTTTTAAATAAGCATTACGTTTGCTTAAGTAACTCTAATTATAGTATTTATTATAACTTATTATTATATATTATTTTATTATTTTTTAATTTTTTGGGTTATCACACTATCATCAAGATAGGACTAATTCCCTTACCTTGATGATAAACTCCGCTCATCTCCCTCTTACAAAAAAAATAATATATTTTCACCAACGAGTTAGGAGTGATTTCCTTACCTCTGTGACTGTTACCAACTCTTTTCCTTATAGAAACCTTACCCTTGAGTTAGGAGTGATGTCCACATCTCAATGAGGAAATTTAAATCGCAACTCTACCAACTCCACGATAACCACTCGATTAAGTCTTATACTTGAACCTTTTATCATTGTGTCAAATTTTCTACTTATGCATGAATCTCAAACCTCATTGTTTTATCAAACAATTTTTTTCCCTACAATCTATTTACGTAAATCACATGCGTGAAAAATCCCATTCATGCCTTAAATATATTTTTACCTGATTTTCTAAGGTCTTATAAAATGCTACCTATCAACCTAGTCTGTCTAATGAATTTCTTGCCCACGAATTTCAAACTCGATCCAACCACTAAAACACACTCACATTATGCTATTATACTAAATACACTTTGTTCTCGTTAGGGAACCAAGAAACTTCCTCTCATATACGTATAATTCTTATATATGTCGCTTCGTTAACCTCGCTTAATTGGTAAAACATGATCAACCAATAGTCGACCTAACCGATGAACACAAATAGCCAATCCATATGTAACGCTTCACTTTTTGAAACTTTCCTTATTTAGAAAGTCTGTTTGTATTTTTATTTTTATGGAAACTTGTAATTCCCTTGTATTCGTATTTCCTTTCCAAACATTGTAATCCGAGGCTTTGATCATAATAAAACTCGATCATTGTATACATTGTGTTATACATACTTGATACATACTCGTTATACGTGCAAACATTTATACATATTTATACGCAAACTTATACTTGTTATACATGCAAAATCAGTTTAAACATGCACTTTATTTTAACATTTTACATATACATTGCACTTGTATGCTTAAAACACTTAAAACCGGCTAAAATACGCGAAAACGGCAAACTTAATCTTTCGTGCAACTGAACCAGCCCCTTCGTGTAACCGGGCATGCCCCTTCGCACGAATGGTCCACTCGTCCCAAGCTCACTCGCACAAACAGTCCCTTTTGCCTATAAATACGTACCTTCACCCTCATTTCTCACCTTCCACTCACTCTCATTCTCTCTCAAAATCTCTGCACTTCAAGTTTCGAACAAGTCACTTCCAGAAGCTTCTAAGCGAGTCTTAGCTCACTAACTTGACGTTTTCTACTCATTTCTTCTACTTTTATACTTTTCTTCAACTTCACAACTTGGATTAACCTCTTGGATACTTCCTCAGACTTGCCTTGGCAGTCTACTAGTGAAGTTCACCACTTTGAGGTCCAAGTTAGATATTGAAGTTCTATGTTTTAAAACTTTTATAAAATACTTTCAGATATTGAAACTTGGCAGAATCAAGAACCCACCGAGCTCACAAGCTATGTCTATAGCTGTGGGTTAGTGTTGAGGTTGATTCCAGCCAAGAAACGGGTCTGATTCAAACAAAACCAAACCAACTCGTCACGAAACAGAGCCACTCGCATGAATGGACTACCCACTCGCGCGACTGGAAAGCCTGTTCGCGCGAGTGGATATCCCACTCGCGCGAAGGGACTCTGTTGACTCCCATTTCTGTGAAATTCGAAGTGTTGGATGTTATCTCAGATTCTCATCCTCAATATGGACAATCTTTGTTTAACAAAGTGTGAACCATGGAAGCTTTGGCTTTCAATCTACTTCCATCGCCTTACTTGAACTTGCTATCTTTATTGTATGTGACTCTCAACCCCACTTGCATTGATATGTTAAAATTTGCAGATAAAATGAAAATTTAATCACATAATTAAAACGCAAGTGCTCTCAAGGTTTTCACACTATTGTTTTTATATAATAGGTAATGGTAGGCCGCTGCAGTGTGGATGTTCAAAGTCAAGCAAGTTCTTTCAAGCAAACAATAAACCAAAGAACCAAGAGCAGAACTTAATAAAAAAAGAAGGCACATATTAAGGCCTGCAACTGTGATGTTGAGAGAGGTCAGGAGGCACCAGAAGAGCACTGAGGCTTAGATCAAGAGTTTCTGTTCCATAGGCTGGTGAGAGAAATCCCTAAAAGGATATCAAAATGATTACTCTGCAGTGGCTGCTCTCCAGGAGGCAGCTGAAGAATACCTTGATGGACTCTTTAAGGACGCTAATATGTGCGGGATTAGTGGCGGGCGACTTAGACTATGAATGAAAATGTTAAATTTATTGCTGTTACATGACATCATTTAAGTTTATTGCTACGCTGTCAAATTACTGTTTCATTGTTTGTGATATTCTATCAAACTTTGCATTCACCAATTTCTTTTTGGAGCTAATTGATTTTGCTGTGTAGGATTCATAACTATGTTAGACTATGGGGTATGGGGCGGGGGTTGGGTACAAACGCCCAAGTCACCACCCCGGGTGGGCGTGGGTTTCGGCGTGGCCCGTTTGGCGTGTGATTCAGCCCGGGCGTTGGGCGGGGTTACCCACATGACATGGGCACTAGCCATGGCGGAACCTCATTATGATGTGGCTTGGCCACGCCACGCCACGCCACCCCAGCCACACCCCACCATACCCCTTTAAAATTGGCTTTTGGTCTTGGGTGCCCCATACTCCACGTGTCGCACCATGCCCCCAGCCCACGCCCCACCATACCCCACGTTGATCTTGTACTCAGTTCTATTATTTAGTAAAAGATAGATGCACTTGTGTATATTTTTTGTTTTTTTGCATTGCCATAACCATCACCTGTATATTGATCTGAATCATAATTCATTATGTGCATCCATGGACAGATCCGCCTTATGAAGATAGTGTCACACGATGTTGCTAATTTTTTTATAGATGATGTATGTATGAAGATATCACCTTGCTATTGTCTCAAGTTTTTGGAGCTGGTAATTTAAATTCCTAGTAGGTACCTTAGAAATTGTTTTGTTCCGTGTTTGATTTACGATTCATATTTGTTGGAACTATGCATAACTTTGAGAATGATTAAGGTTTCAGTAACCCTTCACTAAGATTGTTTACCAAAGAGTTACAGGAGTAGGAGATTTACATTTATTAATGGCAGGTGTTAAAGGAATGTCTTATAGATGTGAAGTGCTCTCATCTTCAAAATTTGATTTCATCCAGAAACATTTAAGAGTTAAATATGATTTGCTACTTGTAATTTAAAATAGAGTTAAATTCCATTTTAGTCCCTGTGGTTTGGGTCATTTTGCCAGTTTAGTCCAAATGTTTCATTTTTCACCTGTGGGTCCAAAAAGGTTTCACCATTGCCATTTTGGTCCACTGGGTTAACTTTATCCATTTTTTCTGTTAAGGAGAAGGGCAATTCGGTCATTTTATATGTAATTCTGTTAACTAGAAGGGCAATTCGGCCATATAAAATGACCGAATTGCCCTTCTAGTTAACAGAAAAAATGGATAAAGTTAACCCAGTGGACTAAAATGACAATGGTGAAACCTTTTTGGACCCACAGGTGAAAAATGAAACCTTTAGACTAAACTGGCAAAATGGCCCAAACCACAGGGACTAAAATGGCATTTAACTCTTTAAAATAATAAATTGTGTCGTGCTTGAAGGAATTCTTGATTTTGGATAATTTTAATTTTTTTAGCTGGTAAGTTTTAGATGATTTTTGAATTATATTAGTTAAAAATATCGTATTTTTGAAAATAAAAAATTACTATAATTTTTAATTGGATAATGCTGTGAAAATTGGTATTTTTTCTTTATTTTGAGGCATGGGTAGTTTTGTTATTTTTAATGAATTATCACTACAAGAAACATGAGCATTAGCGACGACCTTTTTAGCGGCGACACTAAGCATGTCGTCGCTAATGCTCATAATCCGGAGCGCTCACATAACACCTAATGCTGACCGTTGATTAGTGGAGGGATCCGATGGCTAGGATTTTTTTTACGCTGCAAATGCCAAAAGAAAAACAAGCGCCAAAATTTCCCCCCTGCCCTAACCTTAAACCCTCACTTTCGGACCCAAATTCACTCTCTCTCCCAAAATTGCCCACCGACCTTCTCTCCCTCCATCACTGTGCACCTCAATTTCCACCTAAGCAAGAGTTCCTGCCGCCGCGAGCCACCGTTTTCAGGTCATCTGTGAGTCAATCGCGTTCAATCCCGTGTTTTTTTTTGTTTGATATTAAAAATCGTTAGTAGGTTAGCTTGTGTGAATGTGATTGAGTACCATTATTGCTTGATGTTCTAATTGTTTGACTTTGTAGTTCAACTCGTAGGCATAGATAGAAGTCGGAGAAAGATTTTTGTTGAGTTTGTTTGGAAATTGCATCTGAATGTACTGATAGGTTGCGATTTAGTGTTTTTGGTAGGTGTAGTGCTGGTATGGAATAAACAGTTTGTGATAATATGTGGAATATAGCTATATCATGAAAAAATTAGTGCTATCATTCTAAAATCATAATTCGTTGCCTAAAACTAGTGTTGAATGGGTACAAAGAGAAAAAGGAAAGTGTTATTCGACTTCGTCCACGAATCAGCGACTGTAGTCTTCGAGCGGCAGACCTTCACCGGCTCACCAGCAGTTCGAGGTGGCTCACCGGAACTGAAGGTGGTGTGAGTGATGCCCAAATCAGGAATGCATATACGTTTTCTCCCTTCCATTTTTTCATTATAATATATTCAAATTTGATTCAATTATGATGATATTTCTGGATTGGTTCTTACTCGATATTATTACTTTGTCATTTTAATGCAAATGGGAGGGATCTCGTAGATGTTACAACACGCAGGGCTCTCCAGTGGCGATTGTCAGGTATAACATTTTCTCATTTCTCTATACATTTATTATTATTCCTCTTGATCTTTTCAATTTCGGTTAATTTCACTCCGATTGTAGATTCTGTTAATTAACAACTGTGTTACAGATACTAGGATCATGCTCTGTAGCTACTAATTGTGCTCCTGGTCTGTATTGTGGGAATTGTCCTGAGTTAGGCAAAACTCTGCTGTTTTGCACCACAAAGGTACTAAAAGGGTGCAATAATAAAAAAGGAAGGTGTGTTTATTTCTTAATCTTCCTTGACCCATTTCTCTACAAATCATAAATCTCTGCAAATATTATGTTCATCCACATTTGATCATTGATTCAAGGTTCTATTGGATCCTAACTGTAACATTAGCAAGATAAACATCTTTATAGTTAATTGATCTCTAAATCAGGACTAGTTATGCTCCTGACAATGATTTTTAAAATTTTTCTATAACTTATGTCTACTTAGATGTTTCCTTCGACGACACCACCACCATACGTTGCTTTCGCTGGGGATGTTCTTGCTTTCCATAACATACTTTCGCTGCCAATGCTGCTATCCCGATTGATCACCGGTCACCAATTCTAAACCTGTGACCCGTTTGCTATTCGGTGACCCATTTAGATAAAACCGGTAATCGACTTGACCCGTATACAACCCGTAACATCAAGATTAATTCCAACATGATGTAGTTTTGGATTCTAATTTTGAAACTGATTGCATTTGGTGATTAATGGAGGTTAGGTTAATGGTTTGTTGTTTAATAAGTACACGTGGCTGGTTACTCATAATGCGTTTTCAATTGTGGATGCTTCGCTGTCGACTCGTCCTTAAAGGATCACATTTTACAATCAGGAAGATTCTGTCACCAATTAGTTAAGAGTATGTTTATGTGAATTTATAGTTTTCTTTAATATTACTTCTCTTCGTTTATGTTTTTTCTTCATTTGTTTTTTCTTCATCTGCTTTGATTGGTGATAGAGTGGAGTTAGAGGATTGATGTAGGATATATATGACTTTGAGAATGATATCTGGTTGTTTCGTACTGCTTTTGTAATCATCTTTTCTCCTGTTATATCCACATTTTGTTGTCATATATCATATATGTAGTATGTTTGACCTTTAAAGTCAACTTGTATGTTCATAATGTGCTTAATGTGTATGTATTTTGCTTATTAGCCCTGCCGATAATGGCTGGAAGCGTTCTTGAAAGACATAAGAGGTTGAAAGTACGAGTCAACCATCATGAAATTCTTACAGGTAATTACACAATAAAACACATAAGAGACATTTTTTATTGCATCTATTAAAAGACATCACTTTCAGATTACATGGGAAGAGTTGAGGATATTAACGACGTGTTGAGACTGAAGATAACAACAACCTTATGCGTTTACGGCCCGTTCGTAGCCGTTAAACGGCTGCGTTTACAGGCGTATAACGGATGCGAACGGGTCGTAAACGCAGCCGTTAACCGCTGCGTTTGCAGCCGTTAACCCGCTGTGTTTACGACCCGTTCGCAGCCATTAAACGGCTGCGTTTACGGTCGTATAATGGCTGCGAACGGCCCATAAATGCAGCGGTTTAATGGCTGCAAACGCAGCGGTTATCAGCTACCTTTACGGCCCGTTCGCGGCCGTTAAACGACTGTGTTTATGGACGTATAATGGCTGCGAACATGCCGTAAACGCAACAGTTAACCGCTGTGCTTGCAGCCGAAACTTTAGTGTACGCATATCCGCCTTTTATTCTTTTGCAGGTAATCTATATCAGGGTACACTCAATGGAAGATGGGGCATGGCTGGGTCTGAATGAAGCCCTACATCTTTTTTTCTCATTGCTGCTCACGCTATGTGTTGAGTTTATTTAACTACTTAGTACCTTACTACTTTAGCTTCTTATAAAAACTTTTATATATAACGAGTATCATATACATGTCGCCGCTAAAAGGCAATAGCGGCGACAAAAAGGTCTTTTAGCGGCGACACGTGTCGTCGCTAAAGGTGCCTGTTTCTTGTAGTGTATATTCCATTCTCTTGTCTTTTCCCGCTTACCAAACAACACAATGTAATGATTCATTCAACTCTCATAGAGTAACCAAACATGATAAGGGAATGGTAATGATCCATTCATTTACTATATCTATTCCATTCCCTCCTTCATTCCATTCTCTCGTCCATTCCATTACCTCATACCAAACAGACCCTTAGTGTATGGAATGAATAATTTGGAGATAAAAATTGAAAACAAATTACATTGGCAAGCACTTTTATTTTTCTCTGTGTTATAACTTTCTCTAAAAGTTTGAATGCTGTTATATACTGGTAGACGACTAAGTCTTTTGACACACAGGGTATATTATTGTTGGTTTTAGCTGAGATAGTCATCACGTGCTTCTCACGTGTTTAGAATAGCCGAATAGGTTGTTTGTATTTAACAGAGTTAGTTAGATAGCCTAGCAGATTTTGTATATATAGTGTATTTGTTTTCATTTTACAATCAATGAAATCAGTTGTTCAAATTCTCACAAAATGACATGGTATCAGAGCATAACCGCTCCGATCTGTTATTTCTGTTAAAGTTCTGTTAGCTTTCCGTTCACCGGAGATTTTTCCCGTCATCTTCTTCATTTTCTGTTCATCTTCTTTCTCTCTCCGTTCTCTTTCGTTTCTTTCGATCTTTTCATCATCTTTGTTTCTTCTCATCTGTTCGTTTTTGTTTGATTTCGTTTCTCTAAAATCATGTCAACTCAAACTTCTCCTGAAACTAATCTCATCGATTCTTCAAATCCTTTGTATCTTCATCCTTCCGATCATCCTGGTTTGATTCTTGTCTCTAAACCATTTGATGGTAATGGATTTGGTGCGTGGAAGAAATCTATGTTTATTGCTTTATCTGCGAAGAACAAATTGAGCTTTGTTAAAGGTGAAATCACAAAACTTAATTCTGCTCCTCATCTTGATTTGTGGCAAAGATGTAATGATATGGTGATTTCATGGATTCTCAACACTTTATCACATGAAATAAGAGGTAGTGTGATATATTCTGCAACAGCACAACAATTATGGAATGATCTGTCTGAACAATTTGGTCAATCAAATGGAGCAAGACTGTATCAATTACAAAAGAGTTTGGGAGAGATTTCTCAAGGTAACAGTGATATAGCCTCATATTTTACCAAATTAAAGAGTCTTTGGGATGAATTAGGGGTTTTAAATCTTCTTCCATCATGTACTTGTGGTGTTTCACAAGATTTTGCAAAAAGAGAAGAGGATCAAAGGTTGTTTCAATTCCTTATGGGTCTGAATTCAAACTATGATAATGTTAGAGGTACAATTTTGATGATGAAACCTCTTCCTTCTATTGGACAAGCATATGCCCTGTTAGTACAAGATGAAAAACAAAGGGAAATTCATGCTAGTACTCAATTTGTCAGTGAATCAGCAACCATGAATGTTAGCAACACCAACAGATTCCAGAATAATAAGAGTGTGGTCTGCTCTAATTGCAACAAAGTAGGGCACCTGGCTAACAAATGTTACAGAATCATAGGTTTTCCTAAGGATTTCAAGTTCACTAAAAATAAAAAGTTTTCTGCTAATGTCTGTGCTGAAAGTCATGCTTCTGGAGATGATGTTTCTAAATCTACAAGTCCTAATCAAATCCTCACACCTGAGCAATACAAGGAGTTGATTAGTCTTTTGTAAAAATCTGCCAACATCAATGATAATGCTCCAGCAACTAATGCTATCAACTATGCCAGTTTTGCAGGTATTATTACTTGTAAATTTTTAGGGACAGTTTTCAAATGGATCACTAACACAGGTGCTAGTGATAATATGTGTCATGATGAGAACATGTTTTCAGAACTTCATATTCTTTCAATACCAGCTTTCATTTATCTTCCTAATGGAAACTATCTTACTGTTCACAAAGCTGGTACTGTTATTCTTAATCATGATTTGACATTGAAGAATGTCCTCTTTGTACCAGAATTCAAACATAATCTTCTGTCAGTTCCTAGATTATGTCAAGATACAAATGGACTGATATTCTTTTCTTCCATATCATGTGTTTTGCAGGCCCCTTCACTGAAGAGGCCAGTGGTTCTGGGTAAACTCTTGAATGGGCTCTATCATTTACACATCAATAAGGATGTTTCACCATCTCATGTTTTCTCTAATTCTGTTTTTTCTTGTAATTATGTTGTAACCAGTGATGTTTGGCATTCTAGATTAGGTCATTTACCTTTCTATAAACTAAAACAATTGAATCTTTGTTCAAATGATCATATTAAATCTCTTGCACATTGTGATGTTTGTCCCAAGGCTAGACAACATTGTCTTCCTTTTCCTGACAGTCAAAGAAAGTCAACTAAAATTTTTGATTTGATTCATATTGATGTATGGGGACCTTATAATGTTGCTACCTATAATGGTTTTAGGTATTTTTTGACCATAGTGGATGATTATAGTAGAACCACTTGGACTCATTTGCTGGCAACAAAAAGTAATGCTTTTACCATTTTGCAAAGCTTTATTGAAATGGTCAAAACTCAGTTCAAAACTGAAGTCAAGTGCATTAGATCTGACAATGCCTTTGAATTAGGATCAGGCTCCAAACAGGCTGAGTACCTTCTAAGTAAAGGCATCATTCATCAGACTTCTTGTGTTGGAGTTCCTCAACAAAATGGCATTGTTGAAAGGAAGCATAAGCATTTGCTTGAGACTGCAAGAGCTTTTCTTTTTCAGTCAAAACTTCCTATATTTTTTTGGGGAGATTGTGTCTTAACTGCAACCCATTTGATAAATCTTTTTCCCACAGATGTTCTTGATGGGAAAACTCCTTTTGAACTTCTTTTTCATAAGCTTCCTTCATATAAACATTTGAGAAGTTTTGGTTGTTTATGTTATGCATCCACTTTAAAAAATGGCAGGGATAAATTTCAACCAAGAGCTAATGCTTGCATTTTTATTGGTTATCCTATGCATAAAAAAGGTTATAAACTTTATAACCTTCATTCTAAAACAGTTTTTGTGTCCAGAAATGTGGTTTTTTTGGAACATATTTTCCCATCAATTCCTTCAAATGCATCTGAGACTTTGTTTCCAGTTTCTGATCAGATTTATCAAATCTTTGATGATTTTCATCTCTCATCTCCCACACCTTCTGCTCCTTCTTTTGAACTTGACTCTTCTTTTCATGATCCATCCTCTTCATCTACTCCAACTATTCATTCTTCTTCTGATCCAGCACCTGCTACTGATCCCACTCTTAGAAGATCATCTAGACGTACTCACCCTCCTTCCTATCTTCAAGACTATGTTTGTAACCAAGTCACTGCAACATCTGACCCATTACAGTCCTGTTTTCATACTATCACTAGTGCTTGTGTTGCTTCTACCTCTATTGACACTCATAACCTTTCTTTTCCTACTCAAGTTCTTCGTAATCTTGATACTATTTCTGAACCTACCTATTTCAATGAGGCTTCTCAAATACCTGCCTGGTAGGAGGCAATGCAGAAAGAATTTTCTACTCTTGAAGCTAATCAAACCTGGTCTGTTGTTGATCTTCCTAAAGAAAAGAAACCAATCAAATGCAAATGGGTTTATAAGGTCAAATACAAAGCTGTTGGGACTATTGAGAGGTGTAAAGCATGTTTGGTTGTTAGAGGTGACACTCAAAAAGTTGGCATAGATTATTTTGAGACTTTTTCACCTGTCATAAAGATGACTACCATCAGAGGTTTGATTTCTGTTGCTACTAAAATGGGTTGGTCTTTACATCAATTGGATGTGAATAATGCATTTCTATATGGTGATCTTGATGAAGACTGATGTGCGTGAGTGTCGTATAGATTTTTAATGTATATTTTAAACCCTTTAACACTTTTTAGTCAAGTTTTAAATTTATAAAACACGATATTTACTAACACTAAACACATATATGGGCAAGTGCACCCATCGTGAGCGTAGTATAGTATTGGTAAGATACCGAGGTCGTCCAAGGACAAAAGAGCTTTTAGTACCAGTTTATCCTCAACGTCTAATCAAATCAAAAATTTAGAAAAAGGTTTTAAATAAGAAAAATAAAACTAACTAAAATGCTGAAAAATAAAATAAAAGTGAAAACAGATAGACAAGATGAATCACTTGGATCCGAATCGTGTGTAGTGTAACATTTGATTATTTCCGCACTTTTGCACTTTTTAAGAAATTATCTTAGTTATTTTAGTAGGCCCCTCTTTTGAAGGTGATGTTACCCTCAACCCTTTAGTTTGAGTCAGCAAGGATACAATCCTAAAGGGTCGGATTATTGAAAGATAATTAATTAAGTTATTAATGCATAATGTTGTAGGCCCCTCTTTTGAAGGTGACGTTACCCTCGGCTAAGTAGTCTGAGTCAGCAGGGATACAGTCCTAAGTAGCCGTGTTAAAGTTTTAACAGTAGCTTACATATGGGGGGATTAAAGAGTTTAGACCCCCGCCATCCAATACCGGTAGGTATTGAAGGAGGTCCTACTAAATTTGACCCAGGTCCTTGTAGGATCTATACACTGATAAAGGCAAGACTCTTACCAAACCGTTCCCTTAACCCCCAACCAGGTAGCCAACATACCTCCATATAGACCGTGGGGATATGAATGGTGGAAATCTTTTATTTTATATTGACAGTAAAATAATGCCAAGACACCACGGACAAACGATAAAGAAGAATCACTTTCAACATAAGAAACTAATTATTAAAGTCATTAATACATAACCAAATAAAAAGTGCGAAAAGATTAAAAATAAAAAGTATTACACTAGACACTTGTCTTCACCAAGTGATGTAAGAGACTTAGGCAAACATGGCCTTTGATTGTCAAGAACTCTTACGATCAATCTTGGATCCCGAGACGACTCACACACTCTATGATGGATGATGGATGATGGTGTTGTGATGGTGGTGGGTGAAGTGTGAGAGAGGTGGTGTGCCAAGGGATGGTTTGCAAATGAGCCAAGCACCCCTATTTATAGCCTGAATAGCAGCTCGGGCACGGCCCCGTGTCCACCCTTCTTCTCTGTCTTCATTAATTGCAGTTTGTCTGCATTAGTTGACCACGCCCTCGTATCCGCTAGGCACGACCCTGTGTGCAGAAGCGTATCTGTACTATCAAGATTTCCCCAGATTCTGCGAATCTTAGAGTTGACCTCGGCCCCGTGTCCGCTGGGCATGCCCCCATGGTGGGTGATAGAAGCTTCTACAACTTTGTCTTTTCTGCAGACACTTGGGCACACCCCTGTGCTCATTGAGCACGGGGCATGTTCAGCCTTCTGTTCTCTTGTTTTTGCTTGGGAAGATATTGTCGGGGGGGGGGTCGGGCATGCCACGTTTATCCCTTTTCTTGTATTTATGTTAGATTTAGCTGTCTTTTTGCTTCTTTTGTTCATTTGAGCTCATTTAATCCTGAAAATACAAAAGGAAGACAAAAACACACTTTTTCCAACATTAGTACTAAAAAGGGGTTAGTTTTATGCCACAATTGATGTAATTTATATGTTGCATTTTGCACACATCAAATACCCCCACACTTGAATCTTTGCTTGTCCTCAAGCAAAACTCTTTATAATGTGACTTTACACTCCCAAATGGAATGGGTAGAAGAGAAGGTTTTTGGGCTTGTCATAGAGTGTCGGGATTTCCAAGATTCTTTATTAGTTTTATTTTTATTTATTTACAAACCTATTCGTCATGATTTATTTAAAACATTACATAAGATAAATTACTTATTAGGGCATAACATGCCTTTTTAATTTACAAACCTATTCGTCATGATTTATTTAAAACATTACATAAGATAAATTACTTATTAGGGCATAACATGCCTTTTTAAAATTCCACTTATATACAAGTTCACATACCTCGCGGGGATCACTCAACACTCGGCCGAAAATGTTTTTTAGTGAATCACTCGAGAGCGGCATGGAACTTTACTCCTACCATAAGCTTGCCAAGCAATCAATCCTCCTCCTTTTTAACTATACACCTTTGTAAATATCAAGAGGACTTTTGGGGTGAAGGGTTAGGCTTGGGTTGAAGGTAGGTGGTTGGGTTAGTGGTTAGTAGAAAAGGGCAAAAGGCGTAAAAAGCATCGGTTTTTATGAGACTTTTTTATTTTTCATAATTTTTTATTTTGATGAAGCAATTCTTCAAACAAATTTGTTTTTTGATAAACTTGTTTGTTTATTTTTGGCTTCATCGTCATTTTTTTTTCAACATAAGAAAGTCATAAGAAAAACCGAGCTTGTTACTAAAACAAAAGGGTTAAAAATAAAAAGGTTTTGGTGGGTAAAAGGGTGTTTGTTTTGGGTTAAGAAATGAAAAGATTTAGGCTCAAATGGGTTAACTAGAGGGATTTTGGGTAGGTGGTAAAAAAAATAATGGTGTAGAAATAAAAAGTGTTAGTCCTAATGCCTCCATCATTTACTTACTCGGGTTTAAGTTGGTAAGGACCGGGAATGTATTGTCGTGGCAAGTTCTAGAGTCGTAAGAACCAAGCGGCTATTCACACAAGAAACGAAAAATGAGCTATTAGTTTAAAGATATGTATTTGTATGCTCAATAAAGGCTCAAAGCTCACTTTTTGTGGGAATGGGTTTTTATGTGATCAAGTATATATAATCAAATTTTAACTAAACTTGTCATGTCGTTTCATAATTTTCTTATGTTGGTTCTTTTTATCACGACGCTATCGGTTGTAAATTTGTAAAAATATAACCTTTTTAGAACTTGAAACTCCCAAATTAAACCTAGACAAGTAAAAAAATGAGAAGTTTTTGAAAAAATTTGGGGTGATTAGCGGTTCCAATAGAGTTTTGTGTAAGGCTTGTGATTAGGACTTGCAAGATTCAAGGTTTTAGCATCCCCCCCCCCCACACACTTAAATTACACATTGTCCTCAATGTGTCCCAAAAATAAGTTTTTAGGTTGATTGAATGTGTAAAAAACAAAAATTTATGTTACTGGGCGTCTAGACACGGCCCCGTGCTCGTTGAGCATGGCCCCATGTTCAGAGTGCCAGTAACGAAAACTTACAGAAGGTGGACACGGGGGCGTGTCAGCTGGACACGACCCCGTGTCTGGTTAAAATCTGTAAGAAAAAACAAACAGCAGGTCTGGGGTAGTGGGCACGGGGGCGTGTTGGCTGGACACGACCCCGTGTAAACAGTCTGCAAAGGGTGAAAAACAGGTTTCTGGCTTCGGTTTTCCTGTCCCGGCTTTAGTAGTACTAATGTTTAGTACTCTAAGCCTCGTATGTACCTGTTTCATCAATAAACACTACACCAAACCATAGCAAACATCCTAAATTACCATCGTTCAAACATCCACATCACAAGGTTAAAAAGAAAAATAATGCAGAAAGTAAAAAGAGTTAAAGGAAAGTAAATTGTTCAACACACGGCACGCAGGCCGGAAATTGTTCATAAGAAAAGAGGGTTAACCTGTGGGATCACCAACCAGCTGCTCCTAACTCCGCTCCTCCCGCCTAGTCCATGTCCTCGTCCTCATCATCATCGTCACCACCATCTCCTTCGTGCCCTGCCATGTACTCCCGGATGTTCCCAATGTCATCCTGTATGTCAGATATATTTTTCTCTATTGCTCCGACCCGGGTGTACGTGTTGCTGGCTAGGTTGTAAGTGTTCCTGGTGCACATGAGGTTTTCCTGCATTAAATCATGTAAACTTTGAAAATTAGGAAAACCGCCTCCTTGTGAGGAGGATTGGCCCGGATCACCGTGGGGCTGGTAATGGTGTTAAGGAGGATGTTGGAAGTGTGGTGCGTGGAGGACGAGTACCTCTTGCGGGTTCCATGCATGCCCCTGGACTCTTTGGAAGCTAACCGTCCCGTCTTCGGCTTCATAAATCAAATTCATGGAACGGCAGATGTGTATGTCCACTCTTCCCGACCATGGGCTCTTTTTGAAAGATCTGGGCATGTTAACAAAATGCTCGAAGAGACGGTAAATCCACCCCCCGAAGAAGATAGGGGTTGGTGGAGTAGCAAGCCGGTTCCAATGCATGTTTCGGAGCAGGAGGTACGGAACATCGAGGTTTCTACGGTTGTGAATGCAATGAAGGACCACCAGATCTCTCAACCCTACAACGCCACTGCTATCGTGCCTTTGGCTAAGAAAGTAAGTGAGGACCCTATGGATGTAGCGGTAAAAAGGGTCCCTCAACTTAGTGCTCTTACTACTACTTGGGTTGTAGATTCCATCTCCTATTTGAGCCCAAGCGGCTTGGCGTTCGTTTTCTGATAGTTCACGTAACCCTCCGGTGTTCTCTTCATTACCCGCATCTTCCTCCGCATACAACCCAACTATCGACCCAAACTATGCCATCGAGATAGAGTACGTAGTCCCTCCACATCTGAATTCTACCCCATCATTATCAAATGGGTCGGATCTTGAGTTGAACACGAATGTGCTATAGAATTCCAGATTATACTCGTGGACTGATTGAAGTCGAGTGGTTAGGGCGGCTCTCAGTGGGCCGGTGACTAGGTTGTTAAACCGGTCAAGCTGGTTCACCATAGCTAAAAGATCCATGCATACTTGTCTTGGGTATTCTTCCGGTCTGGTTCGAAGCACATCGTATCTTGTCTTAGCATCCAACTCGTTTGCATTAAACCGTGTGAACTTCTTCGACATCTGAAAGGAAACACCAAACAATTAGCATGAAACATTGAAATTTTTGGAGATAACTGAAAACAGTCGGCTGAACACGACCCCGTGTTCAGCGGACACGCCCCATGTTGGTCAGAAAATAGCTGGACACGCCCCCGTGCTCAGCGAGCACGACCCCGTGTCCAGACGTCTGTTTACTAAAAATCACATTTTTCGACCCGGTCTCGAAAACTTGAAAATTTTTGGTCCAATAGGTGCGGTTTCCCCCGAAAATGAAACCCCAAGTGCCGTTTTTCCCAAAACAAACCGTTTACCCCTTCGATTTTATCTTTTTCGGTTCAAAAACAAGGGTTTGGGGTTTTGTGAGAAATCGGGCAAATCTATGAACAATACAAGTGGATTTACTTCCTATAACATGAATCTAAACTAATGCTAACAATTTTATGCAAAAATTTGAGGTTCGATCCGGATAAAGTTCAAGAACCCTAGATTTTTCCCCCAATTTTTGATGTTTTAACTACATTCAAATGCTTAATCTAACTACTAATGATGATAGAATCATACCTTGATGTTGTTAGAAGTAGAGGAGACGTCGAAATCTTGCAGAAAAATCGCCTGAACCAGAGCGTTTTCGGGGAAACGGGGCGTGTGGAAATGAAGAAACTGTGTTGAAAAGGGTTTTATCCCGACAGTTGCACGGACACGGCCCCGTGTCCAGCGGACATGGCCCCGTGCCGGGTGATTTTGAATTTTTTTTTATAGTGCTCGTCTGAGTGCCCTTGTTTCCCAAAAACTCGGTTAGAAGACTTACCGATTTAGAAGTCAAACCATTTGTTCGTAACTTACCAGGTATGATGTTGATGCTTTTATTCTTCGACCGTTTCAAGCGAGATTTCTTCCTCCTCATCCTCAATGAATCCTTGATAGAGCTTCAGCCGTTGGCCATTGACTTTGAATGGAATGCCATTTCGAGATTTAATTTCTACTGCACCGTGTGGGAAAATATGGGTGATGGAAAAAGGTCCTGACCACCTAGACTTTAATTTACCAGGAAACAATCAAAGTCATGAATTAAACAATAGAACTTGATCTCCTACTCGAAATTCATTTGGTTTTATGTGTTTGTCGTGCAAATTTTTCATTCTTTCCTTATAAATTTCAGAGTTTGAGTATGCATAATTCCTTAATTCGTCTAATTCATTTAATTGACAAAATCGATTTTTACCGGCAAATTCTAAATCAATATTTACATTTTTAATTGCCTAGTAGGCCTTGTGAGCTATTTCTACTGGCAAATGACAACTTTTTCCATAGACGAGCTTATATGGGGTTGTACCTATTGTTGTTTTATAAGCAGTTCGAAAAGCCCATAAAGCATCATCTAATTTATCGGCCCATTCCTTTTTATTTAACCCTACGGTTTTTTCAAGTATTCTTTTTAAACCTCTATTAGTCACTTCGGCTTGTCCGTTTGTTTGAGGGTGATATGCTGTTGAGACCCGGTGATAGACCCCGTATCTTGTTAAAAAAATTTCAAGTTGATGATTACAAAAATGGGTACCTCTATCACTTATTAATGCTTTAGGTGTTCCAAAATGAGAGAATAATTTTTTTCAGAAATCTTACCATGACTCTTCCATCATTTGTTGGAAGTGCCTCGGCCTCGGCCCATTTAAACAAGTAATCTACTGCCACAAGTATATATTTGTTTCCTTTTGAAGTTGGGAAGGGTCCCATAAAGTCGAGTCCCCACACATCAAAAATTTCACAAACAAGAATGCCATTTTGCGGCATTTCATTTTTGGAAGAAATATTACATGTTCTTTGGCAAGCGTCACATGTCTTGACAAGACTTTGGGCGTCTTTGTAAATGGTCGGCCAATAAAATCCTGAATCAAATACATTTCGTGCGGTACTAGCGGCACCATGATGTCCTCCGTATGGAGCTTCATGACAATGGCTGAGAATTCTTCGTGCTTCGCTACCATGTACGCATCGTCGGATGAGTTGGTCGGCACACATTTTAAAAAGATAAGGATCTTCCCAAAAATAGTGTTTTACATCAGCAAAGAATTTCTTTCTTTGATGATGTGGCCAACCTTTCGCGACTATACCACTAGCTAGGTAGTTAGTATAGTCGGCGTACCATGGCTCTTCTCTGTATTCCACCATTTCTAGGGATTCTGTTGGAAACTTTTCGTTGATTTGTTCGTCCCTGGTTGCCTCCAAAGCTGGGTCTTCTAAGCGTGAAAGATGATCCGCTGCAGTGTTTTCTGCTCCTCTTTTGTCTTTGATTTCAATATCAAATTCTTGGAGGAGTAGAATCCACCGAATCAAACGTGGTTTAGCATCATGCTTCTTGCAGAGATATCGAATGGCTGCATGATCTGTATAAACTATTGTTTTAGAAAGAACAAGATAAGAACGAAATTTATCAAAAGCAAATACCACAGCTAGTAATTCTTTTTCAGTTGTTGTGTAATTTTCTTGTGCATCGTTAAGTGTTTTACTAGCATAATAAATTGGGTGAAAATGCTTCTCTTTTCTTTGTCCCAAGACTGCTCCAACTGCAAAGTCACTTGCATCACACATGATTTCGAAAGGAAATTTCCAATCAGGCGCTATTATGATAGGTGCATTGACTAGCATTTTCTTTAGGGTTAGGAATGCTTGATTGCAATCATTGTCAAAGATGAAAGGGGAATATTTTTCAAGTAATTTTGTTAGAGGCCTTGAGATTTTAGAAAAGTCTTTGATAAACCGCCTATAAAATCCGGCATGCCCTAAGAAACTTCTGATAGCTCTAACGGAGGATGGGGGTGGTAATCGAGAAATAGTGTCTATTTTGGCTCGATCAACCTCCATTCCTTCGCCTGAGATTTTGTGACCGAGTACTATTCCCTCCGTTACCATGAAATGGCATTTTTCCCAGTTAAGGGCGAGGTTAGTTTCCTCACATCGGGATAGCATTCATTCAAGGTTATCGAGGCATTGGTCGTATGAATCCCCAAAGATAGAAAAGTCGTCCATGAAGACTTCCATTGTCTTTTCTATCATGTCATGGAAGATGGCTACCATGCAACGTTGGAAGGTTGCGAGGGCATTACATAGACCGAATGGCATGCGTCGATAAGCAAAAGTTCCATAGGGACATGTGAAGGTTGTCTTTTCTTGGTCTTCGGGTGCTATCGGGATTTGAAAGTAACCTGAAAAACCATCCAAGAAACAATAAAATTTATGACTGGATAATCTTTCTAACATTTGATCAATGAAGGGTAAAGGAAAGTGATCTTTCCTTGTTGCTTCATTTAATCGTCTATAATCTATACATACTCTCCATCCTGTGACGGTTCTCGTTGGTATTAATTCATTCTTTTCGTTAGTTATTACCGTCATACCTCCTTTCTTTGGAACTACTTGGACGGGACTTACCCAAGGACTATCGGAGATAGGATAAATAAGTCTGGCGTCAAGTAGTTTGATGACTTCGTTTTTAACCACTTCTTGAACATTTGGATTTACTCGACGTTGTGGTTGTATTACCGACTTGTAGTCATCGTTCATTAAAATTTTGTATGTGCACATGGAAGGACTTATTCCTTTAATATCTATCAGCTTCCAAGCGATCGCATTTTTGTGTTTTTTCAAAAGTTTAATTAATTTCTCTTTTTCTAAACTATCTAATTTAGACGAAATAATTACAGGTGATTTACCATCTTTGTCTAGAAAAGCATATTCCAAACCTTTCGGAAGTTCTTTGAGCTCAAGCGGTGGGTATTTAGGAGACTCCTTATTTGGTTGCTCATTTTGATCAAGAACTTTGAAAGTTTGTTCTATGGCGACCTCTTCTTCAACAAAGTGGTCAATCTTCTCACTTGTATCGGGTGGTTCATCTTCATCTTCAATTAGGGGGTCATTATTGCTGAAAGGATATTTCATTGATCGCTCAATATCGACACTCTTTTTAAATGCCCCCAATTGAATTGATAGATTGTTGTTCTTCCGGTTTTTCAAAGTTTCGTGTGTTTTTACAAAAGGTCGTCCCAACACTAGAGGAGCGTCATCGAGGATGATAAAGTCGGTTGGGATTACCATTTGATTTGTTTGAACCAAGACATCCTCAACTATACCGATTGATTTTATTACTTTCTAATTGGATAGAAAAATGGGTATTTGAAGTGGAGAAAAATCACTAATACTTAATTTTTCGAAAATGTAGTTGGGCATTATGTTAACGCAAAGATCTTTATCAATTGTGACATTACTAGTAAACGAATTTTGAAAAAAACATGGAACCGGTGTAATGTTGATTTCAAATGGGTCTTCTTTTATTAGCGAGGTTTGATCATTTGTTAACTTAATGCTTACCGTTTCGTCAATTTTAGTGTTAGTGTTTAACTCTTTTAAAAACTTAGCATGAGTGGGTACTAAACAATGATTTTCAAAGGAAGGTGACAAGAGATTAATTTCTTCAAAATTAGCTTCTTGAATTTTAACGTTGTCGGACTCACCTTTCTCGTTGTTTAACTCATGTGTCGGTTTTTCACATATTTGTTCTTCCATTTTTACACTTTCAACTATCTCTTCTTTATTTAATTCCTCTCTTGCCTGGGACTCCTCTTCCTTTGCGCGAGATTCCTTTATGTAACGCTTGATAGTTTTAAGGTGTTCTAATATCCTATCGGTCACTTCGGCGATAGAGTAAGGATCGGGATTTTCAAAGCTTGAATCCGGATGTTCGATCCTTTGTTCCTCATAAGACCCATATGAAGTAGATGGTTCACACCATTGTCCTTCATTGTAAGTATATGATGGATAAGGGTCGTAATTTTGTTCCTCATAATACTCATATGAGGTGGGTTGTTCACGCCATGGTTCCTCATAATAAGCATACGAAGGTGGTGGCTCATATCTTGATTCTTCAATGTATGAGTATGAAGGCTCATACCTTGGTTCATCAAAATATGAGTATGAGGGAGAAGGTTCATACCTTTGGTCTTCATAGGATGTGTATGAAGTTGATGGCTCGTACCTGGGCTCCTCATAGTAGGTGTATGAAGTGGATGGTTGAAATAAGTCACAATATTGTACCGAGTGAGTGTTACCGCAATTGGTGCAATAGTCTTCCCTATAATCATCCTCCTCATAGGTGTAGTTGTAGCCTCCTGAGTATTGATCCATAAGAATCACTCAGCAGACCACAACAGAGTCTCGGTACCAGAAAACAAAAATAAAGATGGAAACAGAGGCTGGACACGGCCCCGTGTTCAGGATCTGTATCTGGGCATTTGAATTAAAGTTACTGGTTTTGTTGAGCACGGGGGCGTGTTCAGTGGACACGGCCCCGTGTTTAGGCTCTGTATCTGGGTGTTTTCATGAAAAATATGCAGCACGGCCCGTGTTCAATCTACTGTAAATGCAAAACTAAACTAAATGCAGAAAAATGTGCGCGCGTTTTGAAAAGGGTTTGAAAAAAGCTGATTAGGCCGTCGATTTTAAGCTTTCTTAAAATCCTTGTGTCCCCGGCAAAAGCGCCAAAAACTTGATGTGCGTGAGTGTCGTATAGATTTTTAATGTATATTTTAAACCCTTTTACACTTTTTAGTCAAGTTTTAAATTTATAAAACACGATATTTACTAACACTAAACACACATATGGGCAAGTGCACCCATCGTGAGCGTAGTATAGTGTTGGTAAGATACCGAGGTCGTCCAAGGACACAAGAACTTTTAGTACCGGTTTATCCTCAACGTCTAATCAAATCAAAAATTTAGAAAAAGGTTTTAAACAAGAAAAATAAAACTAACTAAAATGCTGAAAAATAAAATAAAAGTAAAAACAGATAGACAAGATGAATCACTTGGATCCGACTCGTGTGTAGTGTAACCTTTGATTATTTTCGCACTTTTGCACTTTTTAAGAGATTATCTTAGTTATTGTAGTAGGCCCCTCTTTTGAAGGTGACGTTACCCTCAACCCAGTAGTTTGAGTCAGCAAGGATACAATCCTAAAGGGTCGGATTATTGAAAGATAATTAATTAAGTTATTAATGCATAATGTGGTAGGCCCCTCTTTTGAAGGTGACGTTACCCTCGGCTAAGTAGTCTGAGTCAGTAGGGATACAGTCCTAAGTAGCCGGGTTAAAGTTTTAATAGTAGCTTACATATGAGGGGATCAAAGAGTTTGGACCCCCGCCATCCAATACCGGTGGGTATTGAAGGAGGTCCTACTAAATTTGACCCAGGTCCTTGCAGGATCTATACATTGAACAAGGCAAGACTCTTACTAAACCGTTCCCTTAACCCCCGACCAGGTTGCCAACATACCTTCATATAGACCGTGGAGATATGAATGGTGAAAATCTTTTATTTTATATAGACAATAAAATAATGCCAAGACACCACGGACAAACGATAAGGAAGAATCACCTTCAACATAAGAAACTAGTTATTAAAGTCATTAATACATAACCAAATAAAAAGTGCGAAAAGATTAAAAATAAAAAGTATTACACTAGACACTTGTCTTCACCAAGTGATGTAAGAGACTTAGGCAAACATGGCCTTTGATTGTTAAGAACTCTTACGATCAATCTTGGATCCCTAGACGACTCACACACTCTATGATGGATGATGGTGGTGGATGATGGTGTTGTGATGGTGGTGGGTGGTGGGTGAAGTGTGAGAGAGGTGGTGTGCCAAGGGATGGTTTGCAAATGAGCCAAGCACCCCTATTTATAGCCTGAACAGCAGCTCGGGCACGGCCCCGTGTCCACCCTTCTTCTCTGTCTTCATTAATTGCAGTTTGTCTGCATTAGTTGACCACGCCCCCGTGTCCGTTGGGCATGACCCCGTGTGCAGAAGCGTATCTGTACTCTCAAGATTTCCCCAGATTCTGCGAATCTTAGAGTTGACCACGGCCCCGTGTCCGCTGGGCACGCCTAGGGATGGCAATGGGTCGGGTTTGGGACGGGTTTAGGTAATCCCAAACCCAAACCCGGTTAGATAAGCTTGTCCCAAACCCGTCCCAAAACCCGTCGGGTTTCTAGCGGGTAAATACCCATCGGGTATCGGGTATACCCGCGGGTTTCGGGTAAACCCGTTTATTTAAAAAGATTACTCGTTGGGTATACTCATCTCAAAACTCATTGGGTATCAATCGAGTAACTACTAACCGGTTACATTTTGTATTGTCATTATAAAAATATATATCAAATAACTACAATGTATACGGAATAGAATACCTATATGTGTAAAAAATGGATGTATCATATATATACACATTTAATAATATAAAAGAAATTATATCGGGTATACAATCGGGTAAACGGGTACACTTTATCGGGTAATTGGGTCGGGTAAACGGGTATATTACTTAATCCCAAACCCGTCCCAAACCCGCGAAAAAAATAAAAGCTATTCCCAAACCCGGCCCAAACCCGATTAACCGACCCCAAACCCGTCCCAAATGTGTCGGGTTTCGGGTTTACCCAGCGGGTTCGGGTTTGATTGCCATCCCTAGGCACGCCCCCGTGGTGGGTGATAGAAGCTTCTACAACTTTGTCTTTTTTGCAGACACTTGGGCACGCCCCCGTGCTCATTGAGCACGGGGCGTGTTCAGCCTTCTGTTCTCTTGTTTTTGCTTGGGAAGATGCTGTCGGGGGGGTCGGGCATGCCACGTTTATCCCTTTTCTTGTATTTATGTTAGATTTAGCTGCCTTTTTGCTTCTTTTGTTCATTTGAGCTCATTTAATCCTGAAAATACAAAAGGAAGACAAAAACACACTTTTTCCAACATTAGTACTAAAAAATGGTTAGTTTTATGCCACAATTGATGTAATTTATATGTTGCATTTTGCACACATCAAAGACATATATATGTCTCCTCCTCCTGGGATGAATCTACCATCTAACAAGGTTTTAAAACTTCAAAAATCCTTGTATGGTCTTAAACAAGCCTCTCGGCAATGGTATGGCAAGCTGTCCACAATTTTGAAAACAAAAGGCTATCTCCAAATGATTATTCCTTCTTTACCAAAACAATGGGTTCTTCCATTGTTCATGTTGCTGTGTATGTGGACGATATTCTTGTCACAGGAAATAATGTTGAAGAAATTGAATCCTTAAAGGCTTTCTTACATTCGGCCTTTCAAATCAAGGATCTTGGTAAATTGAACTATTTTCTGGGCATAGAGGTTTTGCAAGTTCCAAATGATGTTATCATGACTCAAAGAAAATTTGCTTCTGAAATGATTCAAGAGTTTGCGGATTCTTCTTTACCTATTCATTCTGCTCCTTTACCTGCTCACTTACAGCTTACAAACACTGATGGAGAATTGCTGAGTGATAGCTTGGTTTATCGGAGACTAGTTGGCAAGCTGAATTACTTAACTCATACTCGTCCAGATTTGGCTTTTGCTGTTCAATTTTTGAGCCAATACATGCAGGCTCCAAGGGTTCCTCACTGGTATGCAGCCTTACATACTCTTGGTTATGTTAAGCAATCTATTTCCCAAGGTTTATTTTTTAACAATAAACATGTTTTTGATCTTGTTGCTTACTGTGACTCTGATTGGGCTTCTTGTCCCAATACTAGAAGATCTGTCAGTGGTTTTTATGTTTCATTGGGAGGATGTCCGTTATCTTGGAAATCGAAGAAACAAGCTACAGTGTCTTTAAGTTCTGCAGAAGCAGAATATCGGTCTTTAAGGCGTGTTACTGCTGAGCTTGCTTGGCTTACTCGTCTTCTTTCTGAGTTACAAGTTCCCAATATTACTCCCATTGCTGTAAAATGTGATAGTCAAGCTGCTATATATATTGCTAAGAATCCAGTATTTCATGAAAGAACAAAGCATATAGAGTTTGATTGTCATTTTGTTCGGGAAAAGCTTCATGAAGGTTTGATCAATTTACAACACACACGTACTGCTGATCAAGTTGCTGATGTTTTTACGAAAAGTCTTGCTTCTCCTGCACACAAAAGTATTCTGTCCAAGTTGGGTCTCTCTGAGCCTCTAACTTGAGGGGGGCTGTTGGTTTTAGCTGAGATAGTCATGACGTGCTTCTCACGTGTTTAGAATAGGTTGTTTGTATTTAACAGAGTTAGTTAGATAGCCTAGCAGATTTTGTATATATACTGTATTTGTTTTCATTTTACAATCAATGAAATCAGTTGCTCAAATTCTCACAAAATGACAATTATTGATTGAAAAACCCTCTATGTGCTAAGTGTTTTTATGTGATGTTTAGTTTTAGGTAGTAAACTTACACAAAATCGAGAGAAGAACCCTACGTAAGACTATAAGGCATTTTATAGCTTGTTAAGCTTATTTCGTAAACAAAAAACATCTTATATCATGGTTACGGTTATGGTTATGGTTATGGATAAACTTATCACACCCCCTCTTGATAAAAGTTGTATTTAATCTTATTATAAATTTAACGTGAGGTGGAAGTTTAAGATTTTAAGTCCTGTAAGCATGATGTAGTTTTTTAGCTATGTATCTTGCTAAGAACGTTTTGTTTAAAAATTCACCTTGTTACAAGGTGGTATCATGGTTTGACTTGACATAAGACGACGAGAATGTTGAACCATCAACAATGTGTTGGACTGTCATAAGTATATGCTAGCTTATGATGGCAATTGGGTTTTGTTGTAAGTACACTTTAAATGATATTTGGTTCTTTGATGATGTGTTTTTGCTATATGTTAAGTGGTTGTTTACAGCGTATAATTATTAGTAATTTTGTATGGTTATTTACTGTAATTTGTTTAGTTTCATTTTATGTTATCTGGATTATCATACAGGAAAAAAAAATAGGTTTTTAGAGTCGGGTCTAAGCCGGAGCACACTCTCTACCCCTAGGATAGAGGTAGGGTTTGCCCCCCATTTTACTCTCCCGGAAGACTAGTGATAGCTAGGTGTTTTCATCGGTTTTCGGGTTTAGATGTAAAATGAAAATAAATGTTTTTTTTTTACAAAATATCATCAAAATTCATATTGCTACTTTAAAAATATTATCAAAGTTCAAATATTAGTTGACAATATAATATTATAATATTTAAAATTCCCAAAACTTAGTGTTCTATCAATCTATCTATTAAAGACTCCAAATCTAAACACTTCTATAAGAAAAAAAAAAAAAAAAACAATAAATGTTCGGGGTTTTTTTCGGGTTTCGTGTTTCAGGTCGGGTTGTTCAGGTTTTTTGTCAGGAAAAAGTGACCCGATAACCGATCCATTTAAAGTTCGGGTTGGTTGGGTTCAGGTTTCTCAGGTTCGGGTTATTCGGTTATTCGCTAATTCGGGTTCGGGTGGCTTTGAATTCGGGTCGAGTTTCGGGTTTTGGATAAAAATAAACAGCCCTAGTGATAGCCAGTGGCGGACTTTTAGTGTGAGTAGGGGTAGCACGGGCTACCCCTTAACCCCGTCTCCGTAGTGTAAAAATACCATTTAACTCCATTTTCGTAGTGTAAAAATACCCCTCAACTCCGTTTCCGTTATATAAAGGATACCCCTGATCCTAAAAAAATTAGCATACCTCTAAGTTTTTTGACTAGTTCCGCCACTGGTGATAGCTCTAATATGAGTGAGATTATATTGCATATTTATTGTTTGTATGTAGTTCACAACTCACAAGATGGATACTTTGCACCAAACCCTAAACAGGTGTATATAAGTAGGCCCTCACTATTTGCACACCTTGGCAGGCTATCTGCACATTTAGGGTTTACATACGCTGCGTATTGGTCAATACGCAGCGTATATGGTTACCTCAATACGCTGCGTATAGAGCTATATTCAGCGTATATAAACCATGGATTTCAGAGCCTTATCAGCAATCATTGCACAGAAAACAAGGGTTATATACGCTGCGTATAGGTCTATACGCAGCGTATATAAACCATTAGATTTTTTTGAGTCATTTTGGTAGGTTTGAGGGATCATTTTTTCACAAAGTTTAAATACGCTGCGTATAGACCTCTAAGGAGCGTATATAAAGGTCTGGAAATGTCTTTTATACCCTTGTGTTGAGGCTATACGAAGCCAAATACAAGGGTAGTTGTGTCATTTTTGTCTCATACGCTGCGTAGGGACCTCTAAGGAGCGTATATAAAGCTCCATTTTTGTATTTTTTTTATTGTGTATTCCTTTGTTTATTTATAAAAAAAAGTAAATTAATTGTGTGTATTTTAGGGTATTTCCATGTTTATTTATAAAAAAACAATATTATTAAAAATAATACAAATATTATGAATTATAAGAATTAAAAATAATACAAATATTAGGTCCCGTATTGACCTCGTATAAGCCTATAAGTGTGATACCGAATCATATAGCGTCGTATAGGTCATGTATTGAACTCGTATAAGCCTATAAGTGTGATATCGTATCGTATAACGTAGTATAGGTCACGTATTGACCTCGTATAAGCCTATAAGTGTGATATCGTATCGTATAGCGTCGTATAGGTCACGTATTGACCTTGTATAAGCCTATAAGTGTGATATCGTATCGTATAGGGGTAGTATAGGTCACGTATTGACCTCGTATAAGCCTATAAGTGTGATATCGTATCGTATAGGGGTAGTATAGGTCACGTATTAACCTCGTATAAGCCTATAAGTGTGATATCGTATCGTATAGGTGTGGTTTAGGTTCCGTCTAATCCTATATGCATATACAAGACCTATAGGAAACCTATACGAGACTTATACTACACTATACGATACGATACGATACTATACTATACTATACTATACTATACTATACTATACTATACTATACTATACTATACTATACTATACTATACTATACTATACTATACTATACAATAACACCCGTATAGGCCTCTATACGAGACTTATATACTATACACTATACGATACGATATGATGCAATACGATACGATACGATGCAATACGATAAGATAATTTAATTTAAACGATAACAATATAATATATTTGTATTATTTACGAATAATATTGTTTTTTTATAAATAATTTTCTTTTTTTTATAAATAAACAAAGGAAACGATAATTTAATTTAAACGATAACAAAACAATATATTTGTATTATTTACCAATACTATTGTTTTTTTATAAATAATTTTCTTTTTTAATTTTTATAATTCATAATATTTATATAATTTTTTATTTTTATAATTTATATTTGTATTATTTACCAATAATATTGTTTTTTATAAATAATTTTCTTTTTTTATAAATAACCAAAGGAATACACAATAAAAAAAATACAAAAATAGAGCTTTATATACGCTCCTTAGAGGTCCCTACACAGCGTATGAGACAAAAATGACACAACTACCCTTGTATTTGGCTTCGTATAGCCTCAACACAAGGGTATAAAAGACATTTTCAGACATTTATATACGTTGCGTATAGGTCAATACACAGCGTATAAAAAGGGTAGTTTTTATTTTTAACCCCAAACATGTGGTTAAATTATCTTTTTAACCCTTATTGTATATATACGTTGCGTATAGACCTCTAAGGAGCGTATATAAAGGTCTGAAAATGTCTTTTATACCCTTGTGTTGAGGCTATACGAAGCCAAATACAAGGGTAGTTGTGTCATTTTTGTGTCATACGCTGCGTAGGGACCTCTAAGGAGCGTATATAAAGCTCCATTTTTGTATTTTTTTTATTGTGTATTCCTTTGTTTATTTATACAAAAAAGTAAATTAATTGTGTGTATTTTGGGGTATTTCCATGTTTATTTATAAAAAAACAATATTATTAAAAATAATACAAATATTATGAATTATAAGAATTAAAAATAATACAAATATTAGGTCCTGTATTGACCTCGTATAAGCCTATAAATGTGATATCGTGTCGTATAGCGTCGTATAGGTCACGTATTGACCTCGTGTAAGCCTATAAGTGTGATACCGAATCATATAGCGTCGTATAGGTCATGTATTGACCTCGTATAAGCCTATAAGTGTGATATTGTATCGTATAACGTAGTATAGGTCACGTATTGACCTCGTATAAGCCTATAAGTGTGATATCGTATCGTATAGCGTCGTATAGGTCACGTATTGACCTCGTATAAGCCTATAAGTGTGATATCGTATCGTATAGGGGTAATATACGTCACGTATTAACCTCGTATAAGCCTATAAGTGTGATATCGTATCGTATAGCGTCGTATAGGTCACGTATTGACCTCGTATAAGCCTATAAGTGTGATATCGTATCGTATAGGGGTAGTATAGGTCACGTATTGACCTCGTATAAGCCTATAAGTGTGATATCGTATCGTATAGGGGTAGTATAGGTCACGTATTGACCTCGTATAAGCCTATAAGTGTGATATCTTATCGTATAGGTGTGGTTTAGGTCCCGTCTAATCCTATATGCATATACAAGACCTATAGGAAACCTATACGAGACTTATACTACACTATACGATACGATACGATACTATACTATACAATAACACCCGTATAGGCCTCTATACGAGACTTATATACTATACACTATACGATACGATATGATACAATACGATACGATGCAATACGATAAGATAATTTAATTTTAACGATAACAATATAATATATTTGTATTATTTACGAATAATATTGTTTTTTTTATAAATAAATTTTTTTTTATAAATAAACAAAGGAATACGATAATTTAATTTAAACGATAACAAAACAATATATTTGTATTATTTACCAATACTATTGTTTTTTATAAATAATTTTCTTTTTTAATTTTTATAATTCATAATATTTATATAATTTTTTATTTTTATAATTTTTATTTGTATTATTTACCAATAATATTGTTTTTTATAAATAATTTTCTTTTTTTTATAAATAAACAAAGGAATACACAATAAAAAAATACAAAAATGGAGCTTTATATACGCTCCTTAGAGGTCCCTACGCAGCGTATGAGACAAAAATGACACAACTACCCTTGTATTTGGCTTCGTATAGCCTCAACACAAGGGTATAAATGACATTTTCAGACCTTTATATACGCTGCTTAGAGGTCAATACGCAGCTTATTTAAACTTTGTGAAAAAATGATCCCTCAAACCTCTCAAAATGACCCAAAAAAATCTAATGGTTTATATACGCTGCGTATAGACCTATACGCAGCGTATATGACCATTGTTTTTTGTGCAATGATTGGTTATCAGGCACTGAGATCCATGGTTTATCTACGCAGCATATTGGTCAATACACAGCGTAGAGGGTTAACCCTATACGCTGCGTAGATAAACCCTAATTTTGCTAGGGTTTGGTGTGCCAATAGGCACTTTAGTGTGCCAATAGGCACACCCATATAAGTAATAACTTGATAAATCCAATGAAGACATGACATGGATACCTTGTGGATAAAATGATGTTAATATGTTCTTTTGGTGAAAAAGTGGCAAATATGTAATACTGGAATGAAGTTTTAGCTGCTCTAGTTCCAACCCTGGATTTGAATCTATCAAGTACACTGCATTTTGTGAGTTATTACCACTTTTTGCAGTGGGCACAACTCCATTGTTGAAGGTTGACAAAAAATGTCAACAAATATTTACCGGTAACCTTACAATTGATAATTCCACTACTTTTTTCCAGCCCGTTTGCTGCTTTCACGTCCACGTACTGCATCCGCAGACATTGAAGTGCAAATGGAGATTTAGTAAAGCCGTGAAGGAGAGGTAAGATGAATACTTTTGCGTTTATGAGAAATCAAGGATTTGTTTTATAGATCAGATATAAAAATGTGCACATATACGAGACATGTAGGGGGGAACATGGTTTGTTTTGGTTACCACCAAAACGAACCTATAACCAATGTATAAACAAACATGATAAACTTAATTTGGTTCTAAACGTAACAAGTAAACATAACTTGGTTCTAGACGTATAAATAAAATAAGTAATGTGGCGCACACAGTTGAAAGATGACTATTGCACCAGACGAGGACGGAGGACCTGAATGAAAAATAGAAAAAATTATAGCACCAACAGTTTAATCGAGTCATCACTTTCTGTATATGGGAAGGGTCATCAATAACTTACAATTTGCTAAAGAGTTTGGATGAGAGGACCTCCAGCTAAACATAACAGTCCTCTAGCAGCACCTGTAAATATATGCTTCCTCTTAGCAATGCGTTAATTTACGTGATCATATAATATATAGGTGTAAATACCTCGGTCAAGGTGGCTTTTGGAGACCTACTTAGCAAATAGTTTTTCACTTCAGTAGACACAACAACTCTTTTGTGTTTGTCCTCCGGCCGAACATAAATTTTTGATTTTGGAAGAATCTTCAAACTCTTTAAGTTAGCAAGCGGGGAAGGTTGGTGTGAGATCAGTTCCACGGATGAATTCAGACACTGTAGAAAAGTCTATTAAAAAAACTATATACAGATAGATGATATTGTTGCATGGTAAGAAAGAAACCTCAATGATTTCCATGCTCAATGAAAGAAGTTTGACATAGTAAAGCTGCTGAAGCAGACTAATAACAATGGAAGCATCTGCGCTTTGAAAAAGAAGAATTGCAAAGTTGTAAGAGATGAAAACTCCTGTGCTGATGTGAGTACGATCTCATCGCAAGGACGAGAACCCTGGATTAAGGTGAGACGTTTGAGAGTCTGAGAGCCTGAAAGAGAAAGAGGGAGTTTAACTTTTGAAATGGTGTCCGTGTACCATTGGCCGGTCTCAAGCAAACATTTAAATTTCACACGATGGACGTTAAGGGAGAATGCATGGTTCATAATCCTTTGGGCAACATCATGGGCATGCTCTCCATGAAGATAAAGCTTGAAAGAAGACAACCGAACTTGATCATTGCGCCGAGAGAGGACATGGGTAACAAAGTCGGACAGCTTGTCCATCGTAGAGAAATCGTGACTTGAGAAAATAAGACGGGGAATTGAAGTCCAGAGATACCTCCATCTGGATGACAAAACACTAGTTCTAATAGCATCTTTTAAACGAACAAAAGACAGGATTTTAAGGAGGAGATCATCTGGCAAACCACTTAGTCTATCATCCGTTCTCGCTGTATCGCATTCCATTCTTCAAACCTGAAACATGGAATTAAATGTTAAGCACTTCATACTATCATCTGCAAGTTTACAGCCCACAAGAAAAACAAAACCAGGTAACAATTTAATTTTTCTTACCCAGTAGCAATAACATCTACTAGAAAGCACTTATAAAAATAATCTTTTTTCAAGCATTAGTAAACTTTTTTTTTTTTTTTCAGAAAACCTATTATGATAATCCATATCCTACGTTTACTTGTTTTGAACAGATTCTGTTAAGTATGTATGTAGCCTTAAAAACAAAACAAAGAATCAGGTCAATCGATGTCAAACGGTAGCAAAAATATACCTTTTGATCAGATCACGTAGATGGATATTAATACAGATTTAAACTGGATCGTCGTAAATAGGATGGAGAGAAACTTAAATTTAGCCAACAGGGGGAGGCGTTTGAAAGGGATTACAAAAATAAAAAGTTCATAGATTTTATATTTTTTTTTGTTTAGCATCTTATCTTATGGTTTATACAGCCCATGTATAGTGGGTTTTTCAAAAGTTTAGCATTTTATGGTTTATACCCCATGGGCCATGTATAGTGGGTTTTTCAAAAATAATAATAACTAGTGGGTTACATACAGGCAGGGCTAACCGATTTAAAATAACTAATTAAAAAATAAATTTTATAAATTAAAAGGTTTGCAATTGTAAATCACGGTTAACACTTACACTAATCGATTCTTTACTTTATCTCTTTAATTACACAAAAAAACACTACATTTTTTTCTCTCATTTTCAATTGAATAATATTTTTTTATATTTTTATCATTATCTTCTCTCTTCTCCACTTACAACCTCTTCCAAAAAATATTAAAAAATTATTTATTGATGAATAGTAACATTTTCTCTTTCCTCCACTCACAAATAGCGTTGTTCACGAGCCGAGACGAACCGAGTGGACCTTTGCTCGTGTTTGGCTCGTTTACAGCGGCTCATTTAAAACCGAGTCTCAAATCAAGCAAGCATTTTCCGAGCAATAAATATTCCGAGTGAGCGTCAAGCGAAATTCGAGCGACTTAGACAACCATTCCCCTCGATTTAAATTTCCTGAGGGAGATACTAACAATATTGGGTCTCAAGTTTTTATGTCTTTAGAAACATGCAATGTAACGCTTCGCATTTTATAACTTTCCTTATTTAGAAAGTTTACTTGTATTTCTATTTTTGGAAACTTTTATTCTCTTTGTAATCATATTTCATTTCCATCCTTGTAACCCGAGAATTGATCATAATGAAATTCGTCATTAATACTTATTTGTTATACATACAATCAATTGTTTAAATACGAGTTTCGATACTCTTTATACGTGCAAATACTTATACATGCATTCACAACACTCAAATTAGGGTTGCATACATGTTACATACTTAAAAACATGCTAAAAATGGAAGTTATGGCATAAAATGGTAATAAAATCAAAGTTCAGGGGCTGAAATGAAAGAAAAACAAGTTTTCCGGTTTTAAAGTAGCGCCGCGCTAAGCGATGCTCATGCCTCCTTTCCTTCGCGCGACGCCAAACTCACTAATCCGCATATAGTTGTTTCCTTGCTGCGGGTTGGCCAATCTTTCCACCTCCAAACTCACCCAGTCACCTTTAAACTCCATTAAACACAAAACCTAACTAACCACTATTTAAACAAGCTCCCTATCACTCATTTTCACTTTCCCAACTCATCTACACTCTCAAATCCCTATCAAATCAGTTGCAAACATCAAACAAGGCAGAATACTCTAAGTGCAAAAGTAAGCACTGTGACAACCGACCAATTCAAGCTAACTTCTGTACAGACCTGAATCTCGCACTCATCGAGATTTTACATTTTAGACTTTAATTTTTATTAATTGGGTCTCATATGCATAGCAATCTCTATTCGTGTTGCAATTTTCATTTGGCAGTTTTTAGAAATTACGGGATCACTCACGGTTTGTTCCTTGTAACCATGTCGAAATTCTCTTGTCAAAACATGCATTCATTGTTGGAATGTGTCCGAACCAAGTTCAATTGATGAACTTGCTCGTAATATATATTTGATTCAGAGTACCATATGATGGGTTGAGGCCATCATATTTGAAATAATCCCAACAAGCACTTCATTTGTTTCAAACCATAATGGGCTTGTTTGGTCTTCGACTTCATTGAATCGTTTCTTTGAATCGCGATTACCTTGCGGTGACGTTTTCACACATTTGAAGCTTGCGCTAATCTCGTCTGCATGCATCATGTACAGATTTATTTATTTATTCATTTATATTAAATCCGCTTTGTTGGTTTATCATATTAAAGCAATCTTAACACAATCATGTGTTAAGATAATGGCACACAAATTCATGTCGCGCCCTGCGAGGGCACCCTAGCTACGGCTAGTGTTGCATGGTCAGCACCTAGGCTCGACACGTGTCATAAGCAGTGTCCGGCAAGCAAAGGGCCGTCGCGCCCCACGACCGACCCCCTTAATCCTGTTGCGGCGCGCGACAGGTAATAAAAATTTGATTTTTAAATTTTTAATTAAAATTAATGTTACACGGGTTCGGTTTTGTAATTACGGAGCTTTATAGGGTGTTTTTAAGGGTTGTTATACTCCGGCTCGATTGTAGTTTGTATCGTGCCTTGGACCTAAGACACATAACACTCAAACAATCGGGACAAAGACTGATTGGTGCATGCACCCCGTGTCTTTCAGCTATCAACGTCACCACATGATGCATGATTAACCATCCGCCGCTTTTCACGTTATTTTCAAGAAATTAGTAAAATAACGTAAAATTAGTATCATTTCACTTTTGCCCCCCGAGCGCCCACACATATATACATTATTTGTGTACACCGCAAGCGGGGCATAAGATTACATAAGTGTAAAGGGGCTAAAAAGGGTCCAATGTAGATAGCCTAAAGTGAGGATACACAAGGTAGGGGGTAGGGCAAGGTTTGGTCAACCAAAGTCATGTTAAATAATAGCCTAAGGTGAGGTGCTTATCCTTAGTCGTAAACGTACTTGTGTCATTATATATAAATAATAAAATGATTTTAACTCCTTTGTTAAAATCTTTTAAAGCAACTCAAGATTATTGTTGACGATTTCTCTCATGTGTTCTTTTTTAATTTGATCTTTGCTAGACATTTGGCCTTCACTCTTTATAAGATGTGTCTCCTTAAGAGCATCCAACGTTGTTGTTCTTGGCTATCCATGGCTAATGTGACGATTGACGAGAGTCGATGTGCATAAGAGACCTGAGAAAGGGAGAAATTTATGGAGATGAATGCCTATTGTTAACTAGTAGGACGACCCAGTTTTCAAAACATTGTCTAATACAAACACCTTTTATCAAAATCAGGGGCACAATTTTCAGCTCATCTTAAAATTCAACGTTAACTAGTAGGACGACCTAGTTTTCAAAACATTGTTTAATACAAACGCCTTTTATCAAAATCAAGGGCACAATTTCCAGCTCGATCTTAAAATTCAACAAAACCAATATGAGCATGTTTTGGGTTAGCCACTTTAACATGTATGTTTTTAATAAACCCACCATGTTCATATCAACTTAAAAGTAAATTGGTTGACCCATCAATCCATTCATAATGATACATCTAACACATGATTGGGTGATTGACACCCTACTAGTCTCCTCCTCAAAATAGGGCAATAAAAACATTTTCACATCCTTAAAAAACCAGAGTTTTTTCCCAAAAGGGTGTTGGTGGAAAAGTTATTTACCAAAATGGGTGATTTGAAAAATAATTACCAAAATGGGGCTTTTTCTATATTTCTTTATTTTTTTTAACTAATCTGTTATAATTCTTCTATTTTTATTTAATCAACCTATCACATTTATATTCTTTTCTTCCATCTAACTCATTATATAGATTTTTTTGACTAACTTATTAATTATTATATATATATTTTTTCTTTTTTTATAATGAAACCCATGTTAAAACAAACTGAGTGCTAATACCTCTCATCTACTGTTTTAACTTAATTTTTTTGAGATTAATTTTTTATTTACTATTGTTCGTGTAGTTGATTACCAATTCAAATGAAAACCCATAATATAGTATTTCCTAAAGTTACATAAATTTTATTAACAATCAGTGGGCAAAATATTTACGTAGATTGATTGGTTCGTAATTTTATTGGCCAACTCGGTACTTATTATTATTTTTTATTATCAACTTATTTTTTAATAGTCACAAACAACATTTAAATAAATGAACATGCTACTTTAGTGATCGTTTACATCTCTAAAATTAGAATGATTTAGCTTACATATAGTTAAAAGGAAATAAAAGAAAAAATGTTGAATTATATTTTGGTCGGTTGAAAAGTAAATACAATATAAAGAGTAATTGTTTGGAGAAAATAAATTAAAACATATAAGGTTAATTGAAAAAAAGAAAAAAATATAATAGATTAGTTAATAATAAAGAAATAAGAAATAACACTTATTTTAATAAATTTTTTAAAAATCACCTATTTTGGTAAATATTTTTTCCACCCTCGCCAATTTGGGAAAAAGTCATTGCAAAACATCTATTTTGGTAATTATTTTTCAAATCACCCATTTTGGTAAATAATTTTTCCACCTATGGAAAAAAACTCTAAAAAACCAAGGGTTGAACTTAAAAATGACAAGATAAACAACATAAAACTAGAAAAACAACTCAAAACAAGTGAATCACAAAATCCATTCACCACCAACCAGAAACACAAACCACCATGTCTCTCCTCTTCTCCCACAACCCATCACTCCTCTTCTCCTCCTCCCCCACCACCACCACCACCACCACTAGCACCACCACAATCCCCATCTTCCACCGCAAACCAATCAAACCCACCTCCATCCGATTCTCCTCAAACAAGCCCCCATCTTCCCCAGGATGGAACCCATCCGATCAAACCCTCAACGACGACGAAGAATCCGACGGCTCACAACCCATCACCATCACAGACGAGTGGGGGGAGAAATCTGAGCCGGTAAACGAACAATTGACAAAATTACCAACCTCAGATCCTCCACAAGAAGTAGATGAGTGGGGAACGGGTGGTGAAAAGGTACAGTTAGAAAGCGGAAATGGAAGTCCGGTGGTTGAAGAAAGTGGGAAGATTGATGAGCTGAAGAGGTGTTTGGTGGACAGTGTGTATGGGACTGGTATTGGGTTTAATGCTTCGGTTGAGGAGCGGGCGGAGATTATGGAGTTGGTGACTCGGTTAGAGGCGGTTAACCCGACACCGGCTCCTACTGAAGCTTTGGAGCTTCTTGAGGGGAACTGGGTTCTGCTGTAAGTGCACTAGATGGTTAAATATGATATTTGGATATTTGATGGTGTGTTTTTGTTGTGCATTAGTTGTTACTTGTTTGTGTATCCTGAAAATTGACGTAGATGTAGTCCAGTTTATTAAAACTGTTGGGCTTGACTCAAACAAGGTGGTTTGGGTTGGGCCGAATCTATGAACCAGTCGGTTGGATTAGAATAATTCGTAAGGCGGATGGCTTAGGATAAAGATTTAGATGAGTTGGTTAGGAGTCTTTGATGTTTGAATTTCGAATGGTTATTATTTAAGAGTTGTAGGAATAATAATTAGAGTAGGATTAGGTTGCTTAAGTTATAAGTTTTTACTACTATAAATACTAGAGTTATGGGAAGATTATTGTATGCGGTTTTCTTTCTAGTTTATAAAGTTTTCAAGATTGAGTTTATGGTCTGAAACCTGCGTTTTATTTGTTTGTATTATTTGATTCTGGTTTACCAATTCTTTAACAAATATATGTTAGCGGTAGTTTGCGAATTATTAGTAGTAGTTTGTACTTTTGTATGGTTGTTTGCACTAATTCTTTTAGCTTCATTTTATGTTATCTCGATTATTATAGAGGTAAGGTTTGCCCCCATTTCACTCTCCCTAGAGTCTAGACCCTATAGATAGCTTTGCTATGAGTGGGATTATACTGGGTATGTTTGTTTGTATGCAGCACATGACTCACTAGACAGATACTTTACACCAAGTGCTAAATAGGTCTAATAAGTAATAACTTGACGATCAACTAACACTACAGAAACAAAAGACTCAGTAACTTGCAAATCAACTTAAAATCATGGTAGGAGCTTATTGGAACTTCATGATTAAGGAATTAGAGGCTTACAACTTTAATTTACATTTTACAGGCGATATGGGATGAAAAATTGCAGGTTAAAAGAATTTAAAAGAACTGAAAAACTATATCGGTGAAATAATATTTAGATAAATTACAATAAAAAGGATAATGATAAAGCCAACCAACTGATAATGATAAACCGTCAATAACAATCCTAATATTATACTAGTTAGAATTATGACTGACAAGCAAACTTAAAGATAATGGATTAATCAAATATTAATAATAATAACTATAATAGATAAACCCGGGTAACACAAGTTTTACTTAAAAGATTCCTGGTATTATCATGGTATACTGGTAATGTATGAGATAACTGATCAAATATCAAATTTGGGCTCTTATTTGTTCTGTATTTCTTGGTAATGGCTATCCTTGGTTTGAAACTTTGAATGCATATGATTCAATGAAAAAGTTAATCTTTAGCCCAATATCTCATCCAGTGAAGACATGACATGGATGTCTTGTGGACAAAATCAATGTTAGTATGGTCTTTTGGTGATAAAGTGGCAAATATGTAATATTAGAATGAAATTTTATCTGCGCATGTGCTAACCATAGTTTTGAATATACCAGGTACACTGCATTTTCCGAACTATTACCACTTCTTGCAGTTGGCACAACTCCATTGTTGAAGGTTGACAAAATTTGTCAAGAAATATTTACGAGCAGCCTTACGATTGATAATTCCATTACATTTTCCAGCCCTTTTGCTACTTTCACATCCACTGCATCTGCAGACTTTGAAGTGCGAAGCCCGTCAAGAATACAGGTACCCTTTTTTTTGTCAAAATGACGTATTTACCCATAGTCATCACTCATCATTGTTTTTTGGTCCACAAGACTTATAATACGTCGTGAGCTTTTCAGGTTCAGTTTAAGGAAGGAAGTTTTCAGCCTCCAAAGATAAAGTCAAACGTAAGCCTTCCTGAGAATGTTGACATTTTTGGTCAAAATGTCAATTTGTCACCATTGCAGCAAACTCTCAACCCTTTGCAAGAGGCTGTGGCTAATCTAGCTGGTGTTATTTCGGGCCAGTCTCCTCTTAAGATTTCCATTCCGGGTGAACGGTCAAAGTCTTGGCTGCTTATTACATACCTTGATAAGGATTTGAGGATATCAAGAGGTGACGGTGGCCTATTTGTTCTTGCTAAAGAAGGAAGCCCTCTTTTGGATCAATGATCAGGTATTCTAATATAAACCTAATTCCTGAAAATATGTAAACTTTGACTTTTTAACGTCAAACTGATCATCCTTTTTTCGTCACAATTTTGTTGAACACACCTGCAACTTTCGACATGAAATTGCATTGGTTTTGATATCCTGTTGTGAGTGGTTACAGAAAATTGAATCTATCCTCAATGTGTTGTTTATATTGGGCAGATTGTTATATGCGGAATCGGTTCAGAAGTGTTGAATGAATCTAAGGGGATTGGCAAGCTTAAAGATTCATATATTTATTGGATAGAGATGAAAACATGTAATGGAAGGCTAATAGATATTATTATGAAGGACGTTTATGTGTATATTACTTACTATTGATGATGATGATTCTAAGATCTTTTACCACCTTTCTATGCGGTGTTTGAGCTTTCTTAGTATAAAGGGAAGTATGCATTTTATGATGAAAATAAAGTTTGAGATATTTATTTCACATTGATCGTTCTTTTTCTTTTTAACTTTACACCAACTTATACCGTTTGTCCTTTGTCTTTAGAAATTACAGCGAGTCTCCTTTATTTGAAACTTTTGCACACTACATGTCTTTTACACTTACCTTCATCCTTTTTTTTGTAAGACCAATCATGTGCCTCTCACGTGAGGAGTAAAACTGTCTTTGAAACAACTTATTGACTTTTTGGAAAGAGTAAACTGCCATTTTGGTCCCTGTGGTTTGGCCAGTTTTGCCACTTTAGTCCAAATCTCAAACTTATTACATCCAGGGCCCTGTGGTTTGCATTTTGTTGCCATTTTAGTCCAAAATCCAAAAAACCCCCTTTTTGACTGTTGAGAACTGCCTATTTTGTCCTTTAGTGCAAGGGTATTTTGGTTCATTTTAATTTATTATAACATTTCATTAATTAAAATAATTATATTAAATCTCTTACCCTCATGAATGATCAGATGTTCATCTTCCCCAAATTAAATATCACTTTATCCCTTTATCTTCTCCCCACACCCACACCTACACCCAAACCTTAATCCCTATCCATCGTGTTCTCCCTACAATGCAACCGGCTGATATATTTTTGGTAAACAATTCGCCAGTCATAATTTATCAATCATATTCCCAAATACCCTCTGCAACAAAACAACTTCTTCTTCTGCATATGAATCAAACACGGAGATCCCCCAAATCTTCGGTGATTCGTTCCGGCTCCGGTCAAGTTTGGAATCAAACTTCAAGCTCCACTTCTAAATCAAGCTCTGCTTCTATATATGCCTTACACAAGGATCAACACCCCAAACAACCAAAGAAAGATGCCTCCTTTTTTGGTTTTAAAGCTAGGGTTTTGACCTGTAGGGGTGATATTGCTGCTGTTGATGAAGATCATCATCCACCTGCTACTATCCGGTGAGCCGCTTCTTTCCACAATGTTTAAGTGACAGGGGTTGCTGATGTGTATCGAAGAGGGACCCTAAAAGGAACCGGTTGTTTGTAGAGACTCCAGTGTGCTGTGACCACCATCGCCGCCGCCACGTGCTGTGACCACCATCGCCGCCGCCGTGCTGTGACCACCTGTGGTGCCAAATCGAAACCTAAGCTCTCTATCTAAATATAAATCTAGTTGAAAGACCTAGAAGACCTGTGGTGCCAAATCGGTGGTTGCAGGGGGTGCGAGAGGGTGGTGGTGCTTGGCGGCACAAGTGTTTAAGTGACAGGGGTTGCTGATGTGTATCGAAGAGGGACTGTGTATCGAAGACACAAGTTTTCTTTGGAATCGGAGAAAGAACAGAGGTTACTGATGTGTATCGAAGAGGGACTGTAGAGAGAATTTGTTGAATTTCAGTTTTGATGTTATGTTTAGGGTTATGTGGAGAAGATGAAGTTTGGGGATTTTGATGGATGGTGGTTTGATGATGTTCTTGATATGGGTTTTGATGATTTTCTGATGATGTTTGGGTTTTGATGATGTCTAGGTTTTGATGATGTTCTTGATCTGGATTTTGATGATGTTCTTGTCTGGGTTTTGATGATGTTCTTGAGTTGTTGAGCTTGAAGAAGAGATGTTCTTGATGTCTGGGTTTTGATGATTATTTTTATTTGGGTTTTATTGAAAAAAAATGAAATTTAAAAAATGACCAAAATGCCCCTGCACTAAAGGACAAAATAGGAGGTTGCAACAGTTAAAAAATAGGGAAATCTGGTCAAATTTGAAATTTGGACTAAAATGGCAACAAAATGCAAACCACAGGGACCCAGATGTAATAAGTTTGATATTTGGACTAAAGTGGCAAAACTGGCCAAACCACAGGAACCAAAATGGCAGTTTACTCTTTTGGAAAAGTTAGTATGGAGTGACTTTTTGGAAAAGACATTTTTCCCCTCACATACAAGCTCATTGCCAAACATCATCTAGAGCTTATAACTTTTCAAAAAGCCAATAAGTCAATAAGTTGTTTCAAAAAGCTTAGCCAAACATGCCAAATGTATTGTCCTTAAAAAACATTACAGGTTAATATATGCAGCCCATTCAATCGTCTCCTCATCTTCTCACACACGACCAACTTTAAACCCTAAAATGACGTGTTTTTATCAAAATTGCAAAAATGAGGAAAAAAAAAACTTTCTTCATGAACCTACAATGGCAATAAGGTAGTCCTCTTATTTAAAAATAGTTTTTATAAACGAGTAAATTACAAAAATCGTTCTTAATGTTTACACCATATTGCAAATTATGTCTTTTGTTTTACCATGATTTAACAAATTTAACTAGAGGTATTTTTAAATTCTTTATTTATTAGAGATATTTTAATTAAATTAGTAAAATTACCAATATACCATGATTTAACAAATTTAACTAAGTTTGAGGTAAAGGACATAACGTGTTAGGTTTTGCATACATAAAGTATGATTTCCGTCAACCTTAAAAACAAAGGACACACTTTGCAATTTGATACAAACATAAATAACTATTTTTGTAATTTACTCTTTATAATAAATACTTAATGATCATTCCAACTCGAACTACCACTATCCAGGTGGATACACAAGGTATATTTTTTTCATTTGAAAACAAATGGTCAATCACTCAATCTCAATGTGGAAGTGAATACAAGGGACCATTTTGTGATTTGAAAAGATGGTGTGGATTCATTCAATCAGTGGGGTTTTCTGTCTCCGTGTCAACTCAATTGACTTGTGGTTTTGAATCTTTTAACATGTGTAAACATGGTATTATACGTGGCCTCATTGCGTTAGGGAGTCTTAGCCGCTTCTATAACTCTTTTTATTTTTCGAACACGTGCACACCTTCACTCCACTGGGGCCTTTTTTTTTTTTTTTTTTTGAACAGCAGAAAAAAAATATATAAACTATGAAACCGACTAAAAAGCCGGGACAAAAATTACATAACTGGGAGAGGGTTTTTAAGCCACTCGTCCCATCCCAACTTAATTTTTTTGCATCTACTCCTAAACCACAAAAAAAAGTAATTAACAATTAAATCAAATATAGCCTCCCCTTTGTAAAAGGTCGGGTCAAAAATTTGTTTTATTCCGGAATCTCCAAAGCACCCACCAAGAAGAGAAATACACCGCCTCGATTAACTTCTTTTTCTTCCTAGAAATCTAAAGAGAAGTAATATGATCAATCACCACCTTTGGTTGGTAGGAAATAGATAAGGAAATATCAAGCCATTTAAAAACTGATCTCCACACTTTGCATGCAATGTGACAATCACCTAGGATATGCTCCAACTCCTCCACACAGTCTGAGCACCAAGGACACAGAATCGAAGGAATATCCAACCCTAAAGTATGGGATGATCCTCCCTTGCAGGATGATCCGCCACCTAGGCGTCACATCACCATCCTTGGGAGGATGGTCCATCCCACAAAATTAGTGGAAATAAGAGAATGATCCTACCCTACCACTTTGTTATTTTTTTTAAATCTTACACTTTTTTTAACATTTAACAAATAAAATAAGAAAATATTTTCATTAATATTAAACAACATTACATAAACTTAAAAAAAACATAAACTTTAAAAAAAATCCTAATAAATTAAAAAAAAACCATAAACTTAAAAAAAACCTAAGCATTAAAAAATATTAAAAAAAGCTACTAGTCTTCGTCCTGCATGTGGTAGTCTGGTTCGTTTTGAGCGTTGTTTCAAATGTACTCCACCAAGTCCGCTTGTAGGTTATGATGTGTGTACTCGTTACGTAGAGGGAACATGTTCAAATCTTGTTGTTCCAAACTAACTGGAACAGAATTTCCGGTAGACGCGTTTTCGTCGTACTCGCATATCGCTCTACCTTCGTCTTCAATGACCATGTTATGAAGGATGATACAAGCGTACATAATGTGTCGTAACCTCTTTGGTGTAGCCGAACTAACTGGATGTTCAATGATATGCCATTTTTTGTAGTACCCCAAAAGCCCGTTCAATATCTTTTCTCGCACCCTCTTGATACTTCGCATTTTTTTTTCTTTTTTCGTCTGTCGGGTGCGGAATAGTTTTAACGATTGTCGAGTACGTTGGGTATATTCCATCTGCAAGGTAGTAACCTCGCCTGTATTCCACCCCCGAAACCGTAAAACTTGTGTCTGGACCTATTCCCGCCACTACATCGTCAAATATCTGTGACTGGTATATGATGTTAAAGTCATTAAGCGAACCAAGTAGACCAAAAAAATCATGCCAAATCCAGAGATCCTGTGACGCAACAGCCTCTAGAATAATAGTGGGATGACCATGATCTCCCCGAGTATACTGACCTTGCAAGGCAGTAGGGCAGTTCTGCCACGGCCAGTGCATGCAATCAATGCTCCCGAGCATTCCTGGAAAACCATGTCTTTGTTCGTGTGCTTGATATAATTTTTGAACGTCGTTTGCGTTTGGTCTCCGCAGGTCTCTTGATGTGCTAAAAGTGGTCTAATTAAACTAACTAATTTTAACCCTAAATTAGACACTCTAAGCTTTAAATTTATAAACTTAGACTCGACCTAAAACTAAACCACACAACCGGCAAGTGTACCGATCAATGCAGTATAGCTACAGTAAGTCCGAGTATCGAACCCACGAGACTCTCTAATTACGCTAATTAGACTCTATCTAGACCTAGACTGACACAGACTCTAACTGTTTAATTGGTTGGGGGGGGGGGGGTTACGGAAAATCTAAGGAAATCTATTTAACTAATTAATAAACTAAAACTAGACTAAATACGAAAGAAAGCAAAGACGATTCTTATATGGAGAGCCGAGACCACCTAGACTAGAATCCTGGATTGACTTTAAAGAATTACCAATTAAGTTAAGTGCATGAATTATGGAACCGGGATCTTAAAGTACTAAACCTATTAAGAACCAACGAGGCCCCTCGACCCTTCTCAAGGAGAAACCTGTGGCACTACCTAGGCCGTTAATTCTACCGGTTATTAGACGCCTTCCCAGTTGTCTAATTATTGTGTAAGTACCCTAATGTTGACCTATTCTTTCCCAATCCTAGATCTAGGGTAGTTTGAAGTAATTAATTTGACTTGATAGACTAATAAGACCGACAGGTAAACCAAGACATAACCTTTCCCAAGGCCTATCTAAAGCAATTCGTCGGGTAAGACCTACCAATAGCCCCTCACTTCCCAGGTATTAGGACTAGTAGAACACTAAGACTTAGCAAATTATTATTAGTTACTTCTAGAGGTTATTGGTCAATTCTCTCTAAAGAGTGAAGGTTTTCTAACGTGATATAGACACTCACCGAAACCCTAAACCCTAATATGACTCTATGTTGTGATATAGACCGTCACTAAGAATCATATGAAGCAAGTAACAATAATAAACCAAATCAAAGCATGCATACACATCAAACCATTAAATTAAACCTCTTACTAAACACAATCACCCATAACAATCATGCAAATAACAAAACCGGTAAAAACTTTATATTAATCCATTCATCAAGTCTAGGTGGTTTATGAAATTAGCCAAGCATCTCAGTAAATGAAAACAAAACAAAGATGTCTAGAACAGAATTCATTGTAACAAAGTTCCAAGAAAGTAATCGACAAAACAAGGGATTAGAAAACCCGATTGATTCTTCGATTCTTCAACTTCGACTCGTACCAATGATTCCCTTGCCTTGAAATCTCCAATTGCTCACCAAGAATGCTCCAAAATTGCTCCAAAAGATTGCCTCTGATAATCTCCTATCTGATGTCGATGTTGCGTATCTATCCCCTTGACTGCCGTCTAAAAAAAATAATATCCCTTCTTTTTCAATTGATGTGCCGCCCAAACTGATGTGCGGCTCTTTCTCTTGGCAGCCCAGGCCCACTTCTCTTGTTTAATTAATTTAGTTTTCTTAGTCCAACAATTGAGCCCTCGATTGACTTAATTCAAACCCATGTGTTCATATGTGTCACTTTTGTTATGATCTTTTATTTGCCTGCACATATAATTAGCTTGATGTAAAGTCAACGAACACTATATTATTAAATTTGTTTTCTTTTATTTATTTTGTATTCTCATACTATTTATATTTACTGATTAAGACCCGAGATTAACATTATATAAATAACATGATGTTTGACCGTTAAGTAGTAACATATCGTTCTTTATTTTTTTTGCTTAACTGAATCGTTTTAGCTCGTTTTCTTTTGAAATCCTTAAATAACTGATATGAACCGACTAGGACTAATATTTAACTAAAACTAACCCTAAAGTTATTCCAAAGTGTAGGAATATTTATATAAAAATATGTATATTTTCGACCACATCATCTCTCTTGCTATATAATTTGACAACCCATTCGCAAAACCTATGCAAACATAGACGTGCGGTTCTTTCGGACATCCTTAAATACTCGTCTAATGCATCGGGTGCGTAACCATATGCCAGTTGGCGAATGGCCGACGTACATTTTTGTAAATTAGTGAAACCCCTTCGCCCCCTAGCGTCGTATCGCAGTGTAAAAAACGGATCAGACTGGGCCATGTCGCCTGCGATACGTAAAAAAAGTCGATGACTCATGCGGAACCGACGTCGAAACATCTCGTCTGTGTACACGGGTTCGTCGGCAAAATAATCGGCCACTAGTTTATCGTAGGCGGCTATATATTTAAAACGACAAATATATCAAATTAATTATAAAATACATTTTTAAATTTAAATAAACATATGGAAAAAAAGTAAAGTACCTTCTTTGTCTCGGTTTAATTTTGCTCGTCTAGTTAGCCGTTGGGACGACCCTTCATCATCCGCCATGAAGATCTGAGCCGCGTACATAATCATGTTTTCAAAAAATGCGTCATTCTCTTCCGAAGATGATGAATACCACGTAGAGGAAGAAGATGAAGAAATGGAAGAAGGTGAATATATGTTAAATTTTGAGAGAGAGATGGGGTGGTAATGGGTAAAAATGGTATAAAAATGTTGAGTTTATATAAAAATGGAAGAGTGTTTATAAAATGTGAGAGAGTTATGAGATTGTAGTGGGTGAAAAGGTGTGAAAAATGGTGTAAAAGTGGTGAGTATTTATAAAATTTGGAATGAATTTGGTAAATATTAAAAAAATAGCCGTTGGAAATTAAATGGAAAATTGAATTTATTATTATTTTTAATTCAACGGTCACAAAAGCCTCGAACCCAACCAATTTTTGTCTTTTTCTGGACCGTCTTGGACTCGACGGCGAGGACAAGGACGGGGGCCCCGGCGTGGTGTTGGCTTCGTCGCCGATCCGGGACGGAGGGGGACGTCCCCCATACCGTCTAGCCTTACGGCTGAGATTGATTCTAGTAGGGAGGCGATCCAATAGAAAGCGCCAGACCATAATATTAACTTCCCTTGGCACATGCTTATTCCACCTCGTCAATAAGTCAAGAATTTGGCAAGAGCACAAAATCGATATGGATAATACCTTTTCATTTAGAGAAAAAATGGATTTGACAATCCGGTTCCACACTCCCATCCCCATAGGCATAACCGAGAAATCAAAAGACAACCCTTTAATACCATGAATAACGTTAATAATTTTAACCCAAAGGGCATCTGGATTATTAACTAATCTCCATCTCCACTTACATATAAGGGCAAGGTTACTTAAGGGCATCCAAACTTCCAATACCCAAGCCCCCTCTCTCTTTATTGGCCAAGACTTGTTTCCAGTTCACCAAAGCTATTTTTCTGGCCTCATTATCTCCACCCCAAAAAAAAATTGGAATGAATTGAATTTAGAATCCTATGGATTTTAGCCGGCATCCGGAAAAGAGAGAAATAATACGTACAGCTTCTGTTGGAATTTCTGAATGATACAATCCCAATTTTTCAAATGAGACATATTAGAACCAACAGGACTACCAAGATAGCAAAAAGGGAAACATTCCGGTTTACAACCCGATAACTTTGCAAGTCTACCCACCCCCGAGCTTTCCAAGATAGCTATTGGGTTTCGGCCCAATTTACCAAAACCCACCAAACTATAAAGTTTACTAATAAGTTACATTATAATAGCCGACACGTTTAACATATGAAACACGAAGGCTGAGCTGGCTCACTCTATGGACGAGTCGGGACATGCATTCACGGCGAACGAGTTGACGGGGATGATCAAGGAGGCGGATACTGACGGTCAATGGCGAAGCTTGAGATTTCCGACCCGGGAGCGGAAGTCACCGAACCTAAAAAATTCTATAAAACCGGGGGGTCGAAAACGTATATACCCAAATATTTCTATACGAAACTAAATACTCTTCACTACTGAGCGAAATGTTCGGGGGGTCGGCCCATGGGCCAGTGATGAGGATACGTCCCTAACCGGACCGAATCACCGGCACGAGCCGAACCAAAATTATGACACGTTAAGACCGGACCGTTCCTCACACTACAAATGGAACGGGCAGATAGAACGGTGCGGTGTAACAAACTGGGTCCCACCCTCATAACTGCCATGACAGCGACTGGTCCGGCCCTAACTAACTTGCCACGTCAGCACAACCAAAGACTATAAATACCACACTTGGAACTCCAAAAAGGGGTAATCGCTACTTTCTCTCTCTAACTCTCCTCTCTCTCTCCCTGACCTATTTCCTCCTCACAAATACTTATTCTCACGCCCGAGCTTGGTCACAGAGAGGCCCCCCTCCCTGTGACGAGGCTAACGGTGTGTTTGTTCTCTTGTGATCTTGCAGGTTCCTTGCTAGGTCATCTGAAGCTCTACTCTAACCAGGTCGTACCAACTGGTTTTTGAGTCTTCAGTGGCGCCATCCCCTCGAATTCACATAATTCGTTTCTGTGTTTTTGTTAATTTGAAATCATGGCAGAGTCGACGACAGCAGTCTCCACCAACACTTTCCCATCTTACAATGATATATGGGAAGGAAACACTAACTCCACAACTGCTTCAACAGCAGTTGTCGCCACAGCTGCTTCGCTAGGATCTGCCTTGGCTCCTCCAGCTGCAAATCCTGTAGGCGGAAGTTCTGTCACCACGCTGTCTGTTACTGCCCCGGTTGTCACGCCATTACCTACTTTCGACAACGCTTTCCTTTTAAGGAATGCTGATTTATTGCGACAGTTACAGCAGCAGCAACAACGGGATGAGATGCTGCAAAGTCTCCGAGCAAATTTGTTTAGCAACGTTTATCCAGGGGGAAATCCCGTCTCTGGTGGAACCTTCGCTTCTGGATCGATGGTAAGTTCTATGATCTCCACTCCTATACCTCATGTTACACAATTTTCTTCGGTTACAAGTGCTCCAATGAATAACGGTCTAAACGACCTGTTTCTCCAGGGATCTATGGGTTTAAACTCCCAAGATCAAGAGTTGCTTATGCCGTACCACCCCACGTCAATGACTTCCCAATCAAAGTTTACGTTACGGATTGTCAATGCCCCACTCCCGGCTAAGCTGAAGATGCCTCCCATGTTGAAGTTTTACGATGGTACGTCTGACCCAGACGACCATATGTTCGCGTTTGCCGGAGCGGCTAAGGTCGAGCAGTGGCCTATGCAGGCTTGGTGTCTTATGTTCGCCCAAACTCTCACCGGATCGGCGAGGGTTTGGTTTGATGGGTTGCCGGAAGGGTCGATCGACCACTTCGAAGATTTCCGACGTATTTTCTTGCAAAATTTCTGTCAGCAGCGACGTTGCAAAAAAGATATTACTGAGGTTCACCATATAAAGCGCCGAGACGGAGAGTCTGTAGAAGATTTTATTGACCGTTTCAATCGAGAAAGCATGCAGATAAGTGGTGCGGTGGACCAACTCCGAGTCTTTGGGTTCTGTCACGGAGTTCGGAACAATCAACTTGTGGAGAAGCTCCATGAAGATCTCCCAAAAACTATGGAGACGCTTATGGAGAGAGCTCGAGCCTTTGTTCGGGGAAAAAGTGCCTGCGGTCAACCGAGCGAAGCTTCAGCAAGAAATGCCAAAGCTCGAACCACTTCATGGAAACGCAATGCGTCGCCACCAAAAGATAGAAGCAGTAGCTGGAACAGAAACCGTGGCCCGTATCAGAAGTCGGATCGAGGCAGTTTCCGAACAGGAAACGTGCGCTTCAACACTTTTTCCGAGCTCACCAAATCACCAACTGAAATCCTCAGTACGGAGACTACTCGTTTCCCCACGCCGTCTAAGCAACGACCCACCTCGGACAGGCATTCAAAGAAGTATTGTGAATACCACCGAGACAAGGGTCATACAACTGATGAGTGTTGGGCTCTGAAGCAGGAAATCGAAAAGGCCGTACGGTCCGATAAACTCTCGCACCTTGTGAAAGAAGTGAAAGATGGGAAGAAGACAACAGCGGCAATTGATAACCCGAACACCGAACCCGGAATCAACATGATCCGGTCAGCCGAGCCAAGAGGGGTAAAACGATCGAACCAGCATATGGCAGCATGGATGCACCAACCAACTTATTTCCCTCCGATCGATCCAGACGATGCTCGAGACGGACCAATTACAATTTCGGCCGTCATCGCCGGACATCTGGTCCGACGAATTTACGTGGATGGAGGAAGCGCCTTTGAGATCATGTATCTACAGTGTTTCCAGCAGCTGAACCCCCAAGTAAAGAAGAGGTTAATTGAAGTCTCCACCCCTTTAATCAGTTTCTCCGGAGAGGTGGTCCGTCCGATAGGACAGATCACCCTTCCGACCACGTTCAAAGAAGGTGACAAAAGCCGGACAGTCCAACTAACCTACCTGGTTGTTGGCACTCATTCATCACACAACATAATACTCGGGCGACCCGGGTTAAGAGCTCTTGGGGCAATCAGTTCAACAATACATGGAGCTATTAAATTCCCTACTGAGGCCGGAGTTGCCACTATCTTCTCAGAATCAAGCTCGTTTGTCGCCGAAGTAAGACATGCAGTAGAAACGAGCTCCAAAAAGTCCGAGGTACCTACGGAACTTTGGGCAATCAATCCAGATTTTCCCGACCAACAAGTAGCTATCGGTGCTCAGCTCCCAAAACGAACAAAGAAGCTCCTATGGGAATTGTTGAGTAATTCGATAGATGTTTTTGCATGGAAGCACTCCGATATGCAGGGAGTCCCCAGATCTATGGCACAACATCACTTGAACGTAAAAGAATCAATCAAACCGATTGCGCAAAGGAAAAGGCACATGGCGCCGGATCGAGCCAGAGCAATCGCAAAAGATGTTAAGAGCCTTCTAGATGCGGAAATTATTCGAGAAGTCCGGTATCAAACATGGGTGTCAAATCCCGTTTTGGTACGGAAAAAAGATAATTCGTGGAGAATGTGCATTGATTTTACCGATTTAAATGATGCGTGCCCGAAGGATTGCTTTCCCCTCCCAGAGATTGATGAGAAGATTGACTCCGTCGCCACGTTCAGGTTGAAATGTTTTTTGGATGCTTACAAGGGATATCATCAGATACAAATGGCGGTTGAAGATGAAGATAAGACAGCCTTTGTCACCAATGAAGGGGTGTATTGTTTTACTAAGATGCCGTTCGGGTTGAAAAACGCTGGTGCTACGTACCAGCGTCTGATGAGCAAAGCCTTTAAAGATCAGATCGAGCGAAACGTAGAAGTGTACGTTGATGATATAGTGATCAAAAGTCATGATGAGGCCACCATGCTAAAAGATATACTGGAAACGTTCACCCGACTCCGAAGCATCAACATGAAGCTAAACCCCAAAAAATGTACATTCGGGGTAGAAGAAGGTAAGTTTCTGGGGGTCATGGTTGGGTCAAAAGGTTTGCGAGCCAACCCAGACAAGGTTGATGCTGTTCTTACAATGAAACCTCCGACGACGGTTAAGGAAATTCAGTCCTTAAACGGACGATTAGCTGCTCTCCATCGGTTCTTGTCAAAAGCAGCAGATAGATCGCTCCCGTTCATGGATGTTCTCAGGAAAAGCTTCCGATCGGAGTTTAAATGGACGGAAGAAGCCGCACGAGCTTTTGAAGAGCTTAAAGCTTGTCTGGGTACTCTGCCAACTCTCACCGTACCAGAAGAAGATGAGGTGCTAACAGTATACTTAGCTGCGTCGCTTGGAGCTATCAGTGCGGTGCTAGTTGCTCACCGTACCGGGAAGCAAATCCCCATTTATTACGTAAGCCGAACGTTAAAAGACTATGAAACAAGGTACTCAAACTTGGAGAAATTGGCCCTGGCACTAGTACATGCTTCGAGAAGACTTCGCCGATACTTTCAAGCCCACCCAATCGAAGTACGAACGGATCAAAGAATCCAGCACGTTCTCCGCCGACCTGAAGTTTCAGGTCGAATGGCAAAATGGGCGATAGAGTTGGGCGCGTTCAATATCACTTTTCGAACCAAAGGACCATTGAAGGGGCAAGTGATAGCCGATTTCCTAGTTGAAATTCCGGAAGACAAAGGACGGGAAGATGTTGAAAATGCTCCAGAGAAACCTTGGTCCTTGTATACCGACGGAGCCTCTAGTTCCGAAGGAGCAGGGGCAGGTCTGATTCTCACCGATCCAGAGGGAACGGATATAACATACGCGCTCCGGCTGGAATTTAAAAGCTCGAACAACGAAGCAGAATATGAGGCTCTTTTGGCTGGTCTGCGTCTAGCGTTAAAAGTCGGAGCAAAAAATGTTGTTGCCCATGTAGATTCATTGCTCGTAGCAAACCAAGTAAACGGAGAATACGAGGCAAGGGAAGCAAGCATGATCGAGTATCTCGAACAGGTGAAGCAAACTATGGCATCTTTTGAAGCATGCAAGGTCGAGCATATTCCACGTAGCAAGAACAAGAAGGCTGATGCCTTGAGCAAATTGGCATCGGTATCATTCAGTCACCTAGCCAAAGAAGTGAGAGTGGAAGTTTTGACTGCACCATCAATTGCAACTCCGCAGGTTATGCAGGTCGAAGCACCATCGCAAACATGGATGACGCCAATAGTCAACTATTTGGTGCATGATGTATTGCCGACCGATAAAGCGGAAGCAAGAAAGGTTCAAATCAACTCTCTTCAATACCAGATGCAAGAAGGAGGCTTGTACCGGAAGACTTTCCTTGGGCCCCTGCTAAAATGTCTAGATCCGGAGCAAGCCAGTTACATCATCAGGGAAATACACTATGGCATCTGCGGCATTCATGCCGGACCTAAGATGATCGTAACAAAAGTTAAAAATGCAGGGTATTACTGGCCCGGGATGCATGAAAGTGCGGTAAAAGAGCTCCAACAGTGTGATGAGTGTCAAAAACACGCACCAATCAGCCTTCGAGCCAAGAATGAAATGATACCGGTAACTGCAGCATGGCCCTTCCAAAAGTGGGGCGTTGATATTGTCGGGCCTTTTCCAAGATCTAGCGGAAGCGCTCAGTACCTGCTAGTCGCAGTGGATTATTTCACCAAATGGGTGGAAGCTCGACCGTTTACAATCATTTCCGGCTACAACGTGACGCGGTTCTTTTGGGAACAAATAGTATGCCGATTCGGTCTTCCACTCTATATCATAAGCGACAATGCAAAGCAGTTCGCTGAAAATCCATTCAAGCGCTGGTGCGAAAATCTAAAAATTAACCAAGTCTTTTCCTCGGTAGCCCACCCTCAGGGTAACGGGCAGGTGGAACAGATTAATCGACGAATCGTTGATGGGATTAAGAGGAGGCTTGGTTATGAAGGAAAAGGCTGGGCGGATGAGTTGCCGAACGTTTTATGGGCGCACCGAACACTGCACAAAACTAGCAACGGAGAAACACCGTTTAGTCTAACTTACGGTACCGAGGCAGTGATTCCCGCCGAGATCGGACTCCCAAACCAGAGATGCAAGAATTGGGAAGAAAATGAGCTTGAACTCCGGTCCAACCTTGACTTGTTAGAAGAACGCCGGAACATCGCGGCGATCAAGGAAGCCCGATACAAGAAAAAGATTGAAAAATATTATAACACCCGGGCTAAACTATACAAGTTCAAGGTCGGAGATTATGTGCTCTGAAACAATGATGCGAGCCGAATCGAAGCCCCTGGTAAGCTAACCCCTAAGTGGGAGGGGCCGTACCGAGTCAAAGAAGCCAGTGATAAGGGCTCGTATGTGTTGGAGAAGATTGACGGAACTCCAGTGCCCCGGACGTGGAACGGGGTACATTTAAAAAAGTGTTTCATGTGAATAGCCTGCTACGGCTAAAAAGATCGCTTTTATTGTTCTTTATTTCCAATTTCCATGTACAAGTCGGGAGGGTAATGCCCCGGCAAGTTTCTATTTCCTTTTGTAACCGGGAGGGTTTTTCCCCGGGATTATTATCAGTAAATCAATAAAGCGATCTGTACTTTTATAAGTATAAATTATAGCATGAGTATAAGTTCGAACAACACCATAAATGTGCACAAACGGGCCTCGACCCATGCCTCGCGCCGATCGAGAAGGCTTAAATAGTTCAAAAAATAACTAAATCTATTAAGCAAAGCGGTCCGTATTTAAGACGTTCCGACTATAAACAATTCGATTATGTAAAAGAAATCAAAGAATTCCTAAGTTATGTTCCGGTCACCGGAGATGACCGAACCAAAATCCTGGTCGAACAGTTAAGTTTGGACGCAAACTGAAAGCTAAGTGGCCAGGATTGAATAACCAACGATAAGGTCTGATTCCATACAAAGCATGGCAGTCAAATACTTGCAAGCAAAAAAATTGTACTAGTTACATGCCAAAGAAAGTAAATGTTAAAATTGTGCGGTTACGATAACAAATAAAAGCCAAAGGTCATATAAACGAGTTTCAAGCTTCGAACTCTTCTCTCACTATGGGAAGTTCACTCTGTTGCTTGATAACAGACAAAGGCTCGTTTACCAAATCAGCAACCTTTCCAAGAACGGAGATGTTAAAATCTTCAAAAGCTTTCACCGCAGCATCTAACTTATCTTGAGCATCTGCATCATACCCCGGAACTTCCTCGAAGGACTGAGCGGGGCCCTTAGCAGCCTCAAAACCGTACTTAATACCTTCGTTTGCTCCAACCGCATTAACACTGTTCACCAAATCCGCAACAACTTTCTCCAGTTCCGGGCTCTGATGCACCAGCTTAACAACCCACGCAATCCCGTCTGTTAAAAACCATTGTTTGGTGAGTTTGAGCTCCGACAATTGGGCATACGATTCGATCATATCACGTTCAGAACGAATTAGCATTCCCTTTGCCTCATCAATCGTTGTTTTATGAGACTCGATCTCTCTGTCACGAGCTCTCTCCAATTCGTCTTTAACTATAGAGAGACAAGTTTCAATAAGCAAGAAAGGGAAGCAATAAAAGATAAATGGACCATGAACGTACCATCAACTAGGCGGTGGTAGTCGGCCAGAAGCTGATCATGAGATATCTGCATCTCCTTCAGTTCGGCCGAATGCTTTTTCTCCGCACCAGATAGCTTCTTCTCCAAGTCAGTGAATTTTGATTTGAAAGTTTCTAAGTCTTGAAGGGCCTTGTCTCGCGCTTCATAAGCGGCCGCAGCCGAAGCTTGGGTAGATTTGTTAACTTCCTTTGCTTCCAAGTTTTGCTCCCTCAAGCGTTCAACTTGAGACCGGAGAGAAGATAGCTCTTGTTTTGTCTTCGATCGGACATTATCTTCTTTTTTTAAATTAGCAATCTCGTGCCGGAGCTTGTTACAAGTTGATTCCGACTCGATCCAACGTTTGTACGACTCCACCACCAATGAATTATATTGAGCTTGATTTATCATAAGGGCATTCCCGAGCTCCGGACCGCTCATCTTCCGATAATAAGAATGCTCAGCGGGAGTCCCCAAATGAAACAATGTCATTTTCGCCGACAGAGCATCCACTATTCGATCCTTGTTCGTCAGCGACCACTCTGGAACGTACTTCTCCAGTGCTCGAGTTGAGTCCATATCTTCGATGCCGCCCGAACCTAGCTCCCGTGATAAGAAAACAGCTTCAGTATTAAACCACAAAGGGGATGAAGAGGCACTGTCCCCACCATCAACAGGCTTGGGGCTCGGCCTTGACACATTAGACGCAACCCCCGTGGTGAACTTACCCGAAGGAGAAGGTTCGGTCCTTTTGGGGTCGGACATGATAACATCAGTAACAACCTTGGTGGCACCTCCCCCGAAGGACAATGGGCTTGATGGAACGTTCAACGGATGGTCCCTCGGGGTACGACCCCCATGAAGATGAGCGTTTAAATTTGCTAACACGCCTCCCGCAGCAGAAAACTCAGTAACTTGGATATCATCGTCATCTAGAGTAATAGCTTTAAGATCCGTCTTCGTCTTCTTTTGCCTAGGCTTTGGACCAGACTTAGACGGAGCCCTCTTCCTCTTCAAGTTAATCTGAGGCTGCTCCTCTTCGTCTGCCTCTTCCTCATCATCATCTTCACCACCCTCCTTTAAATTTTCAGCACGTTCTTCGTCATCCCCCACAGACAGATGGACACCTTCATCATCAATCACAAACTTGGAACCAGACCCTTTGGACCCGATCGAACCAGTTTCCTTACCCTTACCCTTATCACCGCCGGTCACTATCATCATCTGGGCCGGAGCAACATCCGCTACCTGCGCTACAGGAGCCGAGCCCGAACCTCCTTGCCCAGCTGAGCCTCCATGAGCTTCTGGAACCTCGGGTTCCCGAATTGGATAAAGATTCTCTTGCACGACTGAGAGGTACGGAGGATCACTTTTCGGTGTCCTAGTGGCTCGGATCTCCAGCTCCTTGGAATCAAAGGACTTTAGCCTCAATGCTTCTCTCAAACCCATAACTACAAAAGAAAAGGAGGGCAAGCAAGTAACATCCGAAGTCCAATACATATATATAAAAAAAATGAAAAAAAAATGAAATAGTGATGAAAATAATATGGTCATATACGCGACACGACGAGCACCGTATCAAAAAGTAAAGGCATGACTAACCCTGTCCGTTCCACTTAAGGGTAGGATACCACTCCGGTTCGGACCAAATCGTGCTGATCCGTCCCATGACAAGAATGTGTTCCGGATAACTTTGTATGCGGCCTGCTTCTTTAATCAGGTTTGCATACAACTCTTTATCATATTCGAAGCCTTCAGGAAGAGGAGCTGGGAGTTTCTTCTTTTTGATCCTCCATACCATAAACTCCGGAACGCATCGGTCATCAACATAGAAAAAGCGTTCTTTCAAGTCCTTTATGCTAGTGGTAATCCATGTGTAACAGCAGGAGTTTTTGTCTCTGACCTCGAAGGTGTACCAGTTACCGGACCGGTTCAATTTATAAAAAGCCCGGAACACATCCAAGTCCGGGTCGGACCCCAAGCTACGACAAGCCAATTCAAAATGACACACCTTGGCAAGGCCGAAGGGGTTCATTTGAGAAATGTGAACCTCGTGGAACAAAAGTACTCCGATTAAAAAATTCGTCAAAGGAAGACGATAGTTACAGTAATCAAATAAACGGGTGTAAACCCCTATCTTCCCCGGAGGAAACGGATAAATGGGTGTATCCTTTTCGGGGAGAACGGGGTGCAGAGATGCAGGTATCGCATATCTTTCAACATACCAAGCTAAACCATTTTTATTCAACACGTTAAAGCAAGCGGACAAATTGCTTTTTGCCATTATACAAGGAAGAAACTGACCTGTTTCTTGAAAAACGCCTGTCTCAGAGAAAACGAAACAAGGAAGATGAAGTGAAAAATGAAAAGTGAAAATAAAAAGTTATTTTTCTCCTCTTTATATAGAAATATGGTAACCAACTTAAACCAGCCAATCAAATAATGACACGTCACGATAGCTGACGCACACCAACCGTCACATCAGGCGGGAAATTTAAAGTAACCGTCGGTTACCCAACCAAGGTCACCGCCTAGAAATTTAAAATTCAAAAATTTTAACAAAACGACAAATCAGGAGTTAAAACCGCCAAAATTACGCCGATATAGTTCGAAGCATTTATCCAAGAAACGCCACGAACTAGGGGGACTTGATGAGGATACGTCCCTAACCGGACCGAATCACCGGCACGAGCCGAACCAAAATTATGACACGTTAAGACCGGACCGTTCCTCACACTACAAATGGAACGGGCAGATAGAACGGTGCGGTGTAACAAACTGGGTCCCACCCTCATAACTGCCATGACAGCGACTGGTCCGGCCCTAACTAACTTGCCACGTCAGCACAACCAAAGACTATAAATACCACACTTGGAACTCCAAAAAGGGGTAATCGCTACTTTCTCTCTCTAACTCTCCTCTCTCTCTCCCTGACCTATTTCCTCCTCACAAATACTTATTCTCATGCCCGAGCTTGGTCACAGAGAGGCCCCCCTCCCTGTGACGAGGCTAACGGTGTGTTTGTTCTCTTGTGATCTTGCAGGTTCCTTGCTAGGTCATCTGAAACTCTACTCTAACCAGGTCGTACCAACTGGGTTTTGAGTCTTCAGCCAGCGAACCCAAGCTAGGGCTTTAGGCCACAAAATTTATAGCCAATAATTTTTTTTTATTATACCGCTATTTCCGAATTGGGCCTTAAAACAAAGCAGGCTCAGAAGATATGTGTATTGGGCCGCTAGGTATAGCTAACAAGTAACAACACGCGTGAATTAAGTTGTCTGATTGAAGGCTACAATCTCACACCTTTTACTAGTTAGTTTTGCTTAGGGAAGTTCTCTGATTTTCTAGTTTATTGTTCTGTTCTATTTCTAATGTTGTTTTGGAATAATTCAAAACAAAAAACTCATATCTAAAGTGCTTTTGTTCAAGTAATTGGGAATTGTCATCAATTTGACAAGCATAAGGTTTAAGTTGATTTAAAAAGAGGGTTTTCAGTTCTGATAATATAGAGTTTTGTAATTTTTATCAACACATTTTATTTAATAATATTAATTGTTTTAGCTTTGAAAAAGAAGCATATACATTGGTCTAGACATTGATTTTTAAATTAACTTAAACCTGGAAATGGTGTTCGGTGTTAATTTGATGTGTGATAACTGATAGTATTCTTTCCCTGCAATATTGATGCTAATTTTATGTGTTGTAGGCGAAATGGTGGATATTGCTCTATGAAATGGTACATAGGCTCGAGGAGCTATTTCTAGCGGAGCTTCAACAAGTAAGATCTGTTTTCCTATGTAACAAATTGTCAAAATTTTCTTCTACATTGATGTCGTTGTCGCGTTTTCTAGCATAGCCTTTTAATATTGTGTATTTTGTTGTAGGCATTCATGCATTTAATTTTTAATTTGTATGCAAGTATATTATTTAGCTAAGATTTTTGGGAACCATTTAACACGTGCATACGATTATCACGTGCATAAGATTTTTGGAAACTATAAATTTAGATGATCCCAAGCCCGGGTAAAGGAGGAGGGTTTTTTCTCAAATTGTTTTTTTTAGTAAAAAGGCCACAAGCTTTTACTTCGCCTTAGGCCACCAAAATGGTTGAGCCGGCCCTGGGTCGGCCGCCCCTTAAAAGCTTTGCCCATGCTGATGGTGATGTGTGGATCTACTTTCGCGAGTTCTCTCAGGAATTAGGCGACTACTTGTATGGCTTTCGACAACTGATTTAACTAAAAGTAGTTTTTGTCGCTTTATCTGCTGCAGATATGGAATGGGATATTATTAGGGGAAGGGGAAATCAAAGGTTAAAATGTACCCGGTAGTCATGTCAAATTTGTTAAAATGTACCCAGTAGTCATAAAATCACTGACGGCGCTTTACCCTTAACATAAACTTTTTTTTTTTTTCCAATTTTAGTTAAACATTAAATAATTAAAGATGAAACTTAAAACATTTCATAAAAATTAAACATTAAATTTAAGCATTACATAAAAATTTTACATACAACCTAATAATTTGCCACGCGGAAACGTGTACAAAGTCATGGTCGCACGTATGTTTGTAGTCCACAAGGGCCACTTGAAAGACGTCAAATTGACCTCGTAACCATCACCACTTACATGGGTAACTCTTTACTCTTGTTGCTAGCTGAACCCGCCTGCCTGCCTAACCCGCATGGGTGGCGACGGTGTTCTAGCACTAGTTCGCAACCCCCCCCCCCCCCCCCCCCCCACCCTTTTAAATCAAGCGTCAAAGTCTAATCTCACATGTATGTCATGTAGATTATTAAAAAAATAGCTCTATAAACATTATAAAGAATAAATAGTTATAGGCTGTGAGTACGTCTACAAGTCAATAGCACATTCAAAGGCATGTTGCTAACAGATCAAATATCAGAGTTACGCAGACTTCTGGTGCGCTTATTCTGCGTTGATAGAATACATATGTTTATCGGTTCAGTTCTGTTTCTTACCAAAACAAACCATAATTTTCAGTTGAGTTAACTTCCGTTTTGCTCACTGTGGTTTGGTCAATTTAACGGTTTTGCCCCAATCATTTAAAAACGACCATTTTCCTCCTTGATGTTTCGATCTTGTCGCAAGTTTGCTCCCCGGCTCTAATTCCATCCATATTGTATGTTAACTAGAAGGGTATTTCTGTAATTTCAAGTATAACGTAAGGGTACTTGGATCTTGTATGTTAACTTGAAATTACAAAATATCTTTTCAATTAACATACAATATGGATGGAGTTAGAACCGGGGAGCAAATTGGCGACAAGATCGAAACATTAAGGAGGAAAATGGCCGTTTTTAAATGATTGGGGCAAAACCGTTAAACTGACCAAACCATAGGAAGCAAAACTGAAGTTAACTCTTTTCATTTTTTACAATATGACTTACGGCTCAGTCAATTCATTCAGCTACATTTTGACAAATTCGGTAACCCTTAGTTAAAAAAGGTCATATAACTACTCTTCCACAATTCAAAGGTGACTCATTGATGGAAGTCGAAGGTGAGGATGATGGCCGCAGTGGCAATGGTGCGTTAAAGAGCCGTTGGTGCAAATCTAAACAAAATTATCATGATGCCAGATAACATTATTTGGAATTAATGAGTTCTCAATATAGATAGATGTGCACCATCTATAAAAATTTCTGTATGGCAGGATCATAAAGAAAATTACCCGTTTCCGCTTTACGTGTAAAGATCATGATTGTGATGAGGTAGAATATGGATCAAGGAAGACAAAAGCTTCAACAATGTACAATTCAAATAACAATATATGTTTTATTAACTTTACACACCCAATTGCTTTTATACAATTCACATCATATAAACGGAAACAAAAATACAGAGATCATGTTCCATGAACACCAATTCATGACAATATATAAACATACAAAAAAAAGTCCATGATCCAAACATATAGGTGTTCTAGAGAACCAAACCTGTAACCGGTTCGGGTTTGGAAGAATGCGGTTGCTGAGTAGAATCAGGAGCGGTTGGAGGCTCGGATAAATGAACTTGAGCATAATCATCAACTGTTTTCCTTCTTTTATCCTCTTCTGCCTTTTCTACTTTCTCTTTAGTTTGTTGACCAACTTCCCCAGCTGCTTTTTTAACCTTACTAAAAGCGCCTGTAACCCAAGAAGCACTAGTAAATACATACCGGTTTTTCATCATGGCGGATCCCGCGCTGCTTACGGTATTCTCAGCGGCTGTGAAGGCTGATTTGGCTTTCTCGGAAACATGAAGTTTTTGGTCAACTACTTTGACTTTATCAGTCACGACTGATGTACCTGCGCTGACTTTTTCGGTGAATCCAATTTTCTTGTCGAATGAAGAAACTTTAGAAGACGCTGTGGAAGTCAAACGATGTTTCTCGTCAAAGGTTTTTGCTTTACCGATTGCGTCTTTACCTAAGATGAAACCCTTTGCAAACATGCTGGTAACAACGTCTTCGGCCTTACGTAGAGTAGAGCCATTTCTATCCGGAACATTGCTTCCAAAATGCTACAAAGTGCATTCAACTTTTAGCGGGAATATTATTTAAATTTAAATAAAAAGGTTTATAAAATTAATCTTACCTTAGGTGCAGCGGTAGCAGCTGGTGGAAGCTGGTATTCAGGGTCTAGGGTTACAGAGACAACAGTATCAACAATTGTTGCACCCTGATATAAAACAAATGTTTGAAATTTTAAATCGGGTGATGCTCGATTTATAAAGAAAGTTAAGAGTTGCATGGCATAAATTATTATTGACCAGATCTTCAACATACTAGCAGAAGTATCACAACATACAACAGTAACACAAATATGTGCAACTTATGTCCATTTTCCCTTTGTGGTATACTGGTATCCAACTTTTCTTAACACAAACGCACACCTGCCCATCCACACACACACAACACGCACACACACACACACGCACATATTTTGCATTCAAGCCAAAGCAAAACTGAACATAAAATTACCGAAAGAAGAACAGCAGTGTCTGCTCCTTGACTATCTGTGAACGTGACAAACGCGATTTGGGAACGCTCATCGTGACTACAAACAGAGCATTACAATAGCGTTAAAGCAAATAAAACATACGTTAAAAATTAAAACTCATCCAGTATACTAAGTTACTAACCTTTGTGTCTCAACATAAACAATATCTCCAGAAAAAGAAAAGAATTCCCTTACATCTCTATCAGAAGCTCCTAGTGAAAGATTACTAACTTTAACAGTCTTCACCTGCACAAATAGCAGATTAAACATCTTCATTAAACAAAAAATAATACTATTTACAAATTCAAGTGAAATCAACATTTCTAAGCACATACATATAACATATCCAATATGAATATAAGATATGCTGATAAATCTGTTCCAAAGGTTCCAATACTCTCAACTATTAGGTTTTACCGGGGTGTAAACGAGCCGAGCCGAGCCCAAGCCTGACAAGGCTCAAGCTCGGCTCGTCATATTTTTATGAAGCTCTAGCTCGGCTCGATTCGAGCCTACTATTTTGAGATTGAGCTCAGCTAGAAAGTAAAACCCAAGAGCTCGAGTTCGGCCTGGCTCGGCTCGAGGTAAATTGAGAACAATTTTAAACGAGCTAAAAAGCTCGGCTCGAGCTCACTTCGATAGCTTAAACGAGCCAAAGCTCGGCTCGCCAATGTTAAATAATAGGTATATTATACATAAAAATAATAATATAAAATTTGTTTGGGCTCGTTTAGGCTCTTTGTGTGTAAAGCTCGAGCCCGGGTTCGATAACTTAATGAGTCATATTTCAGGCTCAGGCTTGGGCTCATTAAGGCTCGGCGCTTTTTACCGATACGATCCCGCGTAGCTCTCGAGTCAGCACTCCACCTCGTTTACACAACTTTCATTTATATAACTAAATCAACAAATTATGTACATCAAACTTGTGTATTACATCATCAAATGTTCGATAACACTGATAGATACTAACTTTAATATCTAGTTTCCAAAAAACCTGGATCAACTGAATCATCTAAAACTCAAATTTGACTAAACTTTAGGGTTTCAGGTAGTGAATTGAAGAGAAATCAAACTATTTCAAAGATATGATGAATATATAAAACATTTGGATAAGATTTATACTTACAGACATTGTAAATGCTCGATTAGATGGAAGAAAACCGGAGATTTTGTACTAGTAACGGAAACGTTCACCGGAAAATTAACGATGAGATTTGAGAAATTGGGGTTTTGTTGACGGAGTTGTGGTTGAATTTTTGAAAAGTATTAGCTTTTGATTTGTATGCAGTGTGCCTAGTCGCATTTGTTACGTAGTGACCGTTGACTGGTTGACGCATTTGTATGCTTGATGTAAAATGGCAACTTGGTTAGCCCCATACCTTGTGGTGTGGTGGTGCTAACTTTGGTGGATAAAATTCTAACATGGAGGTGGGGAGTTCGAATCCCCTTTGGTGTACTAACTAACTAACAATTTGCCGTTCAAAAAAAAAAAAAAAAATGGCAACTTGGTTGTTTTTTTTTTTCGTTCTATTTTTCTTGTTTGTATGGTTTTGCTTTTTTGAATTAAACTAGTGGACTTCCCTTGCGCGTTGTGGCGGGAAGCCACCTGTGTATCGATTTTATTGAATAAGGCATTGATGCCGTAATCGGCACTTTGTATAGCAACTGTAAGATAAACCACAAAAAATATTGTTATGATATGCCTAAAAGAATATTAATACATAGTTTATATGGATCAAAAACTAAAAATATCAAAAGTACAAATATCGGTACCAATGTTCGGTTGAAATCAATGTGGTAGCAATGTTGATGTTGTTCCAACAATATCAGTTTTGTTAGTCACTGACACTTGCTATAGCTTATGATATAAAAGAGGTACTCTATACTTTGCTACCATAGTTGTTCGGAAAGTTTCGATTCGGTTTGTCACAGTAAAGAACAAAAAAAACAATTATAATTGACTCGTTCAATTTTAAACAAAGTTTTTATCGAAACGCAGATAAAAATTATAAGCATGTCGTAACACTATATTCCGAGTTTAATAAATCATTAAACTATATTATTAAAATAAATGAAAAATGGTAAACGACATTAATCGTATCTTGAAAATTATAGAATATAAACAATATATGTTTAAAATGATTTATAATAATAAAATGTTAGGTTACTATTCATGACCACTTTTGTTTAATACACATATATATATATATAGTTAGTTTCCTCTCGCGCTTCGCGACGGGAATTTAGTGTTATCTGTTCGGATCTTTACGGTACCAGCATTCGCTATAGTAATAGAAATAGAAACCCTTACATCGATAAAAAAAATAAAAACGAACATGATGTTTAGTTGATATCTATTCAGTTTGTTTGTTTGCGTTCTAAGGTTATTTTTTACAACATTGCGATGTAAATCTTATTGCAAATGAATATTGTGTCACTATCGTACAAAGTCTAACTGAAATCGATTGAACAACATTTGTATCGTTTACGATATTGGTTTTTATTGTTTGTGCTTTCGATAAACTAACACCATATAAGTGAGATTTCTTGTGCTTTGCGGCGGGTGCTGCTATCGTATTAAACCGAACTGGAACCGACTGAACAACATATGTGTCGGTATATGTACTTAAAATTAATGTTTTGTTATCGATAAACAGACAGCGTATCGCTACCTTACCGTACCGGACTACATAAGTACCAGAATGTATTCATTTTTGTGGTTTTCTATTTGATAACGGATACCGTGCCGCTACCATAGTGAACTAAACGAACAACATCGGTTTCGGTAATACTATTTTTTATTGTTTTCTTTTGATAAACTGACACCGTATCGTACAGAACAACATCGGAAACGGTACTTGTATTTATTTCTGTGGTTGCCGATTTAAAAAAAATTGTTTGCACAACTCTGTTTGAAACAAATGAATATCAGAAACAGTATTGTGACAATCTTAACCGATCGATATCGTTCGAACATCGGTGTAAGTGCTAGTGTTTATTTTATTGTTTTCGGTCAACATAAATCACATGTTGATTTATATACCGAGTATCAGTATTTTATAACTAACCGAATCGGTACTGATTACGGATTTAGATTTTTAAAAGTTACTGTATTGTTATTATTTATTAAAAACCAAATAAAATGATAAAATTCATATGTATAATATTATTATTATTTATTAAAAACCAAATAAAATGATAAATACGTATTAATAAAAGATAAAAAAACAAATCCTTCAAAATAGTGAAACACTATTCATCGAGAGTATAAATTCATATGTATAATAATAACTAGTTGAATTTCCGCCCGCGCGTTGCGGCGGGGACCCATTGACTGCAAAACGCGTGTCAGTAACGGCAATCATATACTGAATATCAAAACATAAATAAAAATGTCGTGAAAAGGATAGTCACTCCGTTAAAAAAAACGATTTTAAATAGCCTAACATATAATAAATAATAGGACCCACACGTCCTACACGTTGGAAATTCGGTTGTTTTCAATTAATTTATTACGGTCCTAACACGTTAAAATATGGATGAGCTCGGTACCGGTAACGGCACCGAAAGTTCCGATCCGAAAAATAATCGAAATTAAGTACCGGCACCGAAAACGCTCGGTACAATACGATATGGTATTTGAAGGTAAAAATCAATAAATACAGGTATGATGCTAGACCGGTGTCGAACCGAAAGTAACGATTCTTACCGAAAATGATTTGGTATAGTAAATTTGGTACCGATACGATACCGGTTTGATTACAGGATTTGATAAGTTTTACTTATCAATAACTATCCAAGTTAATTTTACATGCTACAATTCATTCATTACATAAAAAGACAAAAAATATTAAAAATAAGTTGTTGTGTATATAAAACCTCATTTAAAGGAAATACAGTTTACTTACTGTGTGTATGAAAAGTAATCTAAACGGTGCAATTACTTGCATTGCTACTTGGCTACAGAATTTGATGAGCTTGGTACCAACCGGTACCGAAAATACCGTTATTGAAATACCCAAAAGTGGGTACCGGTATCGAATATACCTGGTACGGTACGGCTCGATACGGCCGGTACCGGTACGACACCGGTATTTGAGGGTAAAGACCGATGAATACTGGTGCCGAACCAGTACCGAAATGGTACGGCTCGATACGGCGGGTACCGGTACGACACCAGTATTTGAGGGTAAAGACCGATGAATACCGGTGCCGAACCGGTACCGAAAATACACCCGGTTTAATAAATTTGATACCGGTATCAGAACCCGATAGCATTTACTCATTCCTTAGTGATGGTACTATTTATTAAATTATATTATATTCACTACTGTTCATTCAGTAGCGTTATTAATATATAGGTAATTTGTCCGTTCAAAAACAAATAAATAAACGGTTTACAAGTTAACATGTTATACGTGATAAAAATATGTATCCCGAACACAACATCTGTAACCTTGACATATATATTTGTTAGTGTCAATACATCATTCTTAGGGGGTGGCAAAATCAACTCATACATTCAACTTTGAGTTAGGATGAGTATTATTTTTGTAGTAGATGGGTTAAGGTGTGTTAACAAGAATTGTTAAATGGGTGAAAATGGGATAACTTTAAAAAATAACAAAATAACATGTGGGTCAGGATGAGCTTTCTGGGTAAACTAAACCCAAAAAGTCTAAAACTGCGCATTCTTCTTTTTCTCATCTCTCACGCCCAAATCACCCAAATCACCACAATCCTACAACCTCCATTCCACCGCTTCTGCTCCGAGTCGGTGGAATAATAAAAGAAAATTTCTAAAAAATAAAAAAAATTGTAAAAAATAAAAAAAGTTTTAAAAAATAAAAAAGAATCTAAAAACTCCAGAATTTTCTAAAAAATAAAAAAAGTCAAAAAAATCAAAAAATTCAAAGAAATTTTAAAAAATCAAAAAATTCTAAAAAATAAAAAAAATTTAAAAATCCAAAAAAATCTAGAAAATAAAAAAATTCTAAAAAATCCATGAAATTCTAAAAAATCAAAAGAAAATAAAATAAAATCCAAAAAATTCAAAAAAATCAAAAAAATCCTAAAAATCAAAAAATTATAAAAAATAAAAAAAAATCTAAAAAATCATAAAATTTCAAAAAAAAAATCCAAAAAATTATAAAAAATCAAAAAAATCTAAAAATCCAAAAAATTCTAAAAATAAAAAAAAAATTCTAAAAATCCAAAAAAATCTTAAAATTAAAAAAAAATCTAAAAATCCAAAAAGTTCTAAAAAATAAAAAAAAAATCAAAAATTAAAAAAAAATATAATAAATCCAAAAAAATTTTAAAAAATAGGATTTTTTAGGGATTTTTATATTTTTTAAAATTTTTTGGGTTTTTTTGAATTTTTTGGGTTTTTTTTTTTATTTTTTTATTTTTTAGATTTTTTTTGGATTTTTAGAAGTTTTATGATTTTTTAGAATTTTTTGGATTTTTTATTTTTTTTAGTTTTTAAATTTTTTTTATTTTTTAAAATTTTTTTTATTTTTTTGACTTTTCAGAATTTTTTATTTGTTTTATTTTTTAGAATTTTTATATTTTTTAGTATTTTTTTTATTTTCTAGAATTTTTTTTATTTTTAAGAACTTTTTTGATTTTTTTTAATTTTTTTGATTTTTTTGATTTATTTATATTTTTAGCCGATCATGCCCAATCTATCTTGACCTAAAATCATCCTAACTCATCATAACACAAACACATCCTAACTCATACTCATCCTAACTCATTACCCAAACCTACCCAACCCACCCATTTTGCCACCACTAATCATTCTTAACTTGAACATACTTAAAATCCTCTGAAAGCGCCGCTATCCTAACCACCCGTCAGGGCCGGCCCTGAGAATTTATGTACTCTGTTCGAGCTCGAAAAACCGTGCCCTTAGGCCTTCACGAAATTGGGGATTGGGCTCACTAAAGGTCTAAACCTAATGTCAATGGGCTAATAAGTAATCTAAACCATAAAAATAGTTTTATAGGTGAGCCTATGTTGGTATTTATATGGGTATACCTTATTAATTTATTTATTTTTATATATGGGCTGGCCACGCCACCCGTCATTGCCGCTAGGGTGTATGTAGCTCAATGTTACAAGTCAAAATAAGCAACACCCTTGTTTTGACGTTCGCTAAGTGTGATGTATCATTTTTAAAACAGTATCAAATAAATAGTATATGTGATTACCAAAACAAGTTAAGATAGTGACAAAAATAAATTGTATGGATAATCCTATTACAAGTCAGTTACGTATTTGATCCCAACTTTTATCAAGTTACCCATTTCAACCAAGACAATTATATACTCTTTTTATTTGAGGGAGTTTTTAACGGTGTTCAAATGCTAAACTACGATAGGGATCCTATTCCTATATGTTGGCGCGTGCGCTTCAAGCCCGGCCATGCATGCCCTACGTTGTTCATCTCTTTTGTCACATGACTCCTCCTCAGCCTTCTTTGACATTTCAGTTTGGAGCTCCGCTGTCTGAAATACAGGTACGTGCTTTGTGCTTTTCTAATGCGTCTCAAATCTCTAGTTTAACTTACCTTAGTGTGAAAAAAAAAAGGCAAACATATAGTTGTCTGTCTGAAATACCAGGTAAAAGCTTTGTGCTTTTCTGGTGCGTCTCTAATCTCTAATTTAACTTACCTTAGTGTGAAAAAAATGCAAACATATAGCAAGCGACCTAAGAGACTATATAATATACTTGAATTATTTTAGACCAAAGAAATATACTTTAGACCCATTTTCTTTTTAGTATACTTGAATTATTTTAGACCTAAGAGACTATATAGTATACTTGAATTATTTTAGAATTATATCGTTTCAGACATAACTTGACACGACCCATTTATATTTACAAGTCAAGTAAGTAAGTTAAAATTATTATCTATCAAAATAATTGGAATGTCACAAGTAAAATACATGCTAAACGATTTTTTTCAGCTTTTAAAAAATGGGTACTTAGATTCCATATAATTTTCAGCATCCCACAAAAACGACCCGAAAGCAACCGCCTCAAGAACCAGCATTGCCAATCCTGAAAATGTCACGGAAACCACTTCATCGTTGGCGGCACCCAATGAACCATCTTCGGAAATCTTAATATCGGGCCTGCCAAACAAAGCCTGAGTTTGCTTTTCTATCAAAGAGATTGCTTCCTTTGATCTTATCGTTGCATATCTTTGAAGCGTCTCTGCATCCAAATACTTCACATATGATCTCAACTTATATGATTTACCATCATCATCGTCATCATAAGAAACCGTGAAACCCTCATCCTCATAATACTGATCAGGTTGGATTCGGATCAGCGAATCCGGATCCCAAAATGGGCTTTGTGGAATCGGTGGTTCCGCATAACTCGACTTCCCCTCCTTAAAACCTTCTGGAAGCGTGTTCATGGACCTCTCAAGTTGAAACTTTTCATCAACGCGTTTTAAAAAGTATCCATACATGATTGAAGCAGCGTATAACTTTCCAAGTTTGATTTTGCTGATCTCGACAAGGGACTCTAACGGGCCCACCATGCGTTCCCCAATGACCAGGTCAACATGGTTTTGAATCATCTCCAGTGCTTCGGTTGAGTGCACTGATTCCAGTTTCATTTCTTGGTTCCGCCAGAAATCGATCCGTCCTGTAGGATCTGAGGTGGGTTCTACTTTCGGGATCAGTGTTATTTCTTTTTCTATAAACTTGTGAACTATCCAGCAGTATATTATTTCTTCCAATGCCTTTTGTCTATCTTTTTCTTTCACTTCAGCTATTCTCCTGAAATTTCATAACTGCTACATATGATATTTCATATAACAACTAAGGGGACGTTTGGCATTGCGTCTTTACACTACCATCTGATTACTGTGTTTTTAAGTCAGTTTCTTATGTTTTAAGTATACTGAAACTGATTTCTGAGTAGCTGCAAAAACAGATTTAAAAGGTTACTTACTTATAAAGGCTATCTGTAGATGTGGAAGCAAGTTCCTGTGTTTGAGCATCTCTCTCGTTTTGAAGGTTGTCGAGTTGTTGATCAATGGCTGCAGGGAGCAGATGAGGGTGGTTTTGCAAAATTTGTTCCAGGAGCTGACCAACCGAGGACTCAAACTTAACTGGTGCTACAGGAGGCAAATTATAACCTGAACCTGAACCAGAATCACTTGATGATGCTTTTGCTATACAACTCCTCGCTCGGGATGATTCAACTCTAGAGCCCTATCATTCATAGAATTATCAAGACACTTGATAACATAGAGAAGAAATAACATTCGGAACTCAAATTTAACTTTCATCTTTTCACATCAAGTTCATCAAAACCTCAACATCTTGTTTCATGTGCATCCCTCTCCCTGGACGCCAGGGCAGGACCTGCACGCACTACAAGAAATTGGACATTTAGCAACAAACCCTGTAGCGATGAAAATTAGTTGCTATGGGTCAACGTGTAACGACGAACCTTTGTTGATATAGGTTTTTCAAGAAATATCAATTTGTGGCCCGACGAAAATTAGTTTCTATAAACTTGGCGGGTTGGAGGCAAATTATCCCGATTCCTGAAAATACGTGTACCAACGCAATTTCGTCCCAATAGAAAAAAAAGTTTTAGTTTTCATTTTTTAACCTAAATGTAAAAAAAAACGATAAAAAAAAAGAAAATTTTATTTTTATTAAGATATGTTGACTAAATGTAGTTGCAATAGGTCGGAGCATTATATTTCATTTATTAAAGACACACCGAAATAAATAACTGGTCCATTGTGATTTCTGGCTCCATCCCTAAAACACTCCAACAAGAAACCATCGCCCTCAAGATTCTCGACTGTTTTCCGACGATTTTGGGCAAGAAACCACCGCCGTCACTAGTCGCTCGTAAGCTTCATCCTCTTTAGCTTCTTTTCCATTCGTTTAGGACAACCTATAACGACGCCATGTATAGCGACGAAACTAGCAGCCTGTTACGACGGAGCAATAGAAACGACCCTGTTGGACTAATTTTGGTTGCAATAGGCTACAGAGACGAAATTTCGTCGCAAAAAGCCTTTTCGGTCGTCGCTAAAGGTCCAATTTCTTGTAGTGACGTATACAAGTCGTATAGGGCAATAAGACTCGTATAAACCCATGTTTTCCAACAAAGTTGCCGCTCTGTCAAATCAGTCGATTCGTATGTTTCTCGTATATATATGAGTCGTATGGCTCCTCACATGTGACTATAAACCCATATGAGTCTTTGAGAAAACACATCTTTTTATTATTATTTTTGTATTGATCATCACAAAGAAAATATCAAAACAGTTGTCTAGTTTCATTAATAAAAGCTAATTATTTTTATAAAAAAATATATATATCATAATTTGTTTAGTTTATTACAAAGTATTACGATGGTTTACTTTTATTAAAAATAATTATTATTTCATATTATAACATATCATAAGGCTATCTAGTTTCATTTAGAAAAATTATATTTTTGTAAAACAAAAAGTATAATTTGTTTAGTTTTGTTACAAAGTGTTACATTTGTTTAAAAAAAAAAAAGTGATTTTCTCATAAAAAATCAAGATAAATACGAGTAGTATAACCACCGTACAGTGTCAAATTAAATCAAGTTCATCCAGATTAAGAAAAATAATAGCCTGATTACTAAATTAACATAACAAATTCACATCAATTGTATACGAAACAAGTAACATACACGAAAGTATAACTATATAACTCTAACTATATAATTTTGCATCTGAGAATTTGAATTTGAACTCAACGAGCTTCACTTTAGCTAACTGAATTTCACGCACCTAACCACCGAAACTAACTACTACCGCACCCGCACCCCAACCAACACTTGATACGAATTTGAAAGAGGCGTATAGAAATGAAAATGCAATGAAGAAGATTACTTACTCTATAAAAGCCGCCGAGTGAGGGGAAGAACTTGGAGTCGGAAAAGGTATGGAGATGTCGGAACTCAGGGGACCTAGCACAGCAGAAAGGAGGAGTCGGAGACGGATAGAATGTTGCCGTCACGTCGGTGAAGATGCTGCCGGAGATTTGCATAGTTCCGGTGAGAAAGAGGGGCGTGGAAGCAAGGGGAGATATTTTGGTCGAGTGTTCTCAAGAAAAGTCCGATCCAGAATTTCGCTGGTTTATATTTTCTTTATTTTAGAAAATTTTACAAAAAAATAAATAAATAAATAAAAATCTATCAAGGGGGAATGATGTATAGAAAACTTATTTGTGCTAAGAAAACCTAGTAAACCTCATCCTCACCATCCATTATCTTTGATCAATGGCTCCTATTTTTTTGTTGCCTTTTTTTTGTTTAAATTAAATATCTGTAAAGTACAAAAAGTGGATCTAAGGGTATTATTGGTATAACCAAAATGTCTCTCTTTCTTCCTGACACATCCATACCCACTTTTCTAGAAAATCTCATCCTTCTTTTGCATTTCATTAATGTCATTCTCTCTCTAGATCTAAGTTCTTTCTTTGTGTCTTCTTCCCCATTTCTTTCACTTTCAAATAGAAATGAGAAACCAAGCTAAAGGAAGCTGTTCACAGAATCACAGGAGCAAATAAATGGCGAGTTCACGACGGCATGATGAAGGCAGGTGGCGACGAGATCAATCAGTGGTGGGTGAAGGGTAGTGGCAGAGAGATCGAGATCCTAGCTACGTTAAACCCTCGATGGTGGTTGAAGGAGGTGACAAAAGTGTTCCAGCAATGGAGGGTTCTACATCTGGATGCTAGTTGCGTTAAACCCTAGATTGCAGGTTTGTCGTTTAAATAATTTCCACATTTTTAGTTTGAAAAATGATTTTACACTTGATTTTTGAAAAATCTCTTGAGTGTTTTATTTTGAAAAAATGATTAGAGAGAAAAACAACAATCTCTTGAGTGTTTTATTTTGAAAAATCATTTCACATTTGATTTTTTTTATTAAAATGGTTGTTAATATGTTTTTGTGTGCTCAAAGTGTTCCAGTTAGTGGGTAAATGTTTGTGTAGTTTGCAGGTTTTTGTTTTTGTGTTAAAATCATTTTGAGTTTTTGATATTCTCAGTTGTTGTTTGAATACAAATCAATATCTTTTAAAATGTTGTTTTAGATGGGTTGTTAGATGTCTTGTATAAACTTCACTCGAATATCACATTTTCATTACCTTTAGAAAGTACATGATTTAATCGTTGATGATCTCGTTTATTTTACAAATAAAAAGTTGTGTTTTTTTGGCTGGCAAAATTAGTAGGTACATATGTTGTAACAATGTTACATATGTTACTTATAGTTACACCAACCCTCTCTTGGACACAAAAGGGGCTGCAGACATGTAACACATGTTTGTAACTTGTGTTATACTAGAGGGAAACACATGTATAGCCACGTTACACGTGTTGGCCTTCATGATTATTAATATTTGTGTTTTTCATTTGTTACACAGCTGCAAGAGGGGCATTATTGGAACTAGAAAGAAACCTAACAAAAGTGTCTTCGATGTTGGCAAAACAAAAGTGTAACACATGTTACAATGACTAGTGTTTTCATAGGTAGTAAGTTGGGTTGATTTTAACATTTCCTAATTTTTTAATAGGAGTGGTGCAATTTTAAGATGTGTAACACATGTTACAATTACCTATTGTTTTGAAGTAACAGTAAAAAAAATATTTACTGTTACTTCAAAACAAAAAGCAATTGTAACATGTGTTACATGTGTACAATGCCTGTTGTTATTTGAAAAAGATAAACAATTTTAAGATGTGTAACACATGTTACAGTTACCTATTGTTTTAAAGTAACAATGAAAAAAGATATCTTTATTGTTACTTCAAAACAAAAAGCAATTGTAACATGTGTTACACATGTTAGAATTGTCTTTTGTTTTGAATTAACAATATGCATTATAACATGTATCTGCATAATGTTCTGAAGTGTAACACATGTAATACGTCTTACGTTGGTTAGGAAAGATTTTAATATAAGAGCTACATGTCTAACATATGTTACAACTGCCTATTGTTTTGAAGTAACAATGAAGGAATATTTTTTTCACAACATTATGCAGATACATGTTAGAATGCCTATTGCTACTTCAAAACAATAGACAATTCTAACATGTGTAACACATCTTAGAATTCCTTACCGTTAACAATGAATTTATCTTTTTTCCCAAACCCCCTGGCATAAGGCCCACAAAGTCGTAGTAGAACTTTGGAAGACTTTCCCTTCGATCACGAAGGCGATCCAGAAAACAAAAACGAAAGCTATACGACGACAAACAAATACGAAAGGTTGTGCTAACATATGTTACATGTTTTTTAGTGCTTGTAGCGAGGGAGTTGCTTCGACCGGATAGTAATTGTTTGAAGTGTATGCTAACTGTTTACATATGTAACCTTTTTTTGGGTGGTTTTACTTAGTTTTTTTTTATGTGTGAAATGATGCAGATAAAAACTCCAAATTTGGGGAGACTTCAAGTTCAGGGCATAATTGGGTAGAAAGTAGCTAGTCTTAGTTATGTTACTACTATTTTTTTAATTAGTAGATTAAAAATGTTGGACTGTAACTTGTGTTATTACGACTTGACCATAGCAGTTTGTAACACCTCGAAAAAATCACGTCCAATGAAGTATTGACACGTGTAATAAACCCTAATGAAGTCAAACGTTGAATTTAAGGGACTAATTTTTCGAAAAATCAAAAACTTTGATTATGAAAGAACTGGAAGTATTATCATACCTAAAATAAGTTTCTAAATAACCTTTTACGGTTTTATATTCACAAATGAGCCGCTTGTTAATCAAGTGTAGCCGTTTATGTGATTAATGGAAAGTTTGCGCAATAAAGGGGTTAAAAGCGTCAACATGTTAATTCTTACCTCTGAGTGACCTTTTAACAAACCGAGAGCCTCATGATATTTGATTATACTCTCGGGAATGCCAATCATTGGCCATCCAAGGCTTTTATGCCCAAAAGTGAAGTTACGCGCAACTTTGCAAGTATAAGGGACTAAAAGTGTCAATATGTTTAATTATACCTCTGAATGACCTTTTATCGAGCCCGGAGAATTATGATGTTTAATAAAACTTTCAAGAATGCCTAATATGGATTAGATGAGGCTTCAATGCTATTAAATGATGATTTACGCAAGTTTGCGCATTAGAGGGACCTAAAGCATCAAACTGCTAAAGTATACTGATTCGTATGTTATCGGACCTTCCGGAATATGACCATGAGATAAACATACCCTATTTATCCTTAATATATCTTAGATATAGGCTTAGAGGTGTTTTGTGCACAAAAATAAACCTTTAAGTCATGCAGGGACTAAAAGTGTCAAAAAGCGCACAAGTTTGCGTTTACGCGCATATCTTACATTCTGAATATCCCCGGACACCCAAAAATTTATGTAAGCACTAAAATATTTTATTTTAGTGTTTGGCTTGATAAAAATTCCATTCGTCGCGTCGTCTGGATTGATTTTCGCGTCCGTCCGTGTTTCGTCGTAATTAGCCGAACAATGGGACCGTACGACTAAACGAACCGACATCCGACATATTTTTGAGCATGTTTCATGTTCACAATGTTTAGGCATCATTATAGGGCCTTAAAGTTGACTTAACGAGCCTTAAACATGTCGGAAATGACCTTAATACACAACGGGGACTGAAATGGAAGCTTTGGAAACTGTTTGCTGATCAGAAGGACCTTAGCGTGACACCTAGCCCCCTTGGCGTCACGCGAGGCCCTTTCAGACCAGCAAAAGTTGTTTAATCAATTGTGGATAGCTTCTAAACACTCCAAAGGCCAATGCCACATGTTAATCCCTGATGTTGGGGGGCCAAACTTGGGTACCAAGGTGTTGCAACAAGTGTAGGGGCAAGATCAAAGCACGGTATTCGAGGAACGATCTTAACGGTCACCCGAAATCTATAAATACCCATCTCATTTTCCTTCAAACTCACCCCTTAATCTGAATTGTTCTAAGTTGGAGCCTTTGTGCTTCATACCTGAACATCCTAGATCAATTCCAACCTTGCTTGGACCCTTTGTAAGTGTCCTTTCGTGCTTAGTTTAAATTTCTAGCGTTATAGCTGAAAGGTCAAGCGTTTTGATGAACGCTTTGACTTTTAAGCGGTTGAGCCATTGTTCGTGATGAACATGGCTACGTGACCGTAATTAGTAGGTGTTAAACCCTCAAAAAGGGCACCTCCTAATTACCACGTTTACTTAGTTCAATTGTCGGGTCAAATAAAAGTCAAATGGGTTTGTTTTAAATAAAATTCATAACTATTTATATAGAAGTCATAAAAATCAGTTTTCTCACTTTAATAACTTGGTAATTATTAGTTGAACATGTCTAAGCATGTTCAACCCGACAATTCTAAGAATAGGCTCGGTTTGGAACCGAAAGTTGCAAAAGTTGACTTTTGCTTTGACTTTCAGCTCTGACCCGATTTCGCATAGTTTAGATATGCCTTAGGATTCCTTTAGGACCAGGTTATAGGTTAGTGTAACCCTCTGAGGTTATACAACTTGGATCCTTAGTTATCCTATTCATTGCATGTTTCCGTTATATGCTTAAATGTTGACCATTGTGCCCTTTTGACCCCAAAACCTTTTGCAACTGATTTTAGACGATAAGTAAAATATTTTAAGCCTTCTGGGATGATAAAGATACCCGCTTTTCTTTAAAAACCCGAAAATCGCTTAAAATCGCCTTTTCACGCGTTTTAAGCGCATAGTATGTATAGAAACTATTTTAAATATATAATACTTGATACCTACTGATATTTTTAGTAAATCTATATAATTTAACAGTAAGCAAAAGTTTTAAACTCAGGTTTCCAAATTTGACCTTTAAACCTTATGTGAAATTACCAAAATGCCCCTTCGGTGCATAGTTTGGTTATAAATGATAAAATTCGCATATGTGTAATACCCTACTGATATAACTTATTAAATTAAGTATTTTTACTGATAAAATCAGATCTGAAACTCAGATTCATATTAAACCTCTTTTATAATCATTTAAATGACCAAAATACCCCTACGGGGTATAAATCGGTTTTAAATTCGTTTTGGGCATGACGGAAGGTATCTTACTGATATCACAACATATTTAAGGCATATTAACTTAGGAAACATGTATATGACTCTTATGGTTACCCGTTACGCATATTTCGCGTTCGGATCGGTTTATGTAACTAGTTTGCATAAATTAGCCGAAACGGGTCAAACGTTATCGTTTTTATCTCAAATTCCAGAATGTGTTTAGTTTACCCATATTATACAAGTCTCCAAACTTGTCGGGTCTAAATCACATCCTATTCCGGTCTTCGCTTAATCATGCGTTTTGAACCGTAAACCTTTCCTTAAAACTAACCGGTCTAAGTTACGACTTAAATAAGACCCGTTAGGAATCTAATAGGTTAATAAAACCTTCGTTCCAGATTGAGAGCCCCAGTAGAAGTACTTGTGCTTGCTGATTAGAATATACGGCTGAGTATAAATTGCTTTGCTAGCTCAGGTAAATACTTTTAACTTATTTTCCCTTATACGGGCTTGGGATATGGTATTATAAAAATATCGCTTGGTCGGGTGTAGAAACCTTTTAATCGGAGATGATTAAATTGCATAATCCCGTTTTAATCTGTATTGATTGATAACAAATAACATTAGGGGTTAATGACCGTGTCCTGGATATCCTTGGCTCATTTAAAAAGTGAATGGCCATAACTTAAGCACAAGGTGTAGGCATAACACCTCCTGTTGCGTATGTAAAAGATATACTCACTCGTAAGGCTGTCTTCTTGTGAGTTATATTTATGGTGTGTCGATTAATCTTGACCGGCTTGTATTGTATAATCACCGACCCTAAATGTTGGACAAGCATGTAAATCGGATACAAGATTTTTATTAATAAGATTGTCCCAAGTATAAAAGATATTTTGTGCCTCGTGCATTCAAATCAATTTCAAACTCTTTTCCAAAATGAGTCAGTTAATTGTATTTACCAGTGTAAACTGACGTATTTTCCAAAAAGGTTAAGTGACAAGTACTGAACGTAATTGGCTGGAAGCTCAGGGCGTTAATAAGGAATCTTGCAAGTTCTAGATGCCTGAAGTCTGTTGAACAGTTTTTCTTTTATTTGATCCGCCTGTGGATCCTTTACTTTCCGTTGTAATACTTTGATATTACTTTATATTCGGATTGTAATATATTTATCTTTTGCTTCCGCTGTGCATTTTTATATTGTGTTGTTTGACTATGATGATATCAACTACGTCACGATACTCCCCACCGGGCCCACCGGTAATACGTGGAAATATCGGGGTGTGACAGGTTGGTATCAGAGCCAACATTGAGTGAATTAAACACTAGCCCTTAGTGTTTAATCTCAATGACACAGTAGCACATTCTTTGACCTTTTGAGTCTAGACTTAACATAGGAATACTCGCAATCCTAATCTGGAAATTATTGCTTCCAAATTTTTATATATATTGGATACGTCGCCAAGCGAAGAAGCTGTATTAGAAATTCTTCACATCCGGAGCCTTGAATTGCTGAGCTTCGTACCGCGGCTAGAATGAAACGAGCATCAAGGGAGGGAACATTCGAAATTAAAGTGAAGAAGAAAACTCCTTTTGCTAAGGATCGTTTTTTTTATAGTCCTTACAAGGACATATTTATCTCTCAGTCCCTTCGAGGACAACATTATTCCTTTCAAGTCCCGTCTAGGGCACATCTGTACTTTTAAATTTTTAATGGAATGATTAAATTTAAATTTTCATTCTAAGCATGAAAAATGAAATAAATGAAAAATAACATTCCTTTTATAAGATCTACCATTATAATAAAATGGCAAAATATGAAAAAGGACAAGACCTAGCCACGTGTTATTTTAACACATGGCCAAGATGGTAAGACCTATTTAAGAGATTTAGATCATTGTTAACACCTAAGAACGTGTTAGAACTCTTGACAAATGTGATTCGAGAAAATCACAACAATCATCCTTATATTGGATTCTTCCAATTTTCTTATCTAGCCTAGTGATTTAGAAATCATGGCTTAAATCACCGAATAAGATGATCATATTGCTAAACACCTAAGAACGTGTTAGCACTCTTGACAAAAGTGATCTGAGAAAATCACAATAGTCATCCCTATATCGGAAATTTTCAAATTTCCTGATTTGGCCTAATGATCTAGAAATCATGGCTTATGTCATCCTATAAGATGATCATATTATAAACATCCGTTGGTGATGAAGTGCCTACGGGCTAACTCATTGTCCGATAAGACAACGACAGTGGTGGTCTTTGACCTCCTGTCTAAAAATGTTGGACCATGTCCAAGCATAATAGTCGGTATGATCCAAACGATCTTGACTAATAGCATCTGAAAAGATGATCATATCATAAACATCCCTCAGAAGGGAAATGCCCACGGGCTATATCTATTGTCCTAAAAGACAAAAGGCAGTTGTAGTCTTCGACTCTCTGACAAGAAAAGTAACCGACTATGCTCAAACCTTAATGCCTCGATTCTCTGAAATCATGGCTTATATCATCCTATAAGATGATCATATTATAAACATCCCTTAGAAGGGAAGTACCTACGGGCTATAGTTAATGTCCTCTGAGACTAAAGACAGTGGTAGCCTACAACTCCCTGTCAAGAAAAGGTAATGAACTTTGATTCAAACCTTAATGCCTCGATCCCAAACGATCATGGCTTATAAAGTCAAATCTGTCCTCGTGACAAGGCCGTTGTGCCACTTTAATATGCTTAATGTCTTATGTACTAGGATAAATTACAATGAAAATACTAATAAAATTAACAAATAAACCCATATGGTTTATATTACCATGGTTAATAAATCATCAAAAATGATAATTTCATAATAACCTTTGAGTAAATCATTGTCAATATTTATGTAGCAATCAAGCTACATGGCTGGATCAGATGAAGTTAACAGCCACTTGAAGGTGAACAATGATACTACCAGGATTAATATAACTGGAGCGGAACTGCAGGCACTAATAGATGATGCTGTTACTCGCGCTCTTGACAGACAGTATAATGAATCATATGATACCCGCTCTAAGACTCTATCTGTGGCTCGTAGTAACCCCCTTCTAAATCACATGAGTCAAAGGAAGACGGTGTTCATAACTCATCAAATCAGAGGAGTGTTCCGTCTAGACAGGTTGTGCTTAACGAAGAGCCACATGTTAAAACCTGTTCATATAAATATTTTGTCTCCTGCAAGCCCAGAGACTTTACAGGAGAGGAAGGGGCCATCGACTGCATGACATGGCTCGATGAGATGGACACTGTTGTTGACATCAGTGGTTGTGCGGATCAAGATGTGGTGAAATTTGTTTCACAATCATTCAAAGGAGAAGCGTTGGCATGGTGGAGATCATTGCTCCAAGCCACGGGAAAGGTCCTACTCTACAACTTATCTTGGGATCAATTTGCTGCATTAATCAAGGAAAACTATTGCCCTCAACATGAGGTAGAAAGGATAGAATCAGACTTCTTGACTCTGGTCATGAAGAATTTGGATTGTCAGGCATATGTGACAAGTTTCAACACTATGTCCCGCCTAGTTCCTTATTTAGTCACCCCTGAACCTAAACGCATAGCGCGTTTCATTGGAGGCCTAGCACCAGAGATAAAGGGAAATGTTAAAGCATCTAGGCCTACCACATATAGGTCCGCGGTGGACTTATCTTTATCTCTCACTTTAGATGCTATCATGAATAAGTCTGTTAAAACTTCTGGCGAGGGAAAAAGGAAAGAAGACGAGGGAAACTCGCATCAATCGAACAAGAGGAAGAAGGGAAGCTCTGAGCACGAGAAAGATTTTGAGTTTAGGAAAAGCTCGAGTCAGTTCAATAACAAGCCCAAATGCAGTAACTGTAGAAAACAACATTCTGGAAAATGTACGATAGACCCAAGTGCTAAATTGTGTGGAATTTGCAAGACCAAGGGTCACAAAACCTTAGATTGCAAGGAGTTAAAGAACGCCACATGTTACAATTGTAACGAGGAAGGGCACATCAAAACCAACTGCCCAAAGCTTATAAAGAAGCCGGGAGAGGCTAGGAAAACAAACGCATGAGTCTTCCGGATGAACGCCCAGGAGATGGTGCAGAATTATAATTATATAGCAGGTACCTTTCCTTATCAAGCAATTTATGTCGAAATTTATTTGATGCTGGCACATATGATTCTATAAGGAACGATAACTGTTGAGAACTGTTGTCTCCGCCTGACTAGGACTCCGGTCATTTAACGCGGGATAGAAATTGGCCGATGATACTTTAGAGAATACTCCAACAAACCTTAGATCAATATTTTATATCTATTAGGAATCACTCTTTTCTGATATCCTTAGGGCAAGCTTTCAAGCTATCCAAATTCATCAATATAATAAAGACAGATGTGACTTTCTGATCCCCTGTCAAAAAGGTGATGGACTAGGTCCAACCCTTAAATGCCATTGATGGTCTTTTGTGACCTAGGCTAAGTGATATTGATATTTTTTAATAACGTTCATTAAGAATGTTAGTGCCATATTGGCCTGTATAGTTTAATGAAACCATGGTTAGTATATGTTAAGGCCATCAGGGTGAGGAATAGCAGTGGTTGGATTGCAACTAAGTAAATGATTCATTTGGTACTAGGAACCATTTCTTCTGTTCCTGTCAGAAATCTTCAGTCATAAAATTCTAATGTACCCTCTCTCCAGAAAAAAATGCATTCAAATGAAATTGAAATCTCTTTGATCTCCATCGATTACGAATACCAGATGGTATGACAAAAGCGCCATATGAGGATTGGTGTATCTTAATATGTTCCATAGATTGCTTCCATGCCTGATCAGTATGGAGGTTTAATGCATGGAACCACAAAGATATTCCAATGGTCATACGGTATTAAAGTCAACTAATGGTATTCAAAGATGATATCCAGAATGGAATTGTCTAAGTAAGTGTCTCTGATTAAGAAATTCATGGACTCGTAACATAAATGTGTCACTCATTTGACACCAGCAAGGATGGATGAACTGGAGCCTGAGATTTGGAAAATCTCTGTAACCTCCTTGTATCTTGATTATCTTCTCCTAAGACTACCCTGTTTACCCCCGAGAGACAAGTAGAGTTAAGATTAACATCCTGCTTAGGGTTGGAGTGTTGTAAGAACTCCGTGTTGATCATGGAATAATCGAAACCCTGATTAAGTAAACTTTAAGATAAGAGATTCATATAGCCTAACTCGATATTCCGAGAGTTTGATAAGAAATACGGTTCATTTTGCTTATGCATTCATTACCGCAACCCTATTTTAACAACGATTAAGAATCACCATCAACTACCCAGGATCGTTGAGTTATTCAACTAGCTATAAGGATTAACTACTCCTTAAGATTAGTTTTAAGCAATGGTTGGGATGACCATCCCACTTTAAGATAAGCTTTTCTATAATAATTGATATGTAAGTATTAAGGCTGCTCCTTTGGAGACCTTGTGTAGATGGAATGTTAAACATCTATTGTTAGATAGAGAATTGGTAAGTCCAATCATCAGGATCTGAAAGTTGCCTAGGAAACAACAAATAAGATCATACAAATCCATAATCGATTGTAAGTTGCCAGTATACGGCAGGAAATCAAGGATTTATGAAAATAGCAACCCTCATAAGTTCAGGTTAAAAGATAAGGTTCAACAAAAGATAACACCCTAGAAGGGTGTGCCGAGTTGTAATTTTAAGGTTAGTTAAGCTCGGAATATATAAAGTCATTCGAAGGATTCGAATGTATTAAGACTAAATACCTTACGAGCTAAGACCTAATTTAGGAGCTTGGGGGAACGCGCAATGTGACCCACACTAATGATTTAGCGTCGTGTCACCAATAAGTCGAAAAGCGCTATCACATAATGATATGCAGATCTATGATAGTATGAGAAACCTATGTCGACCGAGAATCGACAAGTTAAGGAGCTCCAAAAGAAAGTATGCACCTATTGTATAGGTCAACTGGGATACCCTTGGAGGCCCAAATATACTATGGAAGTTAAATCCATGATACGACAGAAAGTACTTCCTTTACTTTAAGCAAATCTCGAGGTCGAGATTTCTTTTAAGGGGGTGAGGATGTAACACCTCGAAAAAATCATGTCCAATGAAGTATTGACACGTGTAATAAACCCTAATGAAGTCAAACGTTGAATTTAAGGGACTAATTTTTCGAAAAATCAAAAACTTTGATTATGAAAGAACTGGAAGTATTATCATACCTAAAATAAGTTTCTAAATAACCTTTTACGGTTTTATATTCACAAATGAGCCACTTGTTAATCAAGTGTAGCCGTTTATGTGATTAATTGAAAGTTTGCGCAATAAAGGGGTTAAAAGTGTCAACGTGTTAATTCTTACCTCTGAGTGACCTTTTAACAAACCGAGAGCCTCATGATATTTGATTATACTATCAGGAATGCCAATCATTGGCCATCCAAGGCTTTTATGCCCAAAAGTGAAGTTACGCGCAACTTTGCAAGTATAAGGGACTAAAAGTGTCAATATGTTTAATTATACCTCTGAATGACCTTTTATCGAGCCCGAAGCATTATGATGTTTAATAATACTTTCAAGAATGCCTAATATGGATTAGATGAGGCTTCAATGCTATTAAATGATGATTTACGTAAGTTTGCGCATTAGAGGGACCTAAAGCATCAAACTGCTAAAGTATACCGATTCGTTTGTTATCGGACCTTCCAAAATATGACCATGAGATAAACATACCCTATTTATCCTTAATATATCTTAGATATAGGCTTAGAGGTGTTTTGTGCGCAAAAATAAACCTTTAAGTCATGCAGGGACTAAAAGTGTCAAAAAGCGCACAAGTTTGCGTTTACGCGCATATCCTACATTCTGAATATCCCCGGACACCCAAAAATTTATGTAAGCACTAAAATATTTTATTTTAGTGTTTGGCATGATAAAAATTCCATTCGTCGCGTCGTCTGGATTGATTTTCGCGTCCGTCCGTGTTTCGTCGTAATTAGCCGAACAACGGGACCGTACGACTAAACGAACCGACATCCGACATATTTTTGAGCATGTTTCATGTTCACAATGTTTAGGCATCATTCTAGGGCCTTAAAGTTGACTTAACGAGCCTTAAACATGTCAGAAATGGCCTTAATACACAACGGGGACTGAAATGGAAGCTTTGGAAACTGTTTGCTGATCAGAAGGACCTTAGCGTGACACCTAGCCCCCTTGGCGTCACGCGAGGCCCCTTCAGACCAGAAAAAGTTGTTTAATCAATTGTGGATAGCTTCTAAACACTCCAAAGGCCAATGCCACATGTTAATCCCTGATGTTGGGGGGCCAAACTTGGGTACCAAGGTTTTGCAACAAGTGTAGGGGCAAGATCAAAGCACGGTATTCGAGGAACGATCTTAACGGTCACCCGAAATCTATAAATACCCACCTCATTTTCCTTCAAACTCACCCCTTAATCTGAATTGTTCTAAGTTGGAGCCTTTGTGCTTCATACCTGAACATCCTAGATCAATTCCAACCTTGCTTGGACCCTTTGTAAGTGTCCTTTCGTGCTTAGTTTAAATTTCTAGTGTTATAGCCGAAAGGTCAAGCGTTTTGATGAACGATTTGACTTTTAAGCGGTTGAGCCATTGTTCGTAATGAACATGGCTACGTGACCGTAATTAGTAGGTGTTAAACCCTCAAAAAGGGCACCTCCTAATTACCACGTTTACTTAGTTCAATTGTCGGGTCAAATAAAAGTCAAATGGGTTTGTTTTAAATAAAATTCATAACTATTTACATAGAAGTCATAAAAATCAGTTTTCTCACTTTAATAACGTGGTAATTATTAGTTGAACATGTCTAAGCATGTTCAACCCGACAATTCTAAGAAAAGGCTCGGTTTGGAACCGAAAGTCGCAAAAGTTGACTTTTTCTTTTACTTTCAGATCTGACCTGATTTAGCATAGTTTAGATATGCCTTAGGATTCCTTTAGGACCAGGTTATAGGTTAGTGTAACCCTCTGAGGTTATACAACTTGGATCCTTAGTTATCCTATTCATTGCATGTTTCCGTTATATGCTTAAATGTTGACCATTGTGCCCTTTTGACCCCAAAACCTTTTGCAACTGATTTTAGACGATAAGTAAAATATTTTAAGCCTTCTGGGATGATAAAGATACCCGCTTTTCTTTAAAAACCCGAAAATCGCTTAAAATCGCATTTTCACGCGTTTTAAGCGCATAGTATGTATAGAAACTATTTTAAATATATAATACTTGATACCTACTGATATTTTTAGTAAATCTATATAATTTAACAGTAAGCAAAAGTTTTAAACTCAGGTTTCCAAATTTGACCTTTAAACCTTATGTGAAATTACCAAAATGCCCCTTCGGTGCATAGTTTGGTTATAAATGATAAAATTCGCATATGTGTAATACCCTACTGATATTACTTATTAAATTAAGTATTTTTACTGATTAAACCAGATCTGAAACTCAGATTCATATTAAACCTCTTTTATAATCTTTTAAATGACCAAAATACCCCTACGGGGTATAAATCGGTTTTAAATTCGTTTTGGGCATGACGGAAGGTATCTTACTGATATCACAACATATTTAAGGCATATTAACTTAGGAAACATGTATATGACTCTTATGGTTACCCGTTACGCATATTTCGCGTTCGGATCGGTTTATGTAACTAGTTTGCATAAATTAGCCGAAACGGGTCAAACGTTATCGTTTTTATCTCAAATTCCAGAATGTATTTAGTTTACCCATATTATACAAGTCTCCAAACTTGTCGGGTCTAAATCACATCCTATTCCGGTCTTCGCTTAATCATGCGTTTTGAACCGTAAACCTTTCCTTAAAACTAACCGGTCTAAGTTACGACTTAAATAAGACCCGTTAAGAATCTAATAGGTTAATAAAACCTTCGTTCCAGATTGAGAGCCCCAGTAGAAGTACTTGTGCTTGCTGATTAGAATATACGACTGAGTATAAATTGCTTTGCTAGCTCAGGTAAATACTTTTAACTTATTTTCCCTTATACGGGCTTGGGATACGGTATTATAAAAATACCGCTTGGTCGGGTGTAGAAACCTTTTAATCGGAGATGATTAAATTGCATAATCCCGTTTTAATCTGTATTGATTGATAACAAATAACATTAGGGGTTAATGACCGTGTCCTGGATATCCTTGGCTCATTTAAAAAGTGAATGGCCATAACTTAAGCACAAGGTGTAGGCATAACACCTCCTGTTGCGTATGTAAAAGATATACTCACTCATAAGGCTGTCTTCTTGTGAGTTATATTTATGGTGTGTCGATTAATCTTGACCGGCTTGTATTGTATAATCACCGGCCCTAAATGTTGGACAAGCATGTAAATCGGATACACGATTTTTATTAATAAGATTGTCCCAAGTTATAAAAGATATTTTGTGCCTCGTGCATTCAAATCAATTTCAAACTCTTTTCCAAAATGAGTCAGTTAATTGCATTTACCAGTGTAAACTGACGTATTTTCCAAAAAGTTTAAGTGACAGGTACTGAACGTAATTGGCTGGAAGCTCAGGGCGTTAATAAGGAATCTTGCAAGTTCTAGATGCCTAAGTCTGTTGAACAGTTTTTCTTTTATTTGATCCGCCTGTGGATCCTTTACTTTCCGTTGTAATACTTTGATATTACTTTATATTCGGATTGTAATATATTTATCTTTTACTTCCGTTGTGCATTTATATATTGTGTTGTTTGACTATGATGATATCAACTACGTCACGATACTCCCCACCGGGCCCACCGGTAATACGTGGAAATATCGGGGTGTGACACAGTTGCATCCAAACGAGAAGGGGTCTTGGCAGGAAGGAAGAGAACCACAATATTGGATACGACAAAAGGTGTCCATAAAGCGAAAGAAGGTAGATGGAGAAACCGATGAAGAATGGGAACAAGAAGTCGATGAAGGGCATGTGGTGGGTACCTTTGACGTTGTACAGAATTTACCCTCTAGTGTAACACATGTTACAAACATGTGTTACATATGTTCAACCCCTTTGTTACAAAAAATCGGGGTTGCACATATGTAAGACATGTTTGTAACTAATGTTACACCATAGGGTAACACATGTATGATCATTTTTGGATCATTTGTATATATTTTAAGCCTGTATAAACCTACAACATCGATACCCCCAAAAAGATTACACATGTTACGAAAAAATGGGAAATGTGTAGCAGCATTCAATACTGTTGTTTCACTCTATAGTGTGTAACATGTGTGACATGGCGTTTGTCAGCAAAACATATAACTTTTAAGGTGATACAGTTGTATCTTTAAAATATGTTTACCTATAAGTACTTACATGTTACAGGTTGTATCTTTAAAACATGTTTAAACTGGAAAATGGAAACATTTACAAAATATAAAGCAGAGTTACACAAGATGTAACATGTGTAAACTAGAAACACTTGTGTAACATTTCGGTGTAACACATGTTACATGTTGTATCTTTAAAACATGTTTACCTATAAGTACTTACAAAATATAAAGCAGAGTGGGAACACAACTTTTAAGGATGTTACACACGTTGTAGAGAAGATGTTACATGTAACATGGCGACAAGTGTCATGTGTGATCTTTTTTGTTACCCAAGGGTGCTAAACGTATTACAGGGTTCACAACACACATAAACTTATACTAACATCCGTCCCTGTGTCCATAGATGATCTCGAACATACTCCACGTTAGCATCTTTACGAGTCTTCTAATGGCACTAAATTGTGGACACCGAATTCCAACGAGCAATATCATCATATTATTGTTAAATCATACATCACACTGGAAGAACTTATTTCCATGTATAAGACTTTTGACCAATAAGCTGGGTTCAATGTAAAAAATATACGTTAATGCCGGTTTTTTATCTACTAATAACATTGTTAATAACAACTCTAGGTACATATGTAACATGAAGTGTATCGTTTGTCCCTTTAATTCGTTACACTAGTCACATATATTTATAGTTACATATATTACTTGTTTGTTTATTGATATGACATTTTGGATGATGTAATGTTGTTACATATGTAATTTTACTAAGTTTAAATTGACACCAAACGGGCTGACATATGTAACACATGTTTATAACATATGTTACACTATGGGGTAACATATGTAACACGTGTAAAACCATCTTACACATGTTACATATAGGTGTTACATGTGTTACAACGTCACTGTTACACATGTTACATATAGTTGTTGCATAAGAAAAAATTTGCCTTCCCAACAACATCCGTATTCATACTAACAATGAAAATAAAAATGAATTTTATATCAATAGTTTTAATGCTTCTAAAAAAGGGTTGGGGTAACTATAAGTAACTTGTGTAACGTTGTTACTACATATGTAGCTAATTATCCCACAAAAAAACACGACTTTTTATTTGTAAAATAAACGAGATATTCCGAATAAATTATGAAGTTTATACATTTTGTATCATTTTTATATATTACCATTTTAATGATGTTATGGGTAACATTTAATGTTATATTACCCTTTTCTGACATTATAGTTTACGTGTTTCAATGAATGGTTTACAACAACATTTTTATAGTTTACTTTTAATGATGTTATGTGGTACATGTAATGTTATATTACGTTCAACAATACTCCTCTTTACGAGATGTAATACTTCTTCTGATTTTAAGAGAATCTACTTATGTTAACATATGTAACATCTTCAGGGTTTTGGTTCCTGGAAGTTGTAATGTAATACATAAGGTAACAAAAGTGTCAAAAGTGTTTTATGTGAACTTAAATATATAAAAATGATCCAAAAACTATTATAAGTTAACAAAAATCTAGCTATGCTTTGCTTCTTGATAGCCATTTCCATTTTGAACACAAAACAACATTCACCTATAAACAAAACAAGTACATCAGTATTAATCTCCTATATGTTATAATTCGATTAAAATAAGACAGGTTTAACACATGTTACTCTCATATGTTTAACTAATAAGACAGGTTTAACACATGTTACCCTAATAAAGACAGGTTTACCTAATATGGTTTCATTGGTTACCGAATTGGTTACGGGGGTGCACCCTTAAAAAAAATAGGTCCGTAAACATGTTAGAATGTGTTACACATGTTAGAATTGTCCATTGTTTTGAAGTAACAATAGGCATTCTAATATGTATCTGCATAATGTTGTGAAAAAAGATTCCTTCATTGTTACTTCAAAACAATATGCTTTGCTCCTTGATAACCATCTTCATCTTGAACACAAAACATCCATTCACCTATGAACAAAACAAGTACATCAGTATATGTTATAACATGTGTACTTGTGTAAAGTTTTGTTGTAACACGTGTAACAACTATATGTAACATGTGTAATGTGGCTATACATGTGTTACCACTCTAATGTAACACAAGTTACAAGCATGTGTTACATATGTGCAGCCCCCTTTGTGTCCAAAAAGGGTTGGGGTAACTATAAATAACATGTGTAACGTTGTTACTATATATGTATCTAATTATCCCACAAAAAGACACTACTTTTTATTTTTAAAATAAATAAGATATTCTTAATAAATTATGAAGTTTCTAAAGGTAACACATAACATATAGGGTAAACAAAAGCCCCAAACAAGCAACATATAGGGGCTTGCACATATGTAACACATGTTTGTAACTTGTGTTACACTAGAGTGGTAACACATGTATAACATGTGTTACGTGTTACACATGTGTAAACTTTTTGTTGTAACACATGTAACATGCCTATACATGTGCTACCACCTAGTATAACACAAAAAAACAGTTAGTATTCAGATCAAAAGCCCCAAACAAGCAACCAAACTAACAAAAACAGTTACCGTTCAGATCAAAAGTGTAACACCCTAACACATTTAACCTTAAAACGACGCAGCGGAATTTCGAGTCTGAAAATTTCTTTCATGACATACATCTTGACATTCTAAAAAAATTCATTTTATAATATAAGAACATAACTTATCGACACTAAATTACATATTTAAACATTCCCGTACAATCCGTCTTGTGACTCGATCTTCGATCTCTACTCCTTGGTAATCCTCATGGCTTGTACTACCTGCGCTCACCACATAAAATTCATAACGTTAGTACATATCATAAGCATACAAGATTTGTACACGTTTACTTTTCATTTCATTAACTCTTTACATCTCGGCTTTCCCTCTGATCATACGATCCGTAGTGAGACTTCCTTGGTATCCTGCGTTACACTTCACCACCAGGCGCGATATTATTATCGTTAGTACTCAATATCATTGAATGCATGCGTACATACTTTCATACAACCTATTCATACACTTACGATCACACATAGCAACATACATACCTATGTACCTACGTACATACCTAAATACATCCATTCATACTTACATACATACATACTTACATGCCTACATACATACATACATACCTACATACATACATACATACAACCCTACATACATACTTACATACAAACAGACATACATACTTACATACATACGTACATACTTATTCCATACCTTCTCACAACTTACATCCGTGCATAACTTCGTACATACTCACTTGACTACATATACATACTATCTACATACACCCTTACATACATTCACTTATACTTACACAACATACATACGTACCCACCTACATACATGCCTACATTTATATTTTCCATCAACCATTGCAATATACTCGACTCATACTGGCCTACTCATACACGTCTTCATATATATCCTTATGTACTCACTTACATACTATAATCTTACATACATTCGCGCATACACGCTTATATACACTTTTACATACGTGTATAGAGATATACAACATCCATACATACCTATCCACACATACGCTTACCTTAATGGTCACAAAACATGAGTTAAATTAGTCGTACGCAACTTAAAACGCGTTTAAACGAGTTCCCGAGCCAAAACGGAGCACGAAAACAATTTCCAGAGAAGCTGGACCCGTCGCGCGACGCGACGGGCCGTCGCGCTACGCGACCCCCTCAAAACAGCAGAAGGTTGCTGCTGCTGTGCTGCATATTTTCAGCGCGATCCCGTTTCACGGAAACGAGCATAACTCACTCGTTTTTTATCCGTTTTACCCGATTCTTTTTCCTATGTGTCCGTAATTTAATTCTCCATCTAATGGAACTAAAATCCAACATCCGAATTAATATAATTTCCGACTTTTAACTCTTCGGCTTATTACCCTTTTACCACTTTTCGACCCGTTTATGCATACGTCTACATAACTTGTTCGTTTTACCAAAACCTCTTATAAATATAATAATGTAAGTGACGTCTATCATAAATTACCAAATTCTTGGATGTCTTGCATCCTCTTAACACCTTATCGTTCATATACTTATTTTTGACCCGTTAAGGGTATTCGTGCATTAATTGGTCTACGACTAACCAAACCGTAATCCCCACTTCGATACTTGTCCAAAACATTACACTAATCGAATAACTTGCTTCAAAACTACTTTTAAGCTCGTTTACCCCAAAATACCCATCAAGGGCATTTTGGTCAACCTTAAACCCATCTTTTATGACGAAAGACTTTAACACATATTTGACCTCAAACATCATGTTTAATTCATTACAACACATTATTACTTGCTGGTACTAAGAAGTGATTACGGAAATCACTTACCTTATGCGTCCGTGCTCGTATCCGATTCCTCGCCTTTTCTTGACCCGTTAGCCTTTCATGCTTGAGTCCGTCTTGCCATGATTCCTATACCCTCTTTTCATCAAGATCACACTCTTATTAGCATATGCATTCGTACATGATAACAATCGTATCAATCACATATTTCACACTTAACTTTCATTAATCATTTCTAACAAACATAACTCATATAATCATGTCCGTATACGTTTAAACTCATGTAACTCATCATGTCATTACATTTAACACGGATTGCTATTACATGTACCATACGACTTCCCATCAACCTACATTTACGACAACGAGTCAAATCATGTTTCTTATACTTAGTTGACTTTCCAAAAGTCAACTATTAACCATATGTAACTATCGACTTATCAACATATACCCGTAACATCATAGTCGACCATACGGACGACACTATATACATTTTATCATTCACTTGATGTATGTACTACCTTTTAAGCATAACGTACAACTCATTCATGCATAAATCTTCTAAACTCTTACATAACCCATCAAAACCTACTACTAACCATCATGGATCATTCCCAAATAAACATCAATCGTATCATCATCATTTTTCTCCTAATTCATCTAACAAGAATTCATCATACCCACATAATACATCAATCTTTCAACAAGAATTGGACATAGGTGATGAGTCTAGTCATCTTCATCACCATAACTAATGGGTTTATCATCTAAACATCAAATTAGCACAAACCATTCATAATCCATGTTCTACATGATGATTATAACACATACTCATGCTCAATTCCACTTAAACTCATGGATTAGAACATAACCCACTTTACACATGATCACCAATCTTAGATTTAAGACATACCTTATGATCCCCTCGTAAAGGTGATTATTAATCCGTGTTCCTTCTTGAATTTGAGCCTTGATTCACCCTTCAATTTGGTGATTTAGTTGAGTTAGGGTTTGGAGCTCTTGGAGCTCCTGAACATTCGTGAACACACATGAAGTGTGTGTTTGTGTGTGTTGATCTTTCATTTTAATAACTCAACTTCCATCTTGTTCCACTTTAACCCCTCGGGTTTGCCTTTAAAACATAACCGACACTACCTTCATCATTTAATACTTTTGACCATACCCTTGACTAGGTTAAATAACCTAGTTATTAATTTCATGACGTGTCATATAGGAACACACGACAAATATTAACGTTCAGATTTTGGGGCGTTACAAAAAGTCTCAAACAAGCAACCAAACCAAACACATTTTTTTTAATAAAATAAACGAGATCATCAACGATTAGATTATGGACTTTTTAAAGGTAACTAATATATAACAACAACAACAACAATCATTATCTCAATTCTAAATTTTTTAATACATTTAAAACAAAAAAAAAATACCCAACAAACTATCAAATCTATTTTACTAATACACACACAAAATCATTCAACTTTTACCAAATAAATAACATTAAGACATGGAACCAGTCCATGTCATACTTGTGAGTATGATCTTTGTGTTCTAACAACTTTTTCTCTTAACCAAAACCCATGAACCAAATGATTTCTGACCTGCTTCTCTCTCACATAATTGTGTGTGTGTTCTTGGTGTTCTAACAACTTTCTCTCTCTAAAACCCATGAACCAAATGATTTCTGACATGCTTCTCACTCGCACACTTGTGTGTGTTTTTGGTCTTGGTGTTCCAATAATTTTCCCTATCTAGAAACTCATGCAACCAAACGATTTCAGCCTGCTTCGATCTTCAGATCTGGTGGCTTCGATCTTCAGATCTGGTGGCTTCAAAAGAAAGGGATGAGTACATGAACACATGGTGTCTTCGATCTTCAGATCTGGTAGCTTTGATCTTCGATATTCAGATCTCATAGCTTTCATGGTGGCTTTGATGAAAAGGTGATGTTTCTCTCTCTAATATCTAATGAATTATTTTGAAAATGGTTGGATGAAAAGTGGTATATGAGAGAGAGAGAGAGAGAGATGTGACATAAAGAAAATGATGGGATGGGGAAGGGTGAGGTGATGGTTTGAACAAGATGACTAAATTGCCCTTTGATCATGTGTTTTTAATAGATGATGTGGATCAATCCTGTCCACACAATCCATGTTTCCCAAGTTTTCTAGATTAAATGGGTTTTCCATAGATACTTACACATCTATCAAGTATTCAAAAACTTGTATCCATCATTTGTGGTCTAGTGCTTGGAAACACTTGAGTTCTCCTTGAGTCTAGGGCTGTCCAAACTGCTCGATGAACGAGGATCGCTCAAAGATCGCTCAAAAAATGCTCGTTCGATTTTCGCTCAGTTTGTAAATGAGCCGCTCGGATCGGTTCGATTCAAATTCAATCCAAGCATGAGCAAAGGTCCACTCGCTCATCGATCGCTCGGTTTCGCTCGAATAATTTTTATTAATAATATATATTATAGATTTTAAATATTAAAAGCCCAAAAAAATATAGTAGCTTAAAGAAGAAGTTTATGGCTTTTGAGCTAAATGACAATTTGTATTTCGCACTTTATTTTGTGCTTCTTGATATTGTTAAGAACAATTTTAGAATCATGATTTTAGTTATGTATTGCTTTTGTTAGTAAGGTGTTGGACATGTTTTAATTAAGTTCGAATTTGTTTTTGTTGAACGCAACCTTATAATTTCAATCGAGCGAAAACGATCCGCTCGATTTTAGTTAGGATTTGAGAAAAACCGAGCGAAACCGAGCAAAAACGATCCTCTCGATTCAAATTCAATCCGAGCATGAGCATCATTTTGTGCTCGGTTTTGAAAATTCGATCGGATCGGATCGGATCGGTTGTAATTCAATCCGAGCATGAGCAGACCCTCGATCGGATCGGATCGGCTCATGAACACCCCTACTTGAGTCAATCCCCACTAGTGCCATATTTGGTGGATAGATAGTGAAGGCTAGTTCTCCCAGACCCTAGGTCAAGAGTTTGAGCCCGAGCCACCCCGGGTTTTAGTCTATGCGTTACGCCAAAGAGATTCTCTCGTGTGGCGGCGCAAGCCCCTGCCACTGGCAGTGGGTGGTATGGTTTCCCCGGGAACGCCGTTACCCAAATTCTAACGCCAGCGTGGACCCGGTTAAGACAACATAGTCTAGCAAGAGTAGGGTTAGGGCCCTCTGTTTAGGAGGGTGTGAGATCTCTCTCACAAGTTAAAGATTCTTATCGTTCAAAAAAAATATTCGAAAGCTCACACGCCATGAATAGATTATTTTTGAGTTAAATGTCATTTTAGTCCCTGTGGTTTGAGTCATTTTGTTAGTTTAGTCCAAAGGTTTCATTTTTCGCATGTGGGTTTAAAAAGGTTTCACCGTTGCCATTTTAGTCCACTTGATTAACTTCATCCATTTTTTCTGATAACGAGAAGGTCAATTCGGTTATTTAAAAGTACAAGGATCATATTTAATCATAGAGCTCTATATCTGTTTAACAAGATTATTTAACAGTTTGTTCATATTGATTATAACTTTTATGTGGTTAATGTTGGTGTTAACAATAGTGGTGAGTCTGGAACATGTGATTGGTCGGGTTAAGTGACGATATAAATGGGTTTGCGTCAAAATGAAGTTTTGAGCAAATAAGCTTAGCTTAAAATTTGTAAAGAGCTGTTACATACTAGCATAATTTTATATTTTTGTTTTAATTTTGTAAACAACACATGCTATTACATAACTAGTAAACAAGTTTATTTCCAAATAGTCTTCCAATAACAACACAAAAGGAAAAAATAGTAACACATAAGAATTACAAAACAAATAAGAACATACGTATAGATTTAAACTCAACACAATACATTTTTCATACTAGCACATTCCGACAACATAACTAGCACAATTATAAAACACATTTTGTAACTTTTTTTTAAAGTCACTTTTATAAATAAAAAAAGTATAACAATATTGTACTTGTTATAAATATATTATATTATGTGGTTATCAACTCCATAAATAGATTGGCTTGTTCTTCAAGATTTCATCTATTATATATATTCATTGTAATTCTTTGTTAAAGACATACCTATCAATGAAATATAGTTCTTTTCTCCCTATAATTTGTCACACCACTTTCTTAGGCGGAAGCATGAGATGTGATCATGAAAGGTTTTCATTGCATACGATTGGTAAACATACTACATGCTCGTAAAATAACTCCAAATGCAAAACATAACATAACTGAAATCATAGTTTAAGTGTTTACAACACAAGACAGCATATTGTCTGAAAAGTTTACAACTTTATTCAACGATAAACATAAACATCATCCAAGAGCAAGAGTATGATCGCGCGCACATCCACTTTAGTTACCTGAAATACATGTGAGTTTTTGGAAAAAAACGTCAACATAATGTTGGTGTGAATTCATGCAGTTTATTTTTTGTATTGAACATTTGTATACTTTGTATGAAAACATGGTATGTAATTTGTATAAATCAAGTATTTCTGTATGTATCAAGTTTGTTAATGGGTTGCAAGGCCATTAACATGTGACACGACATAGGAAGCATCCAAACCATAGGCATTTTTCTAGTTGTCGATTCACGACTGAGACACAAAAGCACTACTTGGTACTAGTTATCACCAAGAGTGTGGTTGCCCGAAAACCCATTAGATCTAACCTTTTGTTCTGCGGTCTTAGTATGTACACGATTAATGGTGTTTCTGGTACCCTATTCGTGACACGATTTCTAGTATCATTCCTTAGTTCTTGTATCCGTCATACCATAACACATGTATTTTCCCCAAGTATAAAAAGTATGTTAAAGATTAAAAGTGGGGACATGAACTCACAACTTTGCGTTCCTTGCGCCGTAAACTTCACCGGGTTTTGCTTATAAAGCGTCGTGACCTATACGTGTTTTATTAACGTTAGTCACTAGACTTGTATCGCACAAGTACAAATCACCATCTTTTATATATTTGTTCTTTGTGTGTTAAAAATAATTTATATTTTTAACTATGTATCTTACTTATATTATTTTCTCAGAAATAAATATAAGTATCTTGTATTTTTCACCCGAGTTATGTATTTTGTCCAAAACTTCACTTTAAGTTCATAACTTGTCCAAGTTACATAATCTTTCAAGTAATATATTTTCATAAGTATAGTCTCTTGTATTTGTCTAAGCACGTTGTATGTGTATTTTTGTATCTTCACTCCTTAGGAGTATTTAGTGTATTTTCAAGTCCTAATACACTATTACATGTAATACATACTACATACACTTAGCACAAAATTTGGCGATCAATAGATATATATATATATTTTTCTCAAAAATATACATACTTAATATCAATTTGTATTTTGAAATCATCATTTCTTAACTTGAAGTTTACACAAATTAGGGAAACCTTAGTAAATATTTTTAGGGAATAAGTTTCACCAAACTTATATTTTTCTAAGTGTCAAAATTTATAAAAATTTTGACATAGTTTTCCCTAAAAATGGAGGTTTCCCATGTTTTCAAAACACGTGTTTATTTTCTTTTGAAATCATCACAACAATCATCAACTTATTCAACACTTTCCGAGTGTCAAAATCAAGTAAACTACACTATATCATGAACTTGAAGTTTTGTAAAAACTTGTAGTAACTTACCATGTTATTTAGTAGGTTTAGTTACCCTTAAAAACATGGTTATTTGTTTGTAAATCTCATTCTTGAAAGATTTAGTCCGTTACAACTTGTAAGATGATTTGTTTAAAAATATTTCTTTATGGATCTTCTTGTTTCTCTAGTGTTTCTACACTTATTTTATCACTAAAAATAGTGTAAGTTTAAGTAAAAACCAAGATCTTCTAAAAATCACATTTTAAACTTGGTTCTTTTGGAAAACCATTCATAAATCTTAGATTCATGAGATGACTAGCTTACTTTGTTTATCATTTTACAAGAAATCATTTTATTCATCAAGTTCATGTTCCTACAAGAAGATGATCATCCTATGTTGTTACATGATCATTCTCCCACTTGCTAGATTATGTGTTTAATCACCACCTAGCAGGCTCCATGTGATGATTAACATCATCATCTCAAGAAATCAACAAGCAAACATTATTCATGCACTAAACAACATCATTTCATCCATATATCATTATATGTAAAGCTTTATGTTCAAGATTCAAGTTCAAGTCTTTTAGTGTTCTAGTTATTTCAACATAATACATCTTTTAACCACTAAAAATATGAAGTAAACAAAGATCAAAAGAGCCTTACCACTAGCTTCAAGCTAGGGAAGAACAATGATGAAGATGGAGTGGATAAAAGCAAATGGAAGAGGTCCTTGATGATCCGAGAGTTCCACACTTCCTTAGACACCTTGCAACACCTTGAGATAACCTTGGATTGGATGAAGTTTGATCGAAAATGGTGATGGTTGGGATGGGGGTTTCGGCCGTGAGCTTTTGAGGGGGAGAGAGTGAGTGTGGTGTGATGAAATGATGAAGATTCAAATTTACTTATAACCAATCTTGAGTGTTTGTCCAGTGGTTCTAATGTTTGTGAAGTACACTACACAATCTATATCAATCTTGTGGAATCCAAGGAAGATCAATGAGATTTAAGAAGATTATAAGAATCTTGAATGTGGGGCCACTTTGGGCCGTAAATCATATGAGGGGGGAGGGGGTAAATTGTAAGTTAAATGGTAAGTGTAGGTAATAAGTGGGAGGTTAAATGTAAAAGTCTAGTGTTTAATGTATAGGATGCTTTATGTAGTATGTGAAAGTGTTCGGGAACCATAACTAGCTCAGAAAAGTAAAACAATGCTTCTAGCAATATTTTGGTGTTCCAGGTAATGTCCGATTGTTCGGTTAGATACCGGTTCGTTAAAGCGTTAAATTGCACCGTTTAGTGTCCTGTATGTCCCATTTTGTGATATTTTCTATTCCCGACACTTGGGAAAATATTCTGGATCAATTAGTCATATTTTTACATGGTACAATCTTGTTATAATACTGAATTTTGCTGAAATGTGTAATATTCAGCATTTAAAGTGCGCTTCGGGTGCTTTTTAGTGCATTTTCTAGCTTCCGGAACGTCTATATGTTAACTCTTGTATGTACTCTTGGGTTTTAATGTATTCTTGACGTTGGACCTACACCTAGGCCCCAATTCTATTGTCTGTCTACTTTCTGCAGAATTGTTGACACAATGTGCCTTACCGGTGAGTTTACTAGTATTTCTGACGCAGCACTATCATTAGTGCATAAAGCATATTTTTAGTATAAAACGTGCATGAATTCACAAGTATAGCATGTAATCAAACAATGTTGACATTTAAGCACATAATTGCAGTCATTAAATAATAATTAAAGTGTACGGAAATTATCAGTTTTGTCACGGCCCCAGCCCCGGTTTGACCCGGTTAGGAGCCGCGGGACAGGAACCCGTGGTATTTATTAATTGATGCCATAGCGGAAGATTTTAACAGGATCTTTTAAAACTTGAAATGCCCGATTATTTTATTTCATAATTCGGGATAAACCCCGTAATTTACAATAGATGAATTTTACTAGGAAATTCCCTGATTTATTAAAACATGTTTATTCATTTTAACTGAGCCACCTCTTCAAGCTTGTTAGTGCTCCGTAGCACGTTTTCCTTGATTTACAGCAGGTCGCCTGAAACATGTTTTAAAAATATTTTTGTCAGCGGGGAAATACTGGTGAATCATTCATTTTGATAAAATGACACATAGTTATAAATTACAGCATAAGAGCGATTACAATGGCTTATATCTTATTTTTATCTGGCGCCGTGTCACCTGGTGACGATGGTCATACCACTATTGGGTCTTTCTCCAAGTAGTGACGTTTATCACTGTTAGGATTTATTTGCCTAACCGTGAGAAAATTAGTAATGTGCACAATACCCCACTAGCCAGTGATTAAGATAACCACGACTTAATCCCTGTAATTATAACATTTGAAAATGGAGTATTGTAAAACATTTGATAAAAGAGAATGACTCACATTGCAGATTTATACGGGCAGAGTTTAGCCTACTGATAAGCCTGATAACCTAGTTTAAACAACAATGCATACGAACTAGGTTAGTAACTAATACAGCATTTACGATAACTCACGAGATTAAACCCTCATGACGAATGACAAAGTGCAATACTTAAACATCCATCGAATTCACGACAAATGACAAAGTATAAACCCAATTTGAGCAGCACTTAAACATTCATCGGATAGTTTCAATCGATCGGACATTAAATCGTAGCAGGGATCGAGTTAATACCCGGTATCGTAGCAGCACCTCACTAATTTGAGAGTAATATTCGACTTTAGACAGTATAACTTCGTTTTTTAATTGAAATTTCGACACCATCGAACTGCTCAGGAGCTAAGCTATTTATAGCTGAAATTTGAGGTTCACGCGGCCCGCGTAAACCATCTCTCAAACTTACGCGACCCGCGAGGGTGACCTAGTCTACGCGTAGGCTTGGTGTGTCACGGGTAGGCTTGCCAGCTGGTCAACGCGTGGCTCGGATGCTTATCCGGTCAAACCACATTTTTGACGCGGCCCGCGTAAGGCTAAGCTAACCCTTACGCGGCCCGCCTGAAACCCACTAATTTTAAATTTCTTAATTTTTCATGTACAGTAGGGTTTCAGGGGTCCGGGTTTTTACTTCTGGGTTATTTTGGGACAATTTTGAGAGTCCTTACATCCTCCCCACCTTATTTAAAATCTCATCCTCGAGATTTACTGGAATAAGTGAGGATACTTTCGCTTCATTTCCGATTCCAGCTCCCAAGTGTATTCGGGTCCTCTTTTCGAATCCCATTTGACTTTGACTAGTACTAATCGCTTGTGCTTTAGAAACTTGATCTTTCGGTCTTCTATTTGAAGTGGTTTCTCTACGAATTTTAACTTTTCATTTACCTCTATGTCCTGAAGAAGTACTACTAGTGATTCATCCGATAGACATTTCTTGAGATTGGATACATGAAATACGTCATGTACCCCAGCTAATTCTTCTGGTAGTTGTAAGCGATAGGCAACTGGTCCTATACGTTGAGTTACTGAAAATGGTCCTACGTATCGTGGACTTAGCTTTCCTTTCTTACCGAACCGTACTACTCCTTTCCAAGGAGAAACTTTCAAAAGTACCTTATCACCGACTTGAAATTCCAGTGGCTTGCGTCGATTATCGGCATAACTCTTCTGGCGATCTCGAGCAGTCTTCAGTCGTTCCTTGATTTGAGTGATCTTTTCGGTAGTTTCTTGTACAATTTCAGGACCTGATAATTGACTTTCTCCTATTTCTGCCCAGCAAACTGGAGTTCTGCACTTTCGTCCATACAGTGCTTCGAATGGGACAGCTTCGATGCTTGCATGATAACTATTATTATAGGAGAATTCTATTAAAGGTAGGTGATCATCCCAGTTTCCACCAAAATCTATTACACATGCTCGGAGCATGTCTTCTAGGGTTTGTATCGTCCTTTCACTTTGTCCGTCTGTTTGTGGATGATATGTAGTACTTAAATTTAGTCGGGTTCCCATTGCTTCTTGGAAACTTGTCCAGAAGTGGGAAGTGAAACGACTATCCCTATCTGATACAATGGAGAGTGGAACTCCATGTAAGGATACTACTTCGTCTACATACAACTTGGATAACCTTTCCATACTAAAGGTTTCTTTCATGGGTAGAAAATGAGCTGACTTGGTTAATCGATCCACAATTACCCAAATCGCGTCATTACCTTTTCTGGTTTTGGGTAACTTAGTAACAAAGTCCATTGTTATGAGTTCCCATTTCCATACAGGCATTTCTAGTTGTTGAAGTAGACCTGACGGTTTCTGGTGTTCTGCCTTAACTTGTGAACAAGTAAGACACTTAGAAACATATCTAGCTATGTCCTTTTTCATTCCTATCCACCAGAAATTATTCCTTAAATCTTGGTACATTTTATTGTTACCAGGATGCATGGTATACCTAGATTTATGAGCTTCTTCTAATATCTTATTTCTTAATTCTCCTTGCTTAGGTACCCAAATCCTTTTCTTATGGAATCTCCAAATTCCATCATTTCCTTGCTCTAATTTTTTTATTCGTCCTTTCATTCCTTCAGCATCGTCCTCGATTGCTGTTTCTTGAACATTCTTTAGTTGTTCCATTAAATCTAATTGTAGATTTAATCTAAGAGCATGAACTCGTCGTTGTTTCTCATGATACTTACGACTTAAAACATCTGCAACTACGTTTGATTTTCCTTCGTGATATTGGATATCACAGTCGTAGTCACTTAGGATTTCCATCCATCTTCTTTGCCTCATGTTTAATTCTTTTTGCCCAAATATGTATCTTAAACTTTTATGATCTGTATAGACAGTAAACTTACTTCCATACAGATAATGTCTCCAAATCTTAAGGGCAAAAATTATGGCTCCTAACTCTAAATCATGAGTCGTATAGTTCTCCTCGTGCTTTTTCAATTGCCTTGATGCATACGCAATTACTGTCACACCCCCAAAATCCACACGCGGAGTATCACCGCTTGGAGGCGTGACTGACCAGGATCAAGCCACCAATCATATTGAACAAGCATGTAAGTAAACATAATTCAACCAACCAATATGAAAGGTGTTCAAAAACCAAAGCATAGTTAAATGTTTAGCGGAAGCATAATTTGTAAAACCCATAGCAAGCATTTAATATGAAATAAAGTAATGTTTAAAGCATGGCACCCATCGCCATGTCCCACAACGACCGTTCCTCCCTGTGCAAGCTCCATGGGTACCTAATGACCTGCAAGGCATGTAGCAACGAATCAACAACAAAGTTGAGTGAGTTCACAGTTGGTTGTTGGTTTTAGTTGTTCCAAAAATAGTTCCTTTAACTGGCATCCCTGCCGTGGGGGTTACCCCATATTTGAAAACGTAAGTATCCATTTCGTAAATCGTATGTTCGTTTTGTAAACCATGTATTGTATTAATCCTTATCGCGGCCAGTCCAGGCATATGTGCGATGATTAGTGGGGGCTTCCCATGTGTTACAAGACCACGCGTATCGACTACTACGAAAATGTAAGAGGTGCCCTAAGTCAATGTCTATCAGCATTGACCCTTTGCCCATAGTCCATTAGTACACGCCCGTCCGACTGGCACGGTGTGAGGTTTGTTAAACCTAAATAGCGCTATCTAACTAATGACCCGCTCGCCATTGGCCCGGCGATTAAGTCGATAATTGAGGGACTTCCTTTGATAGAGGTGATTGTTTTAAGATCGTGTACGTAGGCTTTACGTACGTGCAAAATCCACCATGCGGAGTATCACCGCTTGGAGGCGTGACAATTACTTTCTTGCGTTGCATCAACACACATCCCAATCCTAGTTTTGAAGCATCACAGTATACTTCAAAATCTTCAGTTCCTTCTGGTAAGGCTAGAATTAGAGCATTTGTTAACTTTTGCTTTAAAATCCTAAAGGCCTCTTCTTGCCTAGGTCCCCATTCAAACTTAACTGCTTTACAGGTTAGCTTAGTTAATGGCACCGCTATTTTAGAAAAATCCTTAATAAAGCGCCTATAGTATCCAGCTAATCCTAAAAAGCTTCTAATTTCCATAGCTGATTGTGGAACCTTCCATTTGGTGATTGCTTCTATTTTAGAGGGATCTACGTGAATACCTTTGTGGTTCACCATATGTCCTAAGAATTGCACTTCTTGTAGCCAAAATTTACACTTCGAGAATTTGGCGTAAAGCTTTTCTTTTCTTAACAAAGTTAAGAGTGCATGCAAGTGCTGACTGTGTTCATCCTGGCTTTTGGAATAAATAAGTATATCGTCGATGAAGACAATTACAAATTTATCCAAGTACGGTTTACAGATTCTATTCATCATGTCCATGAATGCTGCAGGTGCATTCGTTAGTCCGAAAGGCATGCCTGTAAACTCGTAATGACCATACCTAGTTCTAAAAGCAGTTTTAGGTATGTCTTCTTCTTGTACTTTCAACTGATGGTATCCGGAGCGTAAGTCAATCTTAGATAAATATCTAGCTCCCTGGAGTTGATAAAAAAGATCATCAATCCTAGGTAATGGGTATCGATTCTTAATTGTAACCTTATTTAATTCCCTATAATCGATACACAATCGCATCGAATCATCATTTTTCTTTACGAACAACACTGGAGCTCCCCACGGGGATAAACTAGGTTGTATGAATCCTTTATTTAGCAATTCATCTAACTGCTTTTTCAGCTCTAGCATTTCAGTGGGTGCTAACCGATAAGGTGCCTTGGCTATAGGTGTAGTTCCTGGAATTAGATGAATCCTAAATTCTACTTCCCTGTCTGGTGGTAATCCAGGTAGCTCTTCTGGGAATACATCCGAGTATTCTGAGACTACTGGAATTTCCTTAAGTTCCTTATTTTTTCGTGTTAATGATTACTGAAATCATATACACCACTTCTTGTTTTCTTGAATAACTGGCCAACTTCATTACTGAAATGAATTTCAGTGGCTTTTGTGGTTTATCTCCTGTAATTAAAATTACCTCTCCTGTAGGTGTATATATTTCTATGGCATTTTTATCACAAAGAATTCGAGCATGGTTGGCTACTAACCAATCCATTCCTAATACAACATCGAATCCAGCTAAATTCATAGGTAACAGGTTTGCAGAAAATTTATGACCTAAGAGTTATATTTTTCCTTCTCGCAAAACCTTATCTATGTTAACAGAATTCCCATCTGCTGTTTCGACTGTAAAAAATCTGCCTAAGGGTGGTTAAGGGTAAATTAAGAGCTTGGCAAAATGAAGTATTTATAAAACTTTGGTTTGCACAAGAGTCAAATAATACTTTTACATAAACGTTGTGAACTAGGAACGTACCAGCTATCATGTCAGGGATTAGCTCGGCTTCCTGAGTAGTTAACTGGAAGGCTCTTGCGTTCTTTTTGGTAGTTCCGTCTGCAGGTTTGGCTTTATTGTCAGCTGGTTTAACTAATTTTGGGTAGTCTGGCCTGAAATATCCAGCTTCTCCACAGTTGTAGCAAACTGTTGCTTTCTTCTTTCTGCAATCTTCTTCTCGATGCCCTGGGATTTTGCAGAAATTGCAATACCCTTTGCATCTTCCAAAATGCTTTCTTTTGCAGGCATTGCAAAATGGAACAGTGGAAGATTGCCCAGTTCCCTTTTTCCTGAAACTACTACGGTTACCCACACGGAATCCTTGGGTAATCTTTTGGGCTACTTCCTTTTTCCGGTTTTCTTCACTTGTGCGTACTAATTCATCAGTTAGGGTGTTAGCTAATTCTACCGCATCGTCAATAGTGCGAGGTCTCGCGGCTTTAACGATATTACGGATTTCGCCAATCAATCCCCAAATATAGCGGGAAATGAGCACCGGTTCTGGCGAAGCCAGGGTTGGTACCACTCTCTCATACTCGAAGAATGTCGAAGTATATCCTCGACAATCTACACCCATCATCCGATGGTTCAGGAACTTATTTGCCATTTGTTCCTTTTCATATTCGGGACAGAATTTTCTTTCCATTAGTTGCTTAAATTCTTCCCAACTCATGGCATAGGCCATATTTCTTCCTTTGGCTTGAAGTACCCTATTCCACCATTCTAGCGCCCCTTCTTTTAAAAGATGCGACGTATACATGACCTTGTCTTCCTCAGCTTATTTACTTATCATAATTACTGCTTCAGTTTTTTCTAACCAACGCAGTGCCGCAGTCGCCCCTTCATTGCCTGCAAATTCAGCTGGTTTACAAGCAAGAAATTCCTTATAAGTGCAACCAGGCGTTGCAGCTTTCATTCTTTTGAGAATTAGGGCTTGCCGTATCTCATTATCATTGTTAGTATGATTACCGCCTCCATTTACGCTATTACTGAAGTTATCTTCATGAGTACGTTTGCTATGAATAATTTGTTGAGGTTCAACAGGTTTCTGGGCAGCAGCAAGGATTGCTGGAATAGCATTGGCTATTCCTTGAGCAACGATATTCTCGATATCTTGCCTAGTCATAAATTGATCCTCCTGGTGTTGCTCAGATTGGTTAACCTCGTTAACTGGTTCATTATTAGTATTTTCCATCTGATAATTAATATATATAATTATTAGCATAAAATTAATAATAGCTACATGCAAACAATCACATAATACAACACACGTATAGCCAAAATTGTCGATTTCTCGACGTCCATTTCTTTTATATTATATTAGGCATCCGTACACACAGTTATCTTACACAAGTTTTATTTTTAGATATTTTACATAGTTATATTTTACTATTATTATTATTATACAATCACAGTTTCACAACCACACTATCTTTTGTCAACTGGCCCTCAGAAGCGACGTTCCCTCTCGTTGTACTTCCAGGAGATCTATTCTCCTACCTCCCGAATTCTATTCCCTGCATTCATCAGTTCCTCACCAAAATGGCGGAGTTCAGCTAAGTTTTCATTGCTCATTGGTGGGTTTGGTATAGGTTCTGGATCAAACTGAGGGAAAAAGGTATAAGGATTATTAAGGAGGTTTTGAAACTGCCAGTCGTTAGTCCACCACTCGTCCATTTCTCCTAGAGGTTGGGTGTGGATCAGAGGGTCTGGAATGGCTGGTTCTAAGTTCATTGGAAGTTGGGTTTCAGCAGGATAAGGATAGAGGTTATTATTGATAGGCCTAAGAATATCACAGCTTGCCAGTACGCGATCCAATTCCTCCTGCAGTGGCAATTCCTCGGCTTGCATCGAACTTTCCCCAATTTCCATTTCTATTTGCCTAGAACCTTCCCCTATCTCAATCCCTTTTCCTTTATCTATGGGATTCTCTATTTTGGGAATCTTTCTAGTTGCTGGTTTCCTCCTGCGCGTACGCCTCCATCCTACAAATCTTCTCCTTTTCTTAGGCTTTGGTTTCTCCGGAGGTGGAGCTCGAAATTCCATAGGTTCCTCCACATCGGGTAAGTAACCAGTAAAGTCTTTGGAAACTTCCACTTTCACAGGATAAAGATTGAGATTCTGAAGGGCTTCAGATAACTCATTCATGCTGTTTAGCATATATGCAAAAAATGCACACAAGATGCTAAGTTAAAATTTTATAATAAAATTTCACAGATAAACATTCAAGTATTATTGCATATCATGTGACTAATTTAATACAAAGGACAACTGAAAATTAAAACATACTAGGGTTTATTGTAAACTTATTTATTTACTGGGTAAAATTTTCTTTAGAGTTTCTGGATTGTAGATGATATGGGTGCTAATACTGGGTCAGGGTATTTAAAATTTTGCATTTACTGCTACAGTGGCTAACATATAGAGATATGCCCATTTTTCATCTAACTTGTATTCCCATGGTGGGTTACTGCCTAGTTCCTGGGCTTCCTGATTAATCCTCATTTCTTTTGGTTGTGACTTCTTTATTTTCTCTTGACTTTTTCTAATAATACGACTTCTTTTCTTAGGAGAAAGTGGTTTCTCAAACTGTGCCTTACGGACAAATATTCCTTCCTCAGTATCTGTTGGGTATTTTGAGGATGAAGTTCCTTTTTCTTTCGGTGAACTATCTATTTTATGATAGATGTCCGAAAGTCTTTGCTTACCCATACTGTAAACAAATATTCAAATAATAAAATACGTAATCCCAAAATGGCAATTAGTAAAATTAAGTATTTTCTAAATACTTAATTGGCTTAAATCAGTGGCTCTGATACCACCTTTTCCTGTCACGGCCCCAGCCCCGGTTTGACCCGGTCAGGAGCCGCGGGACAGGAACCCGTGGTATTTATTAATTGATGCGACAGCGGAAGATTTTAGCAGGATCTTTTAAAACTTGAAATGCCCGATTATTTTATTTCATAATTCGGGATAAACCCCGTAATTTACAATAGATGAATTTTACTAGGAAATTCCCTGATTTATTAAAACATGTTTATTCATTTTAACTGAGCTACCTCTTCAAGCTTGTTAGTGCTCCGTAGCACGTTTTCCTTGATTTACAGCAGGTCGCCTAAAACATGTTTTAAAAATATTTTTGTCAGCGGGGAAATACTGGTGAATCATTCATTTTGATAAAATGACACATAGTTATAAATTACAGCATAAGAGCGATTACAATGGCTTCTATCTTATTTTTATCTGGCACCGTGTCACCTGGTGACGATGGTCATACCACTATTGGGTCTTTCCCCAAGTAGTGACATTTATCACTGGTAGGATTTGTTAGCCTAACCGTGAGAAAATTAGTAATGTGCACAATACCCCACTAGCCAGTGATTAAGATAACCACGACTTAATCCCTGTAATTATAACATTTGAAAATGGAGTATTGTAAAACATTTGATAAAAGAGAATGACTCACATTGCAGATTTATACGGGCAGATTTTAGCCTACTGATAAGCCTGATAACCTAGTTTAAACAACAATGCATACGAACTAGGTTAGTAACTAATACAGCATTTACGATAACTCACGAGATTAAACCCTCATGACGAATGACAAAGTGCAATACTTAAACATCCATCGAATTCACGACAAATGACAAAGTATAAACCCAATTTGAGCAGCACTTAAACATTCATCGGATAGTTTCAATCGATCGGACATTAAATCGTAGCAGGGATCGAGTTAATACCCGGTATCGTAGCAGCACCTCACTAATTTGAGAGTAATATTCGACTTTAGACAGTATAACTTCGTTTTTTAATTGAAATTTCGACACCATCGAACTGCTCAGGAGCTAAGCTATTTATAGCTGAAATTTGAGGTTCACGCGGCCCGCGTAAACCATCTCTCAAACTTACGCGACCCGCGAGGGTGACCTAGTCTACGCGTAGGCTTGGTGTGTCACGGGTAGGCTTGCCAGCTGGTCAACGCGTGGCTCGGATGCTTATCCGGTCAAACCACATCTTTGACGCGGCCCGCGTAAGGCTAAGCTAACCCTTACGCGGCCCACCTGAAACCCACTAATTTTAAATTTCTTAATTTTTCATGTACAGTAGGGTTTCAGGGGTCCGGGTTTTTACTTCTGGGTTATTTTGGGACAATTTTGAGAGTCCTTACAGGTTTGGTGCCAGTTGTCACAATCTCCCCCCATTAAAAGAATTTCGTCCCAAAATTCAGGCTGGGCTAACTCTCACAGGAGTTTTCTTGAACAGGTGGGGGTACTTTTCTTTAAAATGGTCTCCACGTTCCCACGTGTACTCGGGTCTGTGCTTAGAGTTCCAACGTACTTTGACAAGCTTGACACTATTCCTCCTGGTCTTGTTGACTTTCCAGTCGGTAACCTCAACGGGTTGTTTTGTAAATCGGAGGGTGTCGTCAATATGCACTTCATCCGTAGGGATGATCACTGTTTCTTGTGTTGGACTCTTCTTGAGGTTGGATACGTGGAACGTGTCATGTACTCCATTAAGTTCTTCCGGTAATTCCAACTTGTATACCACAGTACCAATTCTTTCCAAAATCTTGAATGGCCCGATGTATCGTGGATTCAGCTTTCCACGTTTTCCGAATCTTACTACGCCCTTCCAAGGTGAGACCTTTAACAAAACTTTGTCTCTCACCTCGAATTCTAATGGTTTTCGTCTTCGATCCGCGTGCTCTTTTCTCGATCTCGAGCCGCCTTAATGCGCTCTCGGATCTGCATAATCTTGTCGGTTGTCTCTTGCACAAGTTCAGGACCAACCATGCGTTTATCTCCAGCGTCTGCCCAACATAATGGCGAGCGGCACTTGCGGCCATACAGAGCTTCGAACGGTGCGGCTTTTATGCTTGTATGATAACTGTTATTGTAGGAAAACTCAACTAAAGGTAGATGAGTATCCCAGCTGCCGCCTAGGTCCATAACACATGCGCGAAGCATATCTTCTAGCGTTTGTATGGTCCGTTCACTCTGGTCGTCTGTTTGCGGATGGAAAGCCGTGCTTAGATCTAGCTGAGATCCAAAGGCTTCCTGAAAGGATTGCCAGATTCTTGAGACAAAGCGTCCATCTCTGTCTGAAATAATTGAGATAGGCACTCCATGACGTGCCACAATTTCCTTCAAGTATAGCTCAGCGAGCTTTTCAGTGCTATCTTTCTCTCGGATCAGTAGGAAATGCGCAGATTTCGTTAACCGATCGATTATTACCCATATCATATCATGCCCTCTAGGGGTCTTGGGCAATTTTGTTATGAAGTCCATTGAGATTTGCTCCCACTTCCACATGGGAATCTCTGGTTGTTGCAGTAGGCCAGACGGTTTCTGATATTCAGCCTTAACCTTAGCACAGGTTAGGCACTTTCCAACGTAAACAGCAACATCGTTTTTAAGTCTCGGCCACCAATAGTAATCCTTCAAGTCTTGATACATTTTGTCCGATCCTGGATGGATCGAGTATCTCGACTTGTGTGCATCATCAAAGATGATTTCTCGAATACCGCCATAGAGCGGAACCCAAATACGCCCCTTATAGTATAAGGTTCCCTCTTCATTTGGCACCATATATTTTAACATACCTCAGAGGTATTCTGCTCTACGATTCTCTCCCTTAAGGGCTTCTTGTTGTGCATCACGAATGCGTGCAGTGAGGTTCGTTCGAATAGTCATTTCCAATGCTCGAACCCTTAGGGTCTTAACCCTTTCTTTCCGACTTAATGCGTCTGCTACAACATTTGCCTTTCCAGGATGGTACCTAATCTCACAGTCATAATCGTTCAGCAACTCAACCCATTGTCGCTGACGCATGTTTAATTCCTTCTGATCAAATATGTGTTGTAGGCTTTTGTGATCTGTGAAGATTGTACATCGAGTACCATATAAATAATGTCGCCAGATCTTCAAGGCGAATACCACTGCGCCTAGCTCTAGGTCGTGAGCGGTATAGTTCCTTTCATGCACTTTCAACTGTCTTGAAGCGTAAGCGGTGACTTTTTGGCGCTGCATAAGCACGCAACCCAACCCTTGGCGCGAAGCGTCGCAGTATACCACGAAATCTTCAGTGCCTTCGGGTAAGGATAGTATCGGTGCATCGCATAGCTTATTTTTAAGTAGCTGGAAGGCTTCTTCCTGCTTGTCACCCCAATCGTACTTCTTGTCTTTCTGCGTAAGGGAAGTCAGCGGTTGAGCTATCTTTGAGAAATTCTCGATGAATCGCCGATAATAACCCGCGAAGTCCAAAAATTGTCGAACTTCAGTTGGGGTTTTGGGGGCTTCCCAATTCTTTATCGCTTCTATCTTGGATGGGTCTACATGAATGCCCTTCTCATTCACAACGTGACCAAGAAACTGTACTTCGCGAATCCAGAATTCGCACTTTGAAAACTTTGCATAAAGTTTCTCTTTCTTCAGTAGTTCCATAATGGTTCTGAGATGTTGCTCGTGCTCTTCTCTCGTTCGTGAGTAAATCAGGATATCATCGATAAATACAATCACGAATTTATCGAGATATGGTTTGCATACACGGTTCATCAGATCCATAAATACCGCTGGCGCGTTCGTCAGTCCGAATGGCATCACAAGAAACTCGTAATGCCCATAGCGTGTTCTGAATGCAGTCTTTGGTACGCTTTCTTCTTGAATCCTTAACTGGTGGTATCCAGATCGAAGATCGATCTTGGAATAGTAGCTTGATCCTTGCAACTGATCAAATAAGTCATCAATCCTCGGTAGTGGGTACCGATTCTTGACTGTGAGTTTGTTCAACTCTCTATAGTCGATACACATCCGCAGTGTTCCATGCTTCTTCTTCACGAACAATACTGGAGCTCCCCAAGGTGAGAAGCTTGGCCTTATGAATCCTTTATCCAACAACTCCTGGAGTTGTGTAGATAATTCTTGCATTTTGGATGGTGCGAGCCGATAGGGTGCCTTGGCTACAGGAGCTGCTCCTGGAACCAAGTCTATACGGAATTCGACTTATCGTTGCGGAGGTAGTCCTGGTAGATCTTTGGGAAAAACATCAGGGAATTCCTTCACCACAGGAATGTCTTCGAGTTTCGGCTCCTCTGCCTTCGTATCTACAACGTGCGCCAGGAAAGCAACACATCCTTTCCTTAAGCACTTCTGTGCCTTCATACAACTGATGATTCGCAGAGGCGCGTCTCGCTTTTCTCCATGCACGATGAGAGTTTCATCATTCGCCAAAGGGATGCGAATGATTTTCTCATGACAAATAACTTCAGCTTTGTTCTTGGACAACCAGTCCATTCCGACCACTACATCGAAGCTACCCAATTGAATACGTAAGAGGTCGATGCTAAATCTTTGTTCACCAAGTTCTAATGAGCAACCTCTAACAACTTTGCCTGATTCAACAAGTTTACCATTGGCTAGTTCTATAGAATAAGGAATATCTAATCTACTAGATTCTATTCCAAGCATACGTTTAAACTCCACAGACATGAAACTATAATCGGCACCAGTGTCAAATAGTATGGATGCAAAGTGATTGTTAACGAGAAACGTACCGGTGACCACATTAGGGTCCTCGCGTGCGTTCCTTGCTCCAATCACGAATGCTCGTGCCTGAGCATTGTTCCCCTTTGGGCAATCTTTTATGAAATGATCCTTGCTTCCACAACTAAAGCATCCTTGGTTTTGCCCAGTTCCATTACCATTCCAGTTACCATTGCCATTTCCACCACCGTTTCTATTACCAGCACCGTTGCGGTTTCCATTCCCGTTTCTATTTCCTTTTCCCCAATAATCCTCAGTATGGTGACCCAGTTTTCCACACTTGTTTCATTTTGGAATGCGACAAACTCCTCCTTGATGACGCTTGCACTGGTTGCAAATGGGCAGAGTGCCCAGGTATCTTTTGGTAGGAGCGTCATTCATGGTTGCAAGAGTTTTCACCTCCTAAGGTGGGTTGGGGTCGCGCTTCTTGTTGTTGGAACCCTTGGTGTTGCGTGTTGCTTGATTCAGGTTCGCATGCTTCCTTTTCTTGTCACCAGACGACTCAGCATGCGTCTCGGTCTTTTCAGTAGGGTTCAATGACAACTTCTTTATACGGACAACATCTTCAGTAAGGCTGATAGCCAGAGTTACAACCTCAGTGATTGTTGCAGGTTTGGCCGAAGTTACCATGCTGCGAAATTCTGAGGCCAATCCCCAAATGTAGCGTGCAACACACTTAAATTCAGGAGTCACCATATAGGGGATCACCCTCGACAGATCGTGGAACCTTCGGGTATAACCAGTAATGTCAGCACCTTCCATGGTTAAGTGCCAGAACTCAGTCTCCAACCTTTGGAGTTCAGCACGAGAGCAATACTTTTCTCTCATTTTCTCCTTCAGCTCATCCCAAGACATGCCATATGCGGCATCATCACCCAGAGTTTGGACTTGCAAGTTCCACCAAGTCAAAGCTTCATCAACAAACAACCCTGTAGCAAAAGTGACTTGCTGATCCGCGGTACACTTGCTCATACGGATAGTGGCCTCAGTCTTCTCCGTCAAGCGTACAAACACCACTGCACCTCCAGTGTCGTCGTATTTCAGCGGTTTGTAGTCGAGAAACTGCTTGAAAGTGCAGCCCTGAGCTGCGTTTCCTCCAGATGAATCTCCATTCCCATTGCGTCTTGCATTACTTGGTCCTCCACTTTGTTCGGTGCGGTTTGCCTCGTATTGAGCGATAGTTGCGGAGATCCTTTCTTCCTGCAGGGTGTTTAGTTCTTCAGCAGTCCTCGGCAGTGGGGGAGGAGGAGGTTGATCACGAGCGTTCACAGCTCTTCTGGGTGCCATGTTCTGTCAGAACATAACACAACAGGGTTAGACATTTGTTTGATATCGTCATACGAGACAATAGCAGTATATATATACACAGGCATATACCACATAAGTGACATCAAACAATCCTCCAAACATATAAATCAATTCATACAACAACAAGCATGCATAAATACATAAATATTGATGTGTCATAAGATATTCACATTGGCGGTTCTTGTCTTTATACCCTATTACTCCAGCAGAGCATTTAATAGGCTGGGGGAAGGGTGTTCACGTTTGACCTTTTCTTGTACTAAGGGAATCTATACGTGACAAGACTTGCTGTGGTTTCTGTGCACTGAATTCCATAATTATGTATGCATCCATAATTATGTAACTTCTTGCACAGTCCGCACAGTTTGTTTTATCCTCGTATCTCTTCCTTCAGATAGGCCACTGCTTTCAGGTAAAGTCACGAGTACCTGAGTTATTCTATTTCTAGTATATGTAAATATCAATTATCACACATAATAGCAAGTAATTCTTAATTACAGACAAGTGCTACTACAGTGCACCCTAAGTCTCGTAGTGTCTTTCTTGACTCTTTTGTAAACAGTTTCAGGTAGTGGATGTCGCGGAAGGTTTTATGCAATGAAAACTTTTTGAAAAAATTGTTTTCGTGAAAGGATCCTAAAGATTGTAGACTAGACTCGAGAAGGAATCTTGGTTCACTACAATCGCAGCTCTGATACCAATCTGTCACACCCCTTTCTTAGGCGGAAGCACGAGGTGTGATCATGAAAGGTTTTCATTGCATACGATTGGTAAACATACTACATGCTCGTAAAATAACTCCAAATGCAAAACATTACATAACTGAAATCATAGTTTAAGTGTTTACAACATAAGACAGCATATTGTCTGAAAAATTTACAACTTTATTCAACAAAAAACATAAACATCATCCAAGAGCAAGAGTATAACCGCGCGCACATCCACTTTAGTTACCTGAAATACATGTGAGTTTTTGGGAAAAAAACGTCAACATAATGTTGGTGTGAATTCATGCAGTTTATTTTTTGTATTGAACATTTGTATACTTTGTATGAAAACATGGTATGTAATTTGTATAAATCAAGTATTTCTGTATGTATCAAGTTTGTTAATGGGTTGCAAGGCCATTAACATGTGACACGACATAGGAAGCATCCAAACCATAGGCATTTTTCTAGTTGTCGATTCACGACTGAGACACAAAAGCACTACTTGGTACTAGTTATCACCAAGAGTGTGGCTGCCCAAAAACCCATTAGATCTAACCTTTTGTTCTGCGGTCTTAGTATGTACATGATTAATGGTGCTTCTGGTACCCTATTCGTGACACGATTTCTAGTATCATTCCTTAGTTCTTGTATCCGTCATACCATAACACATGTATTTTCCCCAAGTTTAAAAAGTATGTAAAAGATTAAAAGTGGGGACATGAACTCACAACTTTGCGTTCCTTGCGCCGTAAACTTCACCGGGTTTTGCTTATAAAGCGCCGTGACCTATACGTGTTTTATTAACGTTAGTCACTAGACTTGTATCACACAAGTACAAGTCACCATATTTTATGTATTTGTTCTTTGTGTGTTAAAAATAATTTATATTTTTAACTATGTATCTTACTTATATTATTTTCTCAGAAATAAATATAAGCATCTTGTATTTTTCACCCGAGTTATGTATTTTGTCAAAAACTTCACTTTAAGTTCATAACTTGTCCAAGTTATATAATCTTTCAAGTAATATATTTTCATAAATATAGTCTCTTGTATTTGTCTAAGCACGTTGTATGTGTATTTTTGTATCTTCACTCCTTAGGAGTATTTAGTGTATTTTCAAGTCCTAATACACTATTACATGTAATACATACTACATACACTTAGCACAAAATTTGGCGATCAATAAATATACATACTTAATATCAATTTGTATTTTGAAGAAATCATCATTTCTTAACTTGAAGTTTACACAAAAATTAGGGAAACCTTGGTAAATATTTTTAGGGAATAAGTTTCACCAAACTTATATTTTTCTAAGTGTCAAAATTTATAAAAATTTTGACATAGTTTCCCCTAAAAATGGAGGTTTCCCATGTTTTCAAAACATGTGTTTATTTTCTTTTGAAATCATCACAACAATCATCAACTTATTCAACACTTTCCGAGTGTCAAAATTAAGTAAACTACACTATATCATGAACTTGAAGTTTTGTAAAAACTTGTAGTAACTTACCATGTTATTTAGTAGGTTTAGTTACCCTTAAAAACATGGTTATTTGTTTGTAAATCTCATTCTTGAAAGATTTAGTCCTTTACAACTTGTAAGATGATTTGTTTAAAAATATTTCTTTATGGATCTTCTTGTTTCTCTAGTGTTTCTACACTTATTTTATCACTAAAAATAGTGTAAGTTTAAGTAAAAACCAAGATCTTCTAAAAATCATATTTTAAACTTGGTTCTTTTGGAAAACCATTCATAAATCTTAGATTCATGAGATGACTAGCTTACTTTGTTTATCATTTTACAAGAAATCATTTTATTCATCAAGTTCATGTTCCTACAAGAAGATGATCATCCTATGTTGTTACATGATCATTCTCCCACTTGCTAGATTATGTGTTTAATCACCACCTAGTAGGCTCAATGTGATGATTAACATCATCATCTCAATAAATCAACAAGCAACGATCATTCATGCACTAAACAACATCATTTCATCCATATATCATCATATGTAAAGCTTTATGTTCAAGATTCAAGTTCAAGTCTTTTAGTGTTCTAGTTATTTCAACATAATACATCTTTTAACCACTAAAAATATGAAGTAAACAAAGATCAAAAGAGCCTTACCACTAGCTTCAAGCTAGGGAAGAACAATGATGAAGATGGAGTGGATAAAAGCAAACGGAAGAGGTCCTTGATGATCCGAGAGTTCCACACTTCCTTAGACACCTTGTAACACCTTGAGATAACCTTGGATTGGATGAAGTTTGATCGAAAATGGTGATGGTTGGGAAGGGGGTTTTGACCGTGAGCTTTTGAGAGGGAGAGAGTGAGTGTGGTGTGATGAAATGATGAAGATTCAAGTTTACTTATAACCAATCTTGAGTGTTTGTCCAATGGTTCTAATGTTTGTGAAATCCAAGGAAGATCAATGATATTTAAGAAGATTATAAGAATCTTGAATGTGGGGCCACTTTGGGCCGTAAATCATATGAGGGGGGAGGGGGTAAATTGTAAGTTAAATGGTAAGTGTAGGTAATAAGTTGGAGGTTAAATGTAAAAGTCTAGTGTTTAATGTATAGGATGCTTTATGTAGTATGTGAAAGTGTTCGGGAACCATAACTAGCTCAGAAAAGTAAAACAATGCTTCTAGCAATATTTTGGTGTTCCGGGTAATGTCCGGTTGTTCGGTTAGATACCAGTTCGTTAAAGCGTTAAATTGCACCGTTTAGTGTCCTTTATGTCCCCTTTTGTGATATTTTCAATTCCCGACACTTGGGAAAATATTCTGGATCAATTAGTCATATTTTTACATGGTACAATCTTGTTATAATGCTGAATTTTGCTGGGGAAATTGGCATGTAATAATCCCACCTAGACCTTTTTGGCCATTAATAATCCCACCTCAAAATATTCCCCCCACCAGTCCCACCTTTCACCTATTTTCTACAATGGTCCCCCGTTAAAAAACCTTAACGGAGTTAAGCTTTCTTCCAAATTTCAAACAGATTTTTTAGGGTTTTTGATTAGAACGAGGATACGAGTCCATTGATGTAAAACATGCCTCGAAACGGTGCTCCAAACAATGAAAACGACGCTTCAATTCGGGTGTTTAAATTTATTATTAACCAAAATCAAGTCACTTGGAGCAACATTTCGAAGTAATTTTTATATAAATTAACTCGTATCATCGTTCTGATCAAAAGCCCTAAAAAATCTGTTTGTAATTTGGAAAAAAGCTTAACTCCGTTAAGTTTTTTTAACGGGGGACAACTGTAGGAAAAATAGGTGAAAGGTGGGACTGGTGGGGGGAATATTCTGAGGTGGGATTATTAATGGCCAGTAAGGTCTAGGTTGGATTATTACCGGCCAATTCCCCATTTTGCTGAAATGTGTAATATTCAGCATTTAAAGTGTGCTTCGGGTGCTTTTTAGTGCATTTTCTAGCTTCCGGAACGTCTATATGTTAACCCTTGTATGTACTCTTAGGTTTTAATGTATTCTTGACGTTGGACCTACACCTAGGCCCCAATTCTATTGTCTGTCTGCTTTCTGCAGAATTGTTGACACAGTGTGTCTTACCGGTGAGTTTACTAGTATTTCTGACGCAACGCTATCATTAGTGCATAAAGCAATATTTGTAGTATAAAACGTGCATGAATTCACAAGTATAGCAAGTAATCAAACAATGTTGACATTTAAGCACATAATTGCAGTCATTAAATAATAATTAAAGTGTACGAAAATTACCGGTTTGGTGCCAGTCGTCACATAATTCTTCTCATATTCCTTTGTTAATAGACTAGTTTCACAACACGTTATCAGCACGAAAGTGCTCTTTGTTTTCAGTCGACCTCACCACCCTTTTGTTGTGAGGTCTTTGACGTGCATAAATTTCCAGCCGGAATCAGTCTCTGGCAACGATGAGAAAGAAACCTAATAATTAAAGAAGACGGAATCCACACTATGCGATGGAAAGTTAGAAACCGTAGTAGCGTGAACAGGTAATAAATTTCCGTTCAATTTTTTTTAAATATTTGAAGTATTATATTGGGAATTTTGTTTTGCTTCTGTGTTACATAATCTGTTATAATATTCCCTGGTTGGTTGGTTTACAAAGTGCATATATGAGTTTTTCCTATAATGGTTCTTAATCTCGGATTAATATGTAGGTGAAATTTATGTCTTCACAACGACTTAATAAATATTGATTTATTTTAAACGTATATCTATTTTTCGATATTTTTAAATCTTGAATTATTTTAAATCTTAAAACTAAATTTTGGATTACATAAGTCACACGTGGAGGTGTTTGAACTACTATCTCCATTATTTCCTTTATTTAAATAACTTATAATTTAATATATTGTTATTGTTCTAATAACATAATAGTAATTAACTTGTATCATATGAATATATGAATCTATCATATGTTTGCATGGATCAAGAATATAATTTATTTGTTTTGAAATCATATACTACTGGAATTATTTTAGATATCTTAATGCAAAAGTTATGAATCTGTCATATGAATATTTTTAATTTCCTTAATTGCATAGAAATGCATTATGCTGATTCAATTTAATTATTATTGTCATTTAAAATTTGCAACAGAATAAATAAATTCAAATCAACTGCTGCCGTCTGAAGATTGGTTCTAGGATGCTACTTTATGAAAATTGGTTGATTCATGACAATTGGTTTTAATATATATGTTTTGTTTCTAGTTCAATAGCACATGCTTCAAATGAACTGAATATTAAACCAACATAACATATACCAATCTATATGAGCTTTACTAATAAGTCACCTAAAATGCATTCTTTAAAGGGTTATTGGATTTTATCGCCTTTAACTATTGGCTATTAGCCGCTGCCACCCCTAACTATCACTTTGACGCCCGTCACCCCCAACTTAACACTTAGTTTGTTCTGTCATCACGTCGTTAACTGATCACTAACTTTTGAGCTTGTTACTATACTTTTCGGGGTGTCCAAAGATCCCTAAAACCTTCCTTAGATTCCTATAACACCCCTAAAAGAATAAAAACAGGATCAAAAGTTAGTGATCAGTTAACGACGTGGTGAGAGAACACACTAAGTGTTAAGTTCGGGTGACGGACGTCAAAGTGATAGTTGAGGGTGGCAGCGGCCAATAGCCAATAGTTGGGGGGGATAAAATCCAATAACCCTTCTTTAAATTGTTAGTTCTTTAAATTGTTAATCCCTGGACTCAACATTTTTATGTGAGATCTTTGTTTCCTAAATTGCATGATATACCACTATGAAATAACCTCAAACGAGCTAAAAGCTTGGCTCGATTTCGCTTCAATATCGTTTAAACGAGCCAAAGCTCGGCTCGAACTCGGCTCACCATTGTTATCAACATTATTATTGTGCTATATATAAAAAATAAAATGTTGTTTGAACTCGTTTAGGCTTGCGAGCCTAAATGAGCTTTGTATTTCAGGCTCGAGCTCGGGCTCAGGCTCAGGCTCATTAAAGCTCAGCACGTTCGAGCTTTTGACCGAGCCGATAACAAGTAGCTCTTGAGTCTTTGGGTATGTTTGGCAAAAATAGTTGGTGGCTGGAAACTGGTGGATAGAAGCTGGTAGCTGTAGCTGGTAGCTAGTAGCTGCAGTTTTTTAGATATATTTGGTGTTTGGCAGAGTACCCGGAGCTTTTAATAAAATGTATAAAATAACCAAAATGGACATAACTAAAAATTTAAAAAGTTTGCGCATTAAAAAGTTTATTATTTTTAGAGGTTAAAATAGTCATTTTTTCTTTAAAAGCTTGTAGTTCCTTCTAAACGCTACTAGTAGGAGCGTTCAACCAAAAGCTTCAAGCTCTTAACCTAAAAGCTTCAGACTCTTTAACCAAAGAAGGCTTTTTATTAAGTATGAGTTTTTTCTTAAAAGATTAAAGCTAGGGCTGGCATATCGTGTATACCCATCAACGATAAGACACGACACGATAAGACACGAGACACGAGACACGAGACACGATAAGACACGAGACACGAAATCCCATACATGAACACGACACGATAACTTATCGTGTCCTTTTTTTCAAACACGAACACGACACGGTATACACGAAAGTTACCTGTTAATACCTATTAACACGACTGTTCGACTGTTAGACACGAAAAGTACCTGTTAACACGAATAAAAACACGAACACGACATGCTATCTGAGAGTTACAGATGGAGTTTATTATTATTATTATTATTATTTTGAATTGAATGAGGAATGAAAATAGAAAGTAATTAAGGAACCCACACACACATGACTGGTGAGTTTTATTTAATTTAATTTCTTATCGTGTACTAACGGGTATTAACAGGTAAACAGGTATTTAACCTGTTTATACACGAAAATTAACACGTAATCACCTGTTTACCTGTTTGGTACACGATACTTGTTAAGGCCATACACGATACCTATTAACTTCATGTAGGTTCGTGTCATGTATTCGTGTAAAATTGCCGGCCCAATTAAAGCTAGAAGGCTTCTAAAAAGTCTCTTGTTTACACCCCTGCTACTCCTCCCTAAATAAAATATAGAGTAAACTGCAATTTTACCCCCTGAGGTTTGGGGTCTTTGGCATGTCTACCCCCTAAGGAAATAATTGCAAATTTACCCCGCATTGTTTGCTCTTATGTCGCATGTTTACCCCCCGGGCCATGTTTCCGTCAGAGTCTAGCGTTTTCTGTTAATGGTCAAAGGACAAATAGGTAAATTCGCTTTCCTCTTGACCTGCAACCTCATATAACCCCCCTTTCATCACTTTGAAACCCTGAACTTAACCTACTTCTAAATTCAAGAGCTCCTCACTGGCGATCAGGCATTCTTCAACAATTACAGGTGATTAGAACTCTGTTATGAGCATGGATCTTCGATTGTGGAAGGTACGAGCTGAAGATCAGTATTTCGAACCGGTTGAAATGTACCGTAAGTGACATGCAAGCTCACAGGGTCTGAATTAGGTAAAATTTGAACCTTTTTCTGTGTTAATTTGTTGTTGATGTTTGTTTATAGGTCAAACTCAATCTCAATTTACCATAAAATTTCACCATGGAGGTAATTTTGTAGAAAACCCAAATAGGAAATACTTTGGTGGGAAGATGAACTACATTGATCATGTAGATTTTAGAGTGTTGAATACTGATGTTTTAGAGGAGATGGTTAAGAAATTTGGATACAATGATGGTTTGTTTTTCTGCATTCATTACAAGGAACCGTACTGTTCGTTGGATTTTGGTCTTAGGACATTAAAATGTGATGTTGACTTAGAGCCTATCTTTGATCATGTGCGTCAAGGAGTCCACATGATAGACATGTATGTTGAACACCGGAGGTCAACAATCTTGGAAAATACAAGTGAAGGTCCTGTAGGGGCATGTAAAGCAATTGTTCCAGCATCATTTACAATAAATAATCAGAATCATAGTATGAATGAAGATGAGGAAGAGAGTGAAGGAAGTGATCCTGATTATGAGTATGTTGAGGAAGATAATTTGATTTATGAAATAGAGGTGGATATGCAGAGGTTCAGGGCTAATGTTGAATTTACTAGGGAAGAACTGGATGGTTCAAGTGATGGGGATCATGATGATGAGATAAGCGAAGAAGGTCATCAGCCTGTTGACCTGGAGGATTTTGAAAGTGGGTCTGATGACAATTCAAGCCTTAGAGATAAGGTTGCCAGGAAGATAAGGAGGAGAAACAAGGGTGCTTTAAAAGGTCCAAATGATCTGCCATTCTTTGTTGGTCAGCTTATTGATGACAAGAAAAAGATGAATCAGATGGTGAAAGATTATGCTCTTAAGGCAAGGAGGGATGTGTTTATTCTAAAAAATGAATTGTTAAGGTATAGGGTAGTATGTTGTGAATGTTAAACATAAAACTTGTGCATGCAGGAAGTGGGATTTGACAGGGATGCCTTGCAAACATGCAGTTGCAGCCATATGGGATATGTCAAGGAATAGCATTGATGCTGGCATACCAGAAGAGTGGGTGGATGAAGTGTATTGGCTGTCAACATGGAAGAAAGTCTATGACAATGTGATAGAGCCAATCAGCGGGCCGAAGATGTGGACTCCTTCAGAGTGTCCAACAACACTCATCCCACCAAAGCATCATACACAAGTTGGAAGGCCAAAGAAGAAAAGAAAGAAGGCATTTGGTGAAAAAGAGCTTGAGCAAGAGTTCGACAAAGGAGGTAAAATTACAAGAAAGGGAACTAGCATTAAGTGAGGTAAATGTGGGAACATGGGTCACAATGTCAGGAGCTGCAAAGGACAAGGGGGTGAACAATCCACTGCTTCACAGGAATCACACACTACCACTCAAGGTGCTCCAGTTTACAATCTTGATGAGTGATGGATGGTTTGTAACTTTAGACCAAAATTCTGTTTGTCAAGTTTGTTCAAGACAATGTTTGGTTTGTAACTTTAGACTATGTTTGCTTGTTTGTTTGTTCAAGACAATGTTTGGTTTGTAGCTTTATGTTTGGTTTGTCAAGTTTGTATTTTGGTTTACAATGTTTGGTTTACAACTGTTTGGTTTACATATGGCTGCTTTATTTTGGTTTACAATGTTTGGTTTACAATGTTTGGTTTACAATCTTTATGTTTGGTTTGTATATGGCTGCTTTAGTACAAATAATGTGTTCAAACAGAATTTTGGTGGAAAGTGATTCGATTACATTGCAACGTTTAGTACAAAATACCAACATACAACCAAACAAATCTAGCCTATTTCCAGTGACAATTATCCAAACAAGACCAATCCGAATCAGAACCATGCTCCCCTTCATATGGGTCAAAGTACCAATCATCCTCTTCATCCCAATATGTGTAATCCTATGCATGTTCCAGCACTTCAGGGTCATAATTCTTTGTCGGATCTCCGAATATCTTTTCATAATCAGTTTCTTGCTCCATGTAAGGTCTGAGTATCTCAGACTCTTGATCCTCAAAGTATACATATGTAACACCCCGTGTTTCGAAAGTCAAAGTCAAAGTCAAGATTGAAGTCAAAGGGAGACAAGATTGCTAATTGCGATCTGTCACTCCTTGCTCAGTTCCTGTTTTGACTTCTTTGACTCGTATATATTCTAATTTATGCTTAACTTTAGTTGTATTATGTGGAGTACTTACTAATAATCGAGGATTATTCGATATTTATCGCATATTTGATAGCTTATCGCTTATCGCAATCGCGCTCGCAACTCGAATTACGCGTTCTGGATATTATTTTAAGTGTGTGTGCCTCTTATGTGTTACTAGTGCATGTTTAATTATGTTATAATCGAAACGCAATCGAAACTCGAATCGCAAGCGAATCGCAGACGCTAAACGCAAGTGAATTAGGATGATTGTATGTTAGATATAGTAGTTGGGATTAAAAGTAATTTGACTAGGAAACTCTATCGCATCGCAACGCTCGCAATCGCAATCGAAATGGCCAAACTCGTCGCACCGAACACTCGAACCAAGTGACTGATCGACCAGATGACCAGCCGACCGACCAGCCGATCGATCGAGCTACTGCTCGATCGGCCAGCCACTCGATCGGGCTGCCACCCGATTGACCAGCCCCTTTCCACTTTGGGTAACCCTATAAATACCCCATGTCACCATCAAACTTTCCACTTTTGCTCTCTGACGTCCGATCAGCGCTCCAACCTTACTTTTTCTTCGATTTCTCGCAATTCAGGTAAGATCTCAACCTAAATCTTGTACATCTTTGATCTACACTCGATTCTACACCTTTCTATCTTTTAAATCTTAACTTTTAACCGTGAAATCACTAGATTTGAAGTGTTCTAGGATGATGTCATCATGGTGTTCTTGAAGAACTTCATGTTCTGGCCTCAATCCACTAAGAACAACTTAGATCTGAACGATTTTGTAAGGACTCTCAAAATTGTCCTAAAAATACCCGTAGGTAAAAACCCGGACCCCAGAAACCCTAAACCATATTAAAAATCAAGAAAAACAAAATTCTGGTTCCCAGGCGGGCCGCGTAAAAGACAAGACATGTCTTACGCGGGTCGCGTCAATACATATTTGACCGGATAAGTGTTCCGGATCCACGTGGTAACCAGATGGCAAGCCTACTCGTGACCCATGCAGCCTATACGTAGACTAGGCGGCCTCGCGGGCCGCGTAAGTGTTAACCCTGGGTTTACGCGGGCCGCGTGAGGCCCTAATTTCACCTATAAATAGCTTGTTGCATGCACAGTCTGTTGGTGTCGAAAACAAAGTTCAAAAACGAATTCTTGTTACTCTGAAGTCAAAATTACTTTCAAATTTAGCGAGGCACTGCTCCGATACCGGGTATTAACTCGATCGCTAATACGATTCAATGTCCGATCCATTAAACTATCCTATGGATGTATAAGTGCTGCCCACATTAGGGTTTATGCTTTGTCATTCGTCGTGAATTCGATGGATGTTTAAGTATCGCACTTTGTCATTCGTTGTGAGGGATTAATCTCGTGAGTTATCGTAAATGCTGTATTAGTTACTGACCTAGTTCGTGTGCATGTTATTAAATTTAGGTTAAAAGGCTAATCAGTAGGCTAAGCTCTGCTCATATAAATCTGCAATGTGAGTCATTCTCTTTTTATCAAATTACTTTACAAAACTCTATTTGTTTTCAAGGTTATTGATGTGTGTAAAATGCAACATATAAATTACATCAAATGAGGCATAAAACTAACCCTTTTTAAGTACTAATATTGGAAAAAGAGTGTTTTTGTCTTCCTTTTGTATTTTCAGGATTAAATGAGCTCAAAAACACAAAAGAAGCAAAAAGACAGCTAAATCCAACATAAATACAAGAAAAGGAACATAAGTGGACTGTCCGACCCCTCAACGACATCTTCCCAAGCAAAATAGAGAAGGCAGAAGACTGAACACGCCCCGCGCTCAGCCAGCACGGGGTCGTGCCCAAGAAGCAGCAGAAAAGACAAACCTATAGAAGCTTCTATTGCCCACCACGGGGCCGTGCCCAGTGAACACGGGGGCGTGGCGAAAGTACAGCAGGCGCATTAATTGTAATTGCGAATTACAATTAATGAAGAGAGAGAGTGTCAGACAGGCACGGGGGCGTGTCCAGCGGACACGGGGCCGTGCCCAGCCTTCTGTTCAGCCTATAAATAGGAGTGCTTGGTTTCATTTCAACTCATCCCTTGGCACACCACCTCTCTCACACTTCATCCACCACCCACCACCATCACAACACCATCATCCACCACCATCATCCATTGTCCATCGTAGAGTGTGTGAGTCGTCTCGTGATCCAAGATTGATCGTAAGAGTTCTTGACAATCAAGGCCATGTTTGCCTAAGTCTCTTACATCACTTGGTGAAGACAAAGTGTCTAGTATAATACTTTTTATTTCTAATCTTTTGCACTTTTTATTTGGTTTTGTAATAATGACTTTAATAACTAGTTACTTATGTTGAAGGTGATCTTTCCTTATCGTTTGTCCGTGGTGTCTTGGCATTATTTTACTGTCTATATAAAATAAAGGATTTTCACCATTCATATCTCCACGGTCTATATGGAGGTATGTTGGCTACCTGGTCGGGGGTTAAGGGAACGGTTTGGTAAAGGTCTTGCCATTGTTCAGCGTTTAGAGGTCCTGCAATGGACCTGGGTCAAATTTAGTAGGACCTCCTTCAATGCTTCACGGTATTGGATGGCGGGGGTTCAAACTCTTTGATCCCCTCATAAGTTAACTACTATTAATACTATAACCCGGCTATTTAGGACTGTATCCCTGCTGACTCAGACTACTTAGCCGAGGGTAACGTCACCGCCAAAAGCGGGGCCTACCATAATTTGCATTAATAACTTAATTCATTATCTTCCAATAATCCACCCTTTTAGGATTGTATCCTTGCTGACTCAAACTACTGGGGTGAGGGTAACGTCACCTTCAAAAGAGGGGCCTACTACAATAACTAAGATAATCTCTTAATTATGTGCAAAAGTGCGGAAATAATCAAAGGTTATACTAGATACGAGTCGGAACCAAGTGATTCATCTTGTCTATCTGTTTTTATTTTATTTTATTTTCAGCATTTTAGTTAGTTTTTATTTTTCTTAGTTTAAACCATTTTTCTAACCTTTTTATTTTGATTAGACGTTGAGGATAAACCGGTATTAAAAGCTCTTGTGTCCTTGGATGACCTCGGTATCTTACCAACGCTATACTACGCTCACAATGGGTGCACTTGCCCATATGTGTGTTTAGTGTTAGTAAAATATCGTGTTTTATAAATTTAAAACTTGGCTAAAAATAAGTGTTAAAAGGGCTTAAAATATACACCTAATATATATAACACTTCGCACGCATCAGTTATAATTACGGGGATTAAGTCTTTGTAATCACCAAATTACAGCCGGTATGTGGGGTTTTGTATACATTACTTGATAACCGTCACCATTGGACAACGGGGTAGCCAAGGGGTGATATGACCATAGTCACAGACACCATTGGACTCTGAGGTTACCAATGGATGTTCGAGTGACAAATACTGTGGGTAGTTGGTTGATATATGGAAACATTGTAATCGCTCTTAATACTGTAAATTATAACAAACGTGTCGTTTTAGTAAAGAGAATGATTCACCAGTATTTCCCGCTGACAAAACCTTTTTCAAACATGTTTCAGGTGATCTGTTGTGATCCAGGAAAAGTGCCGTGAAGCACTACAAGCTTAAGGAAGTGGCTCAAAATAAAATAAAGAAACATGTTTTGTAAAATAAAGATTTCTCAGTGAAATCATATGATTGTAAACTACCGGGGTTTATCCCGAATTATGAAATAAAATAATCGGGAAATTTCAGTTTTAAAAAGATCCTGTTAAAGTCTTCCGCTGTCAACTTAATACCACGGGATTTTCTGTCCCGCGGCTCCTGAACCGGGTCAAACTGGGTCGGGGGCCGTGACAGAAAAAGGTGGTATCAGAGCCACTGATTTAAGCCAATTAAGTATTTAGAAAATACTTAATTTTACTAATTACTAATCTGTGATTATATATTTGAATATTTGTGTACAGTATGGGTAAGCAAAAGCTTTCAAACATCTATCTTAAATTAGATAGGTCATCAAACGAGAAGGGAAGTTCATCCCAAACAAATTCCTCAAAACATTATGCAAATCCTGAAGAAGGAATATTTTTCCGAAAGGCACAATATGAGGAACCACTTTCTCCTAATAAAAGAAGTTTGATTATTAGGAAAAGTCAGGAGAAATTAAAGAAATCACAACCAAAAGAAAAGAGAGTTAATTAGAAAACCCAAGAACTAGGCAATAACCCACCATGGGAAGACAAGTTAGATGAAAAATGCGCAGATCTCTATATGCTAGCCACTATAGCAGTAAATGCAAATCTTTAAATACTCTGACTCAAGTTTTAGCAACCTTATCACCTACAAGCCAGAAATCTTATCCAGTAAAATAAATAAGTTACAGTAAACCCTGGTGTGTTTTAATTTTCAATTTTCTTTGTGTTAAATTAGTCACACGGTATGAAATAATATTTAAAAGTTATTTATGAAATTTTGTTATAAAATTTTAACTTAGCAATTTTTGTGTATTTTGCATATATGCTAAACAGCATGAATGACTTGTCTGAAGCCCTTCAGAATTTAAATCTCTATCCGGTGAAGATAGAGGTTTCGAGAGATTTTAATAGGTACATACCCGATATAGAAGAACCTATGGAATTCAACGCTCCACCTCCAGAGAAACCCAAGCCTAAGAAAAGGAGAAGATTCGTGGGATAGAGGCGTGTGCGCAGAAGGAAACCTGCCACTAGGAAGATTCCCAAAATAGAAAATCCCTTAGACAAAGGGAAGGGGATTGAAGTTAGGGAAGGTTCTAGGCAGATGGAAATGCAGTTTTGGGAATATTCTAGGCAGATGGAAATGGAGTTTGGGGAAGGTACTAGACAAACCAAGATAGAAATTGGGGAAAGCTCTAGACAAATTGAGGAGTTACCATTTCAGGAGGAATTGGATCGTGCATTGGCGAGCTGTGATGTCGTCAGGCCTATTAATAATAATCACTACCCTTATCCTGCTGAAAATCAACTTCCAATGAATTTAGAACCAGCAATTCCAGAACCTATAATCCATACCCAACCTTTAGGAATGGACGAGTGGTGGACCAATGATTGGCAGTTCCAAAACCTTCTCAACAGTCCTTATTCCTTTCTCCCTCAGTTCGACCCGGAACCTATACCAAACCCACCAATGAGCAATGAAAATTTAGTTGAACTCCGCCACTTTGGCGAGGAGCTGGTGGATGCAGGAAATAGGATCAGGGATGCAGGAGAACAGATCTCCTGGAAATACGACGAGAGGGAACGTCGTTATTAAAATACCAACTGACGAGGGATAATGGGGTTGTGAAACTGTGGTTGTATAATAAATAGAAAAATATAATCTTGTAAAATAACTACAAATAAAACTTTGTAAGATAATGGTGTGTATTGATGCATACTATAAAATATAAACATGGGAATCGAGAAATCGATAGTTTTGACTATATGTGTATAGTGAAATTTGTATGATTGTTTTGTGTATAATTGTTATTTATTCGATACTAATAAATTATATATATATTAATTATCAGATGGAAAACGCTAATAATGAACCAGTTAATGAGGTTAACCAATCTGAGCAACATCCGGAGGATCAATTTATGACTAGACAAGATATAGAAAATATTGTTGCTCAAGGAATAGCCAATGCTATTCCAGCAATACTTGCTGCTGCCCAGAAACCTGTTGAACCTCAACAAATCATTCCTAGCAAGCGTATTTCTGAAGATAACTTCAGTAATAGTGTAAATGGAGGTAGTAATCATACTAATCACGATAATGATTCACGGCGAGCTCCTCTCCCTAAGAAAATGAAAGCTGCAACGCCTGGTTGCACTTACAAAGAATTTCTTGCTTGTAAACCCGCTGAATTTGCAGGCAATGAAGGAGCGACTGCGGCACTGCGTTGGTTAGAGAAAACCGAGGTAGTAATTACAATAAGTAAATGTGCCAAGGACGATAAGGTCATGTATGCATCTAATCTTTTTAAAGAAGGGGCGCTAGAATGGTGGAATACAGTACTTCAAGCCAAAGGAAGAAATATGGCCTATGCCATGAACTGGGAAGAATTTAAGAGTCTTGTAGAAATAAAATTATGTCCCGAATATGAAAAAGATCAAATGGCAAATAAGTTCTTAAATCATCAAATGATGGGTGTAGATTGTCGAGGGTATACTTCGATATTCTTTGAATATGCTAGAGTGGTACCAACACTGGCTTCGCCAGAACCGGTACTCATTTCTCGCAATATTTGGTGATTAATTGGCGAAATCCGTAATATCATTAAAGCTGCGAGACCTCGCACTATTGACGATGCGGTAGAATTAGCAAACACCCTAACTGACGAGCTGGTACGCACAAGAGATGAAAATAAGAAAAAGGATCTGGCTCAGGAAATTTCCCAAGGATTTCGTGTGGGTAATAATAGCAACTTCAAGAAAAGAGGAACAGGGCAATCCTCAACTCCGCCATTCTGCAGGAATTGCATAAAGAAACATTATGGAAGATGTAATATAACCTGCAACTTTTGCAAAATGGTAGGACATCATGAAGAAGATTGCAGAAAGAAAACAAGAATCTGCTTTAACTGTGGTGAAGCAGGACATTTCAAAACAGAATGTCCTAAATTGGTCAAACCAGCAGACAACAAAGCCAAGACGGCCGACGGAGCTACTAAAAAGAATATCAGAGCATTCCAGCTGACCACTCAAGAAGCAGAACTCATCCCCGATGTGATAGCTGGTACGTTCTTAGTTCACAACGTGTATGCAAAAGTATTATTTGACTTTGGTGCAAACCAAAGTTTTATTAATACTTCATTCTGCCAAGCTCTTAATTTACCTTTGACCAACCTTAGGCAAATTTTTACAGTCGAAACAGCAGATGGGAATTATGTTAATATAGATAAGGTTTTGCAAAAAGAAAATATAGAACTTTCAGGCCATAAATTTCATGCAAACCTATTACCAATGAATTTAGCTGGGTTCGATGTTGTGTTAGGAATGGATTGGTTAGTAGCCAACCATGCTCGAATCCTTTGTGACCAGAACTCCATAGAAATTCGTGCACCTACCGGAAAAGTAATCCTGATTACAGGAGATAAGCCGCGTAAACCCATGAAGTTCATTTCAGTAATGAAAGTTGCTAATTATGAACGAAAGCAAGGAATAGTGTATATGATTTTAGTAATCATTAGCACTAAAGGTAAAGAACTTAAGGAAATTCCTGTAGTCTCAGAATACCCAGATGTATTTCCGAAAGAACTCCCGGGATTACCACCTGACCGGGAAGTAGAATTTAGAATTCATCTAGTTCCTGGAACTACACCGATAGCCAAGGCACCTTATCGGTTAGCACCCACCGAAATGTTAGAACTGAAAAAGCAATTAGATGAATTACTAAATAAAGGATTCATACAACCTAGTTCATCCTCTTGGGGAGCACCAGTATTGTTTGTAAAGAAAAAGGACGGGTCAATGAGAATGTGTATTGATTATAGAGAATTGAAAGGTCACAATTAAGAATCGATACCCATTACCTAGGATTGATGATCTATTCGATCAACTTCAAGGAGCTAGATACTTTTCTAAGATCGACTTACGCTCCGGATACCATCAATTGAAGGTACAAGAAGAAGACATACCTAAAACTGCCTTCAGACTTAGGTATGGTCATTACGAGTTTACAGTCATGCCCTTTGGACTAACAAATGCACCTGCCGCATTCATGGACATGATGAATAGAATCCGTAAACCGTACTTGGATAAATTTGTAATTGTCTTTATCGACGATATACTTATTTATTCCAAAAGTCAGGACGAACATTGTCAGCACTTACATGCACTCTTAACTTTGTTAAGAAAAGAAAAGCTTTACGCCAAATTCTCGAAATGTGAATTTTGGCTGCAAGAAGTGCAATTCCTAGGACACATGGTGAATCACGAAGGTATTCACGTAGATCCTGCTAAAATAGAAGCAATTACCAAATGGAAGGTTCCGCAATCCGCAATGGAAATTAGAAGTTTTATAGGTTTAGCCGGATATTATAGACGGTTTATTAAGGATTTTTCCAAGATAGCTGTACCATTAACTAAGCTAACCTGTAAAGCAGTTAAGTTTGAATGGGGACCTAAACAAGAAGAAGCCTTTAGGATCTTGAAGCAGAAATTAACAAATGCTCCAATCCTAGCCTTATCAGAAGGAACAGAAGATTTTGAAGTTTACTGTGATGCTTCAAAGCTAGGATTAGGATGTGTACTTATGCAACGCAAGAAGGTAATTGCGTATGCATCAAGGCAATTGAAAAAGCACGAGGAGAACTATATGACTCATGATTTAGAGTTAGGAGCCGTAATTTTTTCCCTTAAGATCTGGAGACATTATCTATACGGAAGTAAATTTACTGTCTTTACGGATCATAAAAGTTTAAGATATATATTTGGGCAAAAAGAGTTAAACATGAGGCAAAGGAGATGGATGGAAATCCTAAGTGACTACGACTGTGATATTCAGTATCACGAAGGAAATGCAAATGTAGTTGCAGATGCCTTAAGTCGTAAGTACCATGAGAAACAACGACAAGTTCGTGCTCTTAGATTAAATCTACAGTTAGATTTAACGGAACAACTAAAGCGTTTTCAAGAAACAGCAATCAAGGATGATGCTGAAGGAATGAAGGGAAGAATAAAAGAATTAGAGCAAGGAAGTGATGGAATTTGGAGATTCCACAAGAAAAGGATTTGGGTACCTAAGAAAGGAGATTTAAGACATAAGATCCTAGAAGAAGCTCATAAATCTAGGTATACTATGCATCCAGGAAACAATAAAATGTACCAAGATTTAAGAAATAACTTTTGGTGGATAGGAATGAAAAAGGACATAGCTCGATATGTTTCTAAATGTCTTATTTGTTCCCAAATTAAGGCAGAACACCAGAAACCTTCAGGTCTACTACAACAACTAGAGATGCCTGTATGGAAATGGGAACTCATAACAATGGATTTTGTTACTAAGTTACCCAAAACCAGAAAAGGTAATGATGCGATTTGGGTAATTGTGGATCGATTAACCAAATCAGCTCACTTTCTACCAATGAAAGAAACCCTTAGCATGGAAAGGTTGGCAAAGTTGTATGTAGATGAAGTAGTATCCTTACATGGAGTTCCACTCTCCATTGTTTCAGATAGGGATAGTCGTTTCACTTCCCATTTCTGGACAAGTTTCCAAGAAGCAATGGGAACTCGATTAAATTTAAGCACTGCATATCATCCTCAAACAGACGGACAAAGTGAACGGACAATCTAAACTCTGGAAGACATGCTTAGGTCATGTGTGATAGATTTTGGAGGAAATTGGGATGACCACTTACCCTTAATCGAATTCTCCTATAACAATAGTTATCATTCAAGCATTGAAGTTGCCCCATTTGAGGCACTATATGGAAGAAAGTGCAGAATTCCAGTTTGTTGGGCAGAAATAGGAGAAAGTCAATTATCTGGTCCGGAGATTGTGCAAGAAACTACCGACAAGATAACACAAATCAAGGAAAGATTGAAGATGGCTCGAGATCGCCAGAAAAGTTATGCCGACAATCGACGCAAGCCGTTAGAATTCCAAGTTGGAGACAGAGTACTGTTAAAAGTTTCTCCTTGGAAAGGAGTAGTTCGGTTCGGTAAGAAAGGAAAACTGAGTCCAAGATACGTAGGACCATTTCCAATCATACAACGAATAGGACCAGTTGCCTATCGCTTACAACTACCAAAAGAACTAGCCGGAGTACATGATGTATTTCATATATCCAATCTCAAGAAATGCCTATCAGACGAATCTCTGGTAGTACCTCTCCAAGATATAGAGGTAAACGAAAAGTTAAAGTTTGTTGAAAAGCCATTGCAAATAGAAGATAGAAAGATCAAGTTTCTTAAGCACAAGCGGTTAGTGCTGGTCAAAGTCAAATGGGATTCAAAGAGAGGACCCGAATACACTTGGGAGCTGGAATCAGGGATGAAGTGAAAGTATCCTCACTTATTCTAATAAATCTCGAGGACGAGATTTTAAATAAGGTGGGGAGGATGTAAGGACTCTCAAAATTATCCTAAAAATACCCGTAAGTAAAAACCCGGACCCCAGAAACCCTAAACCATATTAAAAATCAAGAAAAACAAAATTCTGGTTCTCAGGCGGGCCACGTAAAAGACAAGACATGTCTTACGCGGGCCGCGTCAATACATATTTGACCGGATAAGGGTTCCGGATCCACGTGGTGACCAGATGGCAAGCCTACTCGTGACCCATGCAGCCTATACGTAGACTAGGCAGCCTCGCGGGCCGCGTAAGTGTTAACCCTGGGTTTACGCGGGCCGCGTGAGGCCCTAATTTCACCTATAAATAGCTTGTTGCATGCACAGTCTGTTGGTGTCGAAAACAAAGTTCAAAAACGAATTCTTGTTACTCTGAAGTCGAAATTACTTTCAAATTTAGCGAGGCACTGCTCCGATACCGGGTATTAACTCGATCGCTAATACGATTCAATATCCGATCGATTAAACTATCCAATGGATGTATAAGTGCTGCCCACATTAGGGTTTATGCTTTGTCATTCGTCGTGAATTCGATGGATGTTTAAGTATCACACTTTGTCATTCGTTGTGAGGGATTAATCTCGTGAGTTATCGTAAATGCTGTATTAGTTACTGACCTAGTTTGTGTGCATGTTATTAAATTTTGGTTAAAAGGCTAAACAGTAGGCTAAGCTCTGCTCATATAAATCTGCAATGTGAGTCATTCTCTTTTTATCAAATTACTTTACAAAACTCTATTTGTTTTCAAGGTTATAATTACGGGGATTAAGTCTTTGTAATCACCAAATTACAGCCGGTATGTGGGGTTTTGTATACATTACTTGATAACCGTCACCATTGGACAACGGGGTAGCCAAGGGGTGATATGACCATAGTCACAGACACCATTGGACTCTGAGGTTACCAATGGATGTTCGAGTGACAAATACTGTGGGTAGTTGGTTGATATATGGAAACATTGTAATCGCCCTTAATACTGTAAATTATAACAAACATGTCGTTTTAGTAAAGAGAATGATTCACCAGTATTTCCCGCTGACAAAACCTTTTTCAAACATGTTTCAGGTGATCTGTTGTGATCCAGGAAAAGTGCCGTGAAGCACTACAAGCTTAAGGAAGTGGCTCAAAATAAAATAAAGAAACATGTTTTGTAAAATAAAGATTTCTCAGTGAAATCATATGATTGTAAACTACCGGGGTTTATCCCGAATTATGAAATAAAATAATCGGGAAATTTCAGTTTTAAAAAGATCTTGTTAAGGTCTTCCGCTGTCAACTTAATACCACAGGATTTTCTGTCCCGCGGCTCCTGAACCGGGTTAAACCGGGTCGGGGGCCGTGACAGATTTCCACATAAATTAACAAAGATCTTTCATAGATCTAAACATATTCACGGTGAAAAGGATTTAAAGATGGTTTTCCAATTTTCTTTCAACTCTTTTACACTCAATGCACTCAAAACTGATAGACTCGGAGCTTGTACCGACTTCCTACTCATTCTTGTGGATGTGTTGGTCCAAGATCTGGATCCTATCCACGAGGTTTACCGATTTCGGGTTAAGCATGGAACACCGTCTCGAACAGTAACTGATCGGATTTGGGTGGTTCCTGTCCGATCAGGAGTACCAAGTATAGACGTGGTTTTGTGTTGCTTAACACGTTATCAAAACATCTCGATAAAACGACAAACTATCAAAATAACCAAGTGTAAGACGAACGGGACGACCAGGACGGAATGTCGTCTGATCGAACTGTCATCCGAACGGGTTGTCACCCGATCGATCTACACCTTGGGTCCCACACGTAAACTGTTTACCAACCTGGGAAGTCTGGATGTTGAATGAATGGTTGTCCGATCGGATTACCGATCGATCATGTGACATGTGAACTTCAACACTTAAACAATTTTCAACATATTCAATACCAATGGATTGCCACCCGATCGGACTACCATCTGATCGAAGGACAAACTGCTATGAACTTGTTCTCACTAGAGTGTCCAACCAATCGGGTTGTCATCCGATCGAACAACCGTCCGATCGACCAACTTGAAAGGTAGAGATACTTCTATGTTTTCGAAATGCTACAACGAAAACTTCAAAAGTCAAGCCATCATACACAAACACATCCTTCTCAAAGGAAGAAACAATCCACTCGAAAGGTCATCCGATCAGATGACCATCCGAGCGGATTGTCACTCGAACGACCAGCTGTCCGATCGGACTACCATCCGATCGAACTGTTGTCCGACCCACCACTACTTGTATCGTTTTAGGCGTCACTTATCGTTATGCTATCATTCTGATCAGGCTAACCTTACTCTCTAGCGCTCCCTTCAATCCATCAATCGATGTGAGTATACTCGATCCCTTTTTGCTTTATGCACTTTTGGGTGTTACATACGTTCCTTATTCTAAATCATATCGAACACACTACGCAATACTTTTAACGCTAACCGTTACCGCATGTTATACGTGACTTAATGAATGCTTGTTTGTTATGTTTACACATGGAATGTTGTCTACCTGCCTTAGCAACGATAGTACTATAGTTTGGACTCAGCACCTGTTCACTCAGGGGTTGTTAAGGACAATTAGTTACATGGCTCACAGTGGTGAGTGTGTATCGCGAACTGCCTTGGGCAGTCATCCCACAGTCATTGGTATCGATAGGTTCATGTCGATAACTAACATGCCTCATTTTACACTGTGTACGTGCTGGTTATGCGTAACAATTTCGAACTCTACTATATCTACTAAACTTGTATGCTCACCTTTACACTACGTGTATTGACTTTTACTTTAACGTATGTGACAGGTGCTTAGGATGTGATGTGTGTAAAATGCAACATATAAATTACATCAAATGAGGCATAAAACTAACCCTTTTTAAGTACTAATGTTGGAAAAAGAGTGTTTTTGTCTTCCTTTTGTATTTTCAGGATTAAATGAGCTCAAAATCACAAAAGAAGCAAAAAGACAGCTAAATCCAACATAAATACAAGAAAAGGAACATAAGTGGACTGCCCGACCCCTCAACGGCATCTTCCCAAGCAAAATAGAGAAGGCAGAAGACTGAACACGCCCCGTGCTCAGCCAGCACGGGGCCGTGCCCAAGAAGCAGCAGAAAAGACAAACCTATAGAAGCTTCTATTGCCCACCACGGGGCCGTGTCCAGTGAACACGGGGGCGTGGCGAAAGTACAGCAGGCGCATTAATTGTAATTGCGAATTACAATTAATGAAGAGAGAGAGTGTCAGACAGGCACGGGGGCGTGTCCAGCGGACACGGGGCCGTGCCCAGCCTTCTGTTCAGCCTATAAATAGGAGTGCTTGGTTTCATTTCAACTCATCCCTTGGCACACCACCTCTCTCACACTTCATCCACCACCCACCACCATCACAACACCATCATCCACCACCATCATCCATTGTCCATCGTAGAGTGTGTGAGTTGTCTCGGGATCCAAGATTGATCGTAAGAGTTCTTAACAATCAAGGCCATGTTTGCCTAAGTCTCTTACATCACTTGGTGAAGACAAAGTGTCTAGTATAATACTTTTTATTTCTAATCTTTTGCACTTTTTATTTGGTTTTGTATTAATGACTTTAATAACTAGTTGCTTATGTTGAAGGTGATCTTTCCTTATCGTTTGTCCGTGGTGTCTTGGCATTATTTTACTGTCTATATAAAATAAAAGATTTTCACCATTCATATCTCCACGGTCTATATGGAGGTATGTTGGCTACCTGGTCGAGGGTTAAGGGAACGGTTTGGTAAAGGTCTTGCCATTGTTCAGCTTTTAGAAGTCCTGCAATGGACCTGGGTCAAATTTAGTAGGACCTCCTTCAATGCTTCACGGTATTGGATGGCGGGGGTCCAAACTCTTTGATCCCCTCATAAGTTAACTACTATTAATACTATAACCCGGCTATTTAGGACTGTATCCCTGCTGACTCAGACTACTTAGTCGAGGGTAACGTCACCTCCAAAAGAGGGGCCTACCATAATTTGCATTAATAACTTAATTAATTATCTTCCAATAATCCACCCTTTTAGGATTGTATCCTTGCTGACTCAAACTACTGGGGTGAGGGTAACGTCACCTTCAAAAGAGGGGCCTACTACAATAACTAAGATAATCTCTTAAATATGTGCAAAAGTGCGGAAATAATCAAAGGTTATACTAGATACGAGTCGGAACCAAGTGATTCATCTTGTCTATCTGTTTTTCTTTTTATTTTTATTTTCAGCATTTTAGTTAGTTTTTATTTTTTTCTTAGTTTAAAACATTTTTCTAAACTTTTTATTTTGATTAGACGTTGAGGATAAACCGGTACTAAAAGCTCTTGTGTCCTTGGACGACCTCGGTATCTTACCAACGCTATACTACGCTCACGATGGGTGCACTTGCCCATATGTGTGTTTAGTGTTAGTAAAATATCGTGTTTTATAAATTTAAAACTTGGCTAAAAAGTGTTAAAAGGGCTTAAAATATACACCTAATATATATAACACTTCACACGCATCAGGATGCTTATTTGCTTACTTTGTTGTGAAATCGAGGCTAGGAAAGACCTAGGTCAACAATAAACAATTATCTGTAATAAAAATCTGAGTCGTTGGAACAGAACAATTTGACTAGATCTTTCTGTAATAATTGTATTATCATTTATGACATGGTATGGGACGTGTTGTTTTAAATATTTGGTAAATATAGTTGTTATGGAAACTTCTGGACAATCTGTTTCGCTCAGTGTCGCGCCCTGATGATTCTGCCATCGGTTGGGGTGTGACAGATTGGTATCAGAGCCATAACTATAGGGAATTAGGCAAGACTCGACCTAGTCCGGGTCGATGTTTTAGAAACGACCTAGTCTATAGTTAGGTACCAACAGACCGACTTATATGGAAACTTCTGGATAATCTGTTTCGCTTAGTGTCGCGCCCCGATGATTCCGCCATCGGTTGGGGTGTGACAGATTGGTATCAGAGCCATAACTATAGGGAATTAGGCAAGACTCGACCTAGTCCGGGTCGATGTTTTAGAAACGACCTAGTCTATAGTTAGGTACCAACAGACCGACTTATATGGAAACTTCTGGATAATCTGTTTCGCTTAGTGCCGCGCCCCGATGATTCCGCCATCGGTTGGGGTGTGACAGATTGGTATCAGAGCCATAACTATAGGGAATTAGGCAAGACTCGACCTAGTCCGGGTCGATGTTTTAGAAACGACCTAGTCTATAGTTAGGTACCAACAGACCGACTTGTGCGTGTCCTGTAGGGACCATGTACGAGCTTACTTGCTATTTCTCGCTATTCTCGCCTATGCTACACTACCACTGCACTATAATTTTCGAAAATGAACGAGTAATTAGGTCGAGATTAGGTGTGAAAACCGCAAACTCTTGATTTTATCAAAAGCAGGAGCAAAGTTGTTAAGTTAAGGGTGAAACCCGAACCTTGAAGACTTGTTCTGTCCCCTATTTTGCTTACAAAACTCTCACCAAAGTCTCGACGGACTCCAACGACTTGAAGTCGCCCTGAAACTGGAAGGATGCGTGCCATTCGCCCAGATTTGAGGCGAGAGCACAATCCCGAAGGCCAAAGTGTGTACCAAGAGTCCTTGTGAATAGTCGAACCACTTTGGTCAGTCAAAGTCTAACTAGCCGCAGACAATCTATTTCTCGATTATTATGTGTTTCGATTCTGAGCTCGCAATTGCCAACTCTGATACTCGCCGATTTTATGTGAAGTTTTTGTTTCTATGTGGTTTTATGCTTATTTGTTAGCGTACTGGTTTCTATTTAACGCCTTTTTGCTTTCGCTGATCTCACGACACTCACTACACCACACTAACAAATCGCTACCATTCGTAGAACGACCTTACCCCCATATTTGTTACTATATTATTCGATTTTACTATATTATTCGCGATCGCTATTCTCGAATGCTCGCAAACTTGGAATGATAGGTTTCTGTATTCTGACTGCCTCTGGTGATTACATGCTTCTGTGACTCTGTATCTTGGTGCCTTACGTGCTTATATGATTCTGTGTTTATGTGAATCTGTGATTATGTGCCTATGTGACTGTGTGGTTACGTGATTATACGTGTTCCTGAGCTTTATTAGTATTAGGCGTGTGAGGTGAGATTCGACTATGTTGTGTCTGAAACCCGTGGCGATGTCTGTTGCAGACAATGTCGTCATCTAGACCCCATCACCCACGAGTTACCTGCCAAGAACAGAGAGACAAACGCCTCGCTGCCATGGTCGCTAAGCAAGTAGCAAAGACTGTTCCTCAGATCGTGAGTGAACTGTACGAAAACATGAGCAAATCGACGGAAGAGTCCAGGACCGAAGCTCCCAAGGCTACCCCTAAAGCTGCTTTCAGCTTCAAACAGTTCAAGGCATGCGGACCGAAAGAGTTCACTGGCGAAGATGGCCCTACGGCCTTGTTTCAATGGTTCGACTCAATCGAAGTCACTTTGCGTCAGAGTGGATGTCCTGACAATCTCCGCACTCTGAATGCTACCGGCGTCTTCCAGTCACGCGCTCTAGACTGGTGGACGGCCTAGAGGAACAAGCGTGGAAATGACGCAGCCTATGGTCTGTCATGGGATGAGTTGAAGAACGTTATGCTCGAAGAGTTCTGCCCTCCCCATGAGCGCCAGAAGCTGGAGGATGAATTCTGGCACATCAAGCAAAAAGATGGTGACAATGCTACCCTGACTGCTCGCTTCAAGCAGCTCAGCATTATCTGTCCCGACCAGGTGAAGACTACCGACATGACGATCAAGAAGTACATCCGCGCTTTGCCGGATTGTGTTGCAGATTTTGTGCATGCTTCCAAGCCAGCTACAATCACAGAAACTTACTTGCTTGCCGCTGAAATCAATGACAAGCGGGTAAAAGCTGGTTTTTGGGATAAAGCTTCAAAGTCCTCTCGTCGCAAGAGGAAGAACAACAACAACAGCTCCAGCAACAAGAACTGTGTTGTCACTACCGCTGCTCCACTCCAAGCGGTACCAGCTCAGCAACAACAACAACACCGATTAGCTCCAGCACCAGTCACCTATGCACCGCCTGCAAAGCGTGCATACACAGGCCCTCACCCTGCCTGCCCGACATGCACTTATCGCCACCCGGTGGGTCTAGCTTGTCGTTTTTGCATGCAGTGCAATATGTATGACCACTTCACTGCAAACTGCCGTACTAGTCCCCGCCAAGCACCAGCTCAAGCCACTGCTCATCAAGCTCTGCTCCCGGCCCCTCAAGGCCAACAAGCGGCTCAGGTACCCGCGGTCAACGCCAGAGTCTGCTTCGCGTGTGGTGATCCCAACCATTTCGTGAACATGTGCCCGAACAGGGTTGTGAAACAAGAGCCCCGGCAGCAGCAGCAGCAGCAGCCTCAATAGCAACAGCAGCAAGCCGCCCGCGCTAGAACGTTCAACATCAATGCGCGCCAAGCTCAAGCCGACAACAATGTGGTTAATGGTACGTTTCTTGTGAACGGTATTTATGCTTCGTGTTTGTTTGATACTGGAGCCAATAACTGTTTTGTGTCGTTTGAATTCGAGAAGCTCCTTAATCGTAAGCGCTCCCATCTCCACTGGACATTCGATGTCGAAGTCGCCACAGGAAGAACCGTCTCCGTCAATTCCGTCCTTCGTGATTGTACTCTTGAACTCAACAATCACATCTTCCCGATTGATCTCATTCCGATGCAGCTCGGAAGTTTTGACATCATAGTAGGCATGGACTTTCTTCGTGAAAACCATGCTGAAGTTGTGTGCTTTGATAAGATGATTCGATTCGCGCTCGCTAATGGTGATTCATTATGTGTTTATGGTGAAACTCCTTCAAAAGGTCTCAAGCTCATGTCATGTGTCCAAGCTAGCAAGTATCTCCGCAAGGAATACAGAGCTTTCTTGGCTAATATTGTAGTAGCGGAGGAGGTAAAGAAAGGAAAGACGGAAGTGAAAGATGTTCCTGTGGTTCGTGAATTTCCTAATGTGTTTCCCGACGAATTGCCTGGCCTTCCGCCAAGTCATGATATCAACTTTCGTATCGACCTCATTCTTGGAGCCAACCCTATTGCTAGAGCTCCTTATCGACTCGCACCGTCCGAAATGCGTGAACTCTCGAGTCAGCTCCAGGACTTACTTAATAAAGGCTTCATTCGCCCGAGCACCTCTCCATGGGGTGCACCAGTCCTTTTCGTCAAAAAGAAGGACGGGTCGTTTCGGATGTGCATCGACTATCGGGAGTTGAACAAGCTGACGATCAAGAATCGCTATCTCCTGCCTCGAATTGACGATTTGTTTGATCAGCTACAAGGTGCTACATGTTTCTCGAAGATCGATCTACGCTCAGGCTATCACCAACTACGCATCCAAGAGGAGGATATACCCAAAACCGTTTTCCGCACTCGATACGACCACTATGAGTTCGTTGTTATGCCGTTTGGTTTAACCAACGCACCCGCGGTTTTCATGGATCTGATGAATCGGGTGTGTAAACCCTTTCTTGACCGCTTCGTCATCGTATTCATAGACGATATCCTGATCTATTCCAAGTCAAAAGCCGAACACGCGCAACACCTACGTTTGGTTCTCGAGCTACTCCAAGGGAATCGACTCTATACCAAGTTCTCCAAGTGTGAATTTTGGCTGGAGGAGGTTCAATTCCTCGGTCACATTGTCAATAGTCAAGGTATTCATGTCGATCCCGCGAATATTGAAGCAGTTAAGAGTTGGGTTACGCCGAAGAACCCGTCTGAAGTCCGCTCTTTTCTCGGACTAGCGGGCTATTATCGTCGATTTATCGAAGGATTCTCTAAAATCGTTGTGCTGCTTACCGCTCTCACCCATAAAGATAAGCCTTTTGTTTGGGGAACTGAACAAGAGTCTGCTTTCCAAACCCTCAAGCATATGCTCTGCAATGCTCCTGTCCTCACGCTACCCGACGGAAACGACGACTTCATTGTCTATTGCGATGCCTCGAACCTTGGTCTTGGTTGTGTTCATATGCAACGAGACAAGGTTATTGCTTACGTATCTCGTCAGCTCAAGATCCACGAGAAGAACTATACAACCCATAACCTCGAGCTAGGCACAGTTGTTTTTGCGTTAAAGATTTGGCGACACGACCTTTATGGTACCAAGTGTACGATCTTCACCGATCATAGGAGCCTACAACATATCTTTGATCAGAAAGAACTTAATATGCGTCAACGCCGATGGGTAGAACTTCTCAAGGATTACGACTGTGAGATTCATTACCATCCGGGCAAAGCAAATGTCGTTGCCGACGCTCTCAGCCGGCGAAGCTATCTGCACAGTATTCCCAATGTTCCCGCCCAGCATCATCTCGAAACCCTCATCCGCGAAGCCCAGCATGCATGTTTTACCGAACGCACTTAGGAGAAAGAAAGGATTCACCAAGATGGAGCCCAGCTTGTGAATAAGTCGAATGGGATATTCCATTATCTGGACCGAATTTGGATCCCTAAGCGGAACGATTTGCGACAGATTTTGATGGACGAAGCCCACAAATCTCGGTATTCCATTCATCCCGGTGCCGATAAGATGTACCAGGACCTTCGCTACTGTAAGACCCTAACACGTTTTTGACAAAAAGTCGCAACGGAAAATTCATACCATAAAATTCCTTTCATTTTAAACGTCTTTACTTACTTGAAGTTCATTTTAAGGTGACACTATTACACTGAATACACCCATCGAACTTATTTACAAATAGAAACATAAACTATATCTACTAAATTACTTATTCAAACACTCCCGTACAATCTAACTTGTGACTCGGTCTTCGATCTTCACTCCTCGGTGATCCTCCGTGACTTATACAACCTGCACTCACACATACATTCATGACATTTGCACACATTATATAAACAAGTTTCATTCTCATACACTTCCCATTTCGTTATTTTCCTAGTTTTAAACATTCCATCTGTGTATGCATTTCCAGGTGAAGCTTCAATAATGTACCTGCATTACTTTTCATTCTCAAGGCACACTGTTAATAACGTTATTACTTAACGCATCTAAATCATGCTTACATATATTCTTACATGCATACATACACATCTACATACATACATACATATATACACATTTACATACGTACCTACATTCCTACATACACGTTCAAGATCTTGCATACCACTTACATACACATACATTAATTGTGTGGGACCTAAACTTAGATTTATAGCCCATAAACATTAAAGGCACGATCAAAATCATGATTGGGAGGTCCGCCGTAGTCCACGGTTAACATACCGAAGCCTACGTTCCATAAATCGACTTAAATAACAAATTTCAGCTTTTTGGACATGGGGAGGGCGTCAGCGACGGCCCTTGGATTTACGCGTAGCCAAAACTCCCCGTAGACAGTAAAATAAGGCGTCGGAGAAAACTGATTTTGTAGACTCCGTCAGCGACGCCCCTAAGGCCGTCGGCGACGGCCTCTAGAAATTGCATTTTTCTGCAGGTTTGTTTCGTCGTCCGAACGCACTAAAACGCGCATAACTTTTGAACCGTTTACCCGTTTAACCTCCCGTTTCTTCCTACATGCTCGTAATTTGACATTCTATCATGTGAACTTGAAATCCCATATCCGGATTAAGGAAATTCTTAACTTACGCACTATCGGCTTATTATTCATTTACGATTTATTCGACCCGTTTATGTTTTTATCAAATAACTCATTCCTTTTAACCCAAGACTTACATGAACCTTATGACCATAATACTTTTACACTATCCGGAGTGTCGTACTTGGGGTTTACGCACCCGATACCCGGTATTCGTTAAATTCGTTCATTATTACGTAATTGGACATTAAATAGTACAATTTCCATCTATGAAATTGTTTATTCATTTACTCATAATTTACTACCGAACCTCTTGCCCATTAACCCGCGTCACCGTTTCTCGGTTAGCATGCTTACGTACAATTTTATCCATTACCCGGTTATCATACCGAAGTCGTTACTTATGCAACCTTTCTGGTATGCAATAAAACCTCATCTTGTCCCATTTGATTTACTTAGCGAAATTCATCGATTTCATACAACTCATTCCTATTTGACCTCAATTATCATACTTAATTAAGTCGCACATAACTTTACATAAACAACTAAGAAGTGATTACGGAAATCACTTACCTCATGCATCTGTGTTCATATTCGTTTCCTCGCCACTTCTTGACCCGTTAGCCTTCCGTGCTTGATTCCGTCTCGACATGATTCCTATCATTCCATGTCATCGAAATCACATTCTTATTAGCATACACAATTGTACATGTTAACGATCATATCGATCGCATAATTCACATTTGACTTTCATTAGTCACTTCTAACGAGCACAATACAAGTAACCAAATTCATATCATTTCCAACTCGTGTAATTCATCATGTCATCGCATTAAACACACATACGTCTAACACGCACCGTATAACTTACTTTAATCCTACAATTATGACAACACGTCTAACCATTCTTCTTAAACACAGTTGACTTTTAGAAGTCAGCGGTTCATTTAATTTAACTTTCGACTTATCATTATATACCCGTAACATCATAATAGCCTATACGGACAACACTATATACATTTCATCATACAGTTGGTGTGTTTACTACCTCCTAAGCATATTGTACAACCAATTCATGCATATTCTTCTAATCTCATACATAATTCATCAAATTATCCTTCTAATCAACATGGATCATTCATGCATAACATCAAACATACTAGTATCACATTTCTTTCAATTCCTCTTAACAAGAATCTACCATACATATCAAAATACATCAATATTAAGCAATAATTTAGACATAGATGATTTACCCATGTCATCATCTTCACCATAACAAACGGGTTTCACCATTAAACATCAAATTAACCTAAACCATGCATAATCCATGTTCTATATGATGATTCTAACACACACCCATTCTCAATTTCATACAAATTCACAATTTACATCATAACCCACTTCGTGAAAGATCACCAATCTAAATTTTGAGACAAACCTTATGGTCCCCTTGACTGGGTGGTTGTTTATTCGCGTTCATGCATCAATTCGGGCCTTGAATTGATCTTCAATTTTGTGTTTAAGCTTGAACAAGGGTTTCACCCTTGTTCTTTCTCCTAGCCGTACGCACACACACACACACACACACACACTCAATGTGTGTGTTGTGTTTTGTTTTTAGATTTTATTAATTAGTTTTTAACTATTTCCCTTTTAGGTCCCTCATGTTTAATTTTCATTATTTAAGACTACAACTTCATGTTTTGCTACTTATTTACATGTTAATAACTAGATAAATTTGTTCCTAGTTATTTTGTTTACCGGTCCACTTTTACCACTAACGGTATATTACCCGTTCCATTATTTTAACCAGGTTTAAATTACCAAACCCACTTTTTGGGGTGTTACATATAACATAGAAGGCATGCTAGCAAATATTAAAATTCAGATTTTGGGGCGTTACAGCTACAAGTACTGGTGGCCGGGCATGAAGAGGGATATCGCTCTCTACGTTGGAAAGTGCCTAACTTGCTCGAAGGTTAAGGCTGAACACCAAAGACCCTTTGGCTTACTCGAACAACCCCCAATCCCCATATGGAAGTGGGAGAGTATAGCTATGGACTTCATAACCAAACTTCCGCGTACACCATCAGGTCACGACAGCATCTGGGTTGTCGTTGACCGTTTGACCAAATCTGCCCACTTTCTACCAACACGGGAAGACTACAAGGTGGAACGATTAGCCTGAATCTACACCGATGAGATCATTTGTAATCATGGGACACCTCACGACATCATCTCTGACCGTGATGCTCAGTTTACCTCGCGACTGTGGGAAACGTTTCAAGCGGCTCTCGGTACTACACATAATCTAAGTACCGCATTCCATCCTCAAACCGACGGTCAGACTGAGAGAACGATTCGTACCCTTGAAGACATGCTCTGTTCGTGTGTCATAGATTTCGGTGGTAATTGGGACGCTTACCTGCCATTAGTCGAATTCTCGTATAATAACAGTTATCATTCCAGCATTCAAATGGCACCGTTCGAGGCTTTATATGGAAGAAGATGTCGATCGCCTATTGTATGGCACGAGATCGGTCACTCGCAATTAACCGGTCCTGAGCTATTGCAAGAATCGGAGCTTGTACCGACTTCCTACTCATTCTTGTGGTTGTGTTGGTCCAAGATCTGGATCCTATCCACGAGGTTTACCGATTTCGGGTTAAGCATGGAACACCGTCTCGAACAGTAACTGATCGGATTTGGGTGGTTCCTGTCCGATCAGGAGTACCAAGTATTGACTCGGTTTCTGTTGCTTAACACGTTATCAAAACATCTCGATAAAACAACAAACTATCAAAATAACCAAGTGTAAGACGAACGGGATGACCAGGACGAAATGCCGTCCGATCAGACTGTCATCCGAACGGGTTGTCACCCGATCGATCTACACCTTGGGTCCCACACGTAAACTGTTTACCAACCTGGGAAGTCTGGATGTTGAACGAATGGTTGTCTGATCGGACTACCATCCGATCGGATTACCGCTCGATCATGTGACATTTGAACTTCAACACTTAAACAATTTTCAACATATTCAATACCAGCGGATTGCCACCCGATCGGACTACCATCCGATCGAAGGACAAACTGTTGTGAACTTGTTCTCACTAGAGTGTCCACCCAATCGGGTTGTCATTCGATCGAACAACCGTCCGATCGACCGACTTGAAAGGTATAGATACTTCTATGTTTTCAAAATGCTACAACGAAAACTTCAAAAGTCAAGCCATCATACACAAACACATCCTTCTCAAAGGAAGAAACAATCCACTCGAAAGGTCATCCGAGCGGATTGTCACTCGAACGACCAGTTGTCTGATCGGACTACCATCCGATCTAACTGTTGTCCGACCCACCAGCACGTGTATCTTTTTACGCGTCACTTATCGTTATGCTATCATTCTGATCAAGCTAACCTTACTCTCTAGCGCTCCCTTCAATTCATCAATCGCTGTGAGTATACTCGATCCCTTTTTGCTTTATGCACTTTTGGGTGTTACATACTTTCCTTATTCTAAATCACATCGAACACACTACACAATACTTTTAACGCTAACCGTTACCGCATGTTATACGTGACTTAATGAATGCTTGTTTGTTATGTTTACACATGGAATGCTGTCTACCTGCCTTAGCAACGATAGTACTATAGTTTGGACTCAGCACCTGTTCACTCAGGGGTTGTTAAGAACAATTAGTTACATGGCTCACAGTGGTTAGTGTGTATCGCGAACTGCCTTGGGCAGTCAACCCGCAGTCATTGGTATCGATAGGTTCATGTTGATAACTAACATGCCTCATTTTACACTGTGTACGTGCTGGTTATGCGTAACAATTTCGAACTCTACTATATCTACTAAACTTGTATGCTCACATTTACACTATGTGTATTGACTTTTACTTTAACGTATGTGACAGGTGCTTAGGATGCTTATTTGTTTACTTTGTTGTGAAATCGAGGCTAGGAAAGACCTAGGTCAACAATAAACAATTATCTGTAATAAAAATCTGAGTCGTCGGAACAGAACAATTTGACTAGATCTTTCTGTAATAATTGTATTATCATTTATGACATGGTATGGGATGTGTTGTTTTAAATATTTGGTAAATATAGTTGTTATGGAAACTTCTGGACAATCTGTTTCGCTCAGTGTCGCGCCCCAATGATTCCGCCATCGGTTGGGGTGTGACAACATAATTGTCTGGTTCTTCGGCTGCAACGACGTCTTCATCTTTAGCAATATCTTTCTCATTCTCAACTTTATCATTCTCTTTGTCAGTCATCCCTACAGAATTACAAGCAGGCTACCAAAATAAACATATAAGAACTTGAAAACGACCATTGCATAAAAAAGTAGAATTACAAGCAGTCAAAATACACAACCAAATCCAATTTCTCCACATTAAACTACTTAAGCAAAAAAAGTAGAACAATCAAGACCCAAGTAATCACAAAGTACATCTTCAGTTTGAACACATCTCCATTCTTGTACCGAGCCAACTGTTCTTTGCACTTAGCCAACTTATCCTTATCTTTAATGCTTTGAATTAAAGCAGGCATTACCTCTCGATAAATCGGACATCCCTGTTCTTCACCAACATCAGCCCATCTAAGGAATTCACATCCTACAACCTATTATCGGACATCATAAGCAAGAGTTTCAAACAAACTTGAGTTTCAATAAGCATAAAACAGAAGAAACTTACACATCGAAGATACCATCGACCAGGATTAGCTTTGGATTCTGATTGTTTCACCACTGTTTTCGTACCACAAGGACATATGATGTCTGAATCTTGAGTTTTGCCCTTGAATCGAAGCACAAAGGAGAAGATGAAGACATGTTCAGGGCAGTGATTTGAGGGCAATGAATTGAGGGCAGTGAATTGAGGGATTCAAGCTTGAATTGGGGGTCGATTGAAGAAGAATTGCGTTTAGGGCAGTCAATTGAGAGAGTTCAAGCTTTTAATGGGGAAGATGAAGGGTACTTTGGACATTTCCATACAGACTAACGGTAACATTAACGTTGAAATGGTCAGGGGGTAAAGTTACGACATAACCCCAAACAGTGGGGGGTAAAATTGCAATTATTTCCTTAGGGGGTAGACATGCCAATGACCCCAAACCCCAGGGGGTAAAATTGCAGTTTACTCTAAAATAAAATAAAATAAAATAAAATCACTGTTCGCATAGCATCCTCCCTCCCAAACCTAAATTGAAGTTTCTCTCCATCCTGTTTAAATCGGCGGGCCATCTTATCTTCCAGCAACTTGTCAAAAAGGTATGTTTTTGCTGGCGATATTCTGTTTGACCTCGTTCTTTGTTTTTAGGGCGAGATATTAACGGAATCTATTCTGTTCAAAACAATGAAAAATTAAATTGGTTCAAAATTTAGATCTTTCCTTGGATTGTCAAGTTTCAGGTTTTGAAGAATGGATTGAGATGCAATGCAAATGGATGACAGACTAAGTGGTTTGTCTGATGATCTCATCCTTAAAATACTGTCTTTTGTTAGTTTAAAAGATGCTGTTAGAACTAGTGTTTTGTCACATAGATGGAGGCATCTCTGGACTTCAATTATCCATCTCAGTTTCTCAAGTCAGGATTTCTCTTCAATGCGCAAGTTGTCCAAGTCTGTTACCCGTGTTCTCTCTCGCCGCAATACTCAAGTTCAGTTGTCTTCTTTCAATCTTTATCTTCATGGAAAACCTGCCCATGATGTTGCCCAAAAGATTATGAACCACGCATTCTCCCTTAATGTCCAACAAGTGAACTTTACATGTTCGTTCGAGACCGGCCAATGGTACTCTTTGCCGACAGTGGAATTCCCTCTTTCTCTCTCAGGCTCTCAGACTCTCAAACATCTCACATTAAGGCAGTCTTTTAGTCCTTGCGATGAGATCGTACTCACATCAGCACAGGAGTTTTCGTCTCTAACAACTTTACATCTTCAATTTATCACATTATATGATGGTTTTCTTTCAATGTGCCCGAACTTGAAGAATATGACCTTAGTTGGCTGCAAAGTGACTGGATCAGTTGTTTTAACGATTTGTCATCCTCGACTTTCTAACCTCACGATTGATAAAGGAGACTTTATGGCACGTATTGTCAATGTGGTTACACCTCAATTGAAAAATCTGAGTATTGTAAGATATAGTGGAAAGTTTCGAGTTTCTGCACCCGAGCTTGCTTCCTTAATCTTAAGAGGTCCTTGTCCTTCCAGGTTCTCAAGTACAGACGGTTTCCCTTGTTTAGAAAAAGCACTCATCTTTATTCACGGCATAGAGGATCTAAGCAGCTTATATACTTCTCATATTATTAGTCTGCTTCAACAACTTCACTATGTCAAATTTCTTTCATTGAGCATGGAGATCATTCAGGTTTCTTTCTTTCTTATCATGCAACAATTAGGCTATTAGACATCATCTATTTGTATATAGTTTTATGGAATACGCTTTTCTACAGGTTCTGAACTTATCCGTGGAAATAATCTCACACCAACCTTCCCCGCTTGCTAACTTGGAGAGTTTGACGCTTCTTCCAAAACTTAATTTCTGGTTCAACGACAAACACAAAAGAGTTATTGTGTCTACTGAAGTAAAAAAATATTTGCTAAGCAGGTCTCCAAAAGCCACCTTGACCGAGGTATTTATACTTATAAATGATATGATCATGTAAATTAATGCATTGCTAAGAGGAAGCATATAATTACAGGTGCTGCGAGATGACTGTTATGATTTAGCTGCAGGTCCTCTCATCCAAACTCTTTAACAAATTGTAAGCTTTGGATTACCTTTCCATATACAGAAAGTGATGACTAGATTCAACTGTTGGTGCCATAATCTTTTTTTTTTATTCAGGTTGGTCCTCATCTGGTGCACTAGTCATCTTATATCGACATGCATATTATAGGATAAGCTGATATCCTTTTCAGACTTGCACAGAGCTTGATATAAATCCAGACGTGTTAATCACGGAGGTCAAAAATTTAACATATTCAAGAAGTGTGGCATTGAGTCTATCAACAGAAGCCTAACTACAGCCTACAAAGACAATGCATCATGGTTTAGTTCAAGTTAAAGAAGACAACATCACAGATCAAGTCAAGAAGTTATCATAGAAGATTGTATTCCATAGATTGAAATATATATGTTGAATTGAGGGGGGAGCATTATGCTACACCGCACTCTTTTTCCCTTAACTATTTTTTCCCGTTTTCTTAGTAAGGTTCTTAATGAGACAACATTATTATCATTTTATTTTTCTAGGTCCCGAAATTACCGATTTAATATCATCTTGAAGTATGATGTTACTAGTATATTACGAGGATTAATATGTATGACGGGGAGTGTTATAAAATGGTTTAGTTACATACAATTTACAGATCATTAAGCTCTCATTTACTCGTTATAATTATTGTTGTTAGGGGTGTGGGGGTGGTCACTAGTGATGAAATTTCATCACTCACAAACATCCAATCATGTTCCGCCATGTCAGCAACCACTATTCTATCACTCACAAGCATTCTTAAGTGGCGGTGGTCATCACTAGTGATGGGATTCCAATGTACAAGTATTAATACACAATGTACAAGGCATACACATACATTCATCAATGTTCAACGCGTGATAATATCAACGCGTCAAAACTATCACTCGTGATAATGGAGGTGGCGGCGGTGTTCGTGGTATTTCAACGCGTTATCTATGTGTATCACGGTGCTATAACGCACCGCCCCCTGTGGCCTTATAGTATTTAATAAGAATTAATAGTTTACTATATATCTCTCAATTTGTTTATTACCAGGTTCAATTTCACATCTTCCACCGAGTCAGGACTCATTTGTCTGCTATTCAAATTTCGAGTCAGTGTCCTCGTTAACCTCAAATCGCCTTGTGTTCTCTCTTGGATATTGATGGCCAATCAACTATATTCGATTTCTACTTGGGCTATGATCGACGTATGTTAGAAGTTTTGAAAAAACAAGCTCTTCAGGGATTGAATATGATCATCCAGCTAACATATAGTTTTTAACTCATTCGTTTATATTTATTCAGATTAGAGTTGAATCAGATTTGGATTCTGATTCACAGCGGTGATACTGACTTGTTGATGTTAAATCTGATGATATTACGAGTTGCACACCACTTGCTCGATGAATTGCCTCCTTAAAAAGTTTTCTTCATCAGTTGCAAATTTTGTGTTTGGATCAGCAGCCAAATTCAAGCATTAGTTGCAAGAATGGTGCATCAGTAACAAAATGTTGGTATTAGCTTGAAACTATAAGCACCTCTGCACCAAGTTGTTGAAGATGGGCATGGACAAGTTTTTTTCATATATGTTATTTGTTCTTCTAAGGGGACGACAAACAAGCAGGAACACAATATGTACGAGGATATAAACATGGTTGGTCAATGTTGTACCTTAGAGAAGCCATTGATCAAATGCCGTCTGAATATTTCATGACCAGAAAAACCTTAATAAAACAAAATTTAGTTTAAACAAGTACATTGATTAACCACATATTCTCTTAGCAGCATGAACCATCCAATTATATAAAGATATTCAACAACAAATGAGATCGCTGCGTTCTAGTTTCTCCTCCGTTTATCAGGTGGGGTCCCACCACCCTTCCTTTTCCTGTTACTAGACTTGGGTGACCTTGACCTATACTCATCATCCATCATTCCCACTTCCCCTTCTTCCACAGGCTCAAAATCTTGACTGCGCGACGGCTGCCCCTTAACTGAAGACTGGTATTGACCGTCTTCCAGATCATTATCCATCTGACTTGACGATTTTGACCAATGATGTTTTCTATCTTGTTTGCTTTTCTCTGATTCAGCAGCCAACTCTATACCATCTTCTAATTCTCTCTCAATTAAATCATCTTCATCCATGACATCTGTTTTTCGGGTCACATCACCAACACGGGCCTTCCTTCTTTTCTCAAGGGCCGCTTTAACTTTATCTTTGTCGAGTTTTTTAAAAGCATCTTGAGGTGACTTTCCCTGGTATTTCTCCTTTGCTAATTCTACGGGTTCCCTTCTTTCTCGTGTTTCCTCATAATGTCCTTCAGGTCCGTTACCCTCTTCTGGGCCGTAATGTTGTTGTTGACTTTCATTCACTTCAACGTCTCCCTTTACGTTCTGGCCCGATTGATCAGGAGGAGGCCTTGATGAGGTACCGGGCCTGGAATTACTGTTGTTTGGGCCATCTTCGTCGGCTGTATGAGATCTGGAGGGCCCCTTTTGAGTAGCCCCGCCACCTGTACTGCTGTCGACAACTTCGCTAGTTTGAGAAGGTGCCACTCTGTTTTGCTCGTACAGTTCTAACATTTGATTACTGACCTCTGCAAAATGAAAATATATTTATTACCTAAGAATATGATACAAACAAATCATAGGGAAAAAAAAGAGTAAAATGCCATTTTCGTCCCTGAGGTATGGTTAGTTTTGCGACTTCCGTCTAAAGGTTTGTTTTTTCGCATCTGGATCTAAAAGATTTGAAATCTTGCCATTTTTATCCGGCTTGTTAACTCCATCGATTTTTCTCTGTTTAGTATGGGTATTTATGTCTTTTTTGCTAACTTAAAGGGCAATTTAGTCTTTTTCACTTTATGTAAGAAGACCGAATTGCCCTTTAAGTTAACAAAAAGATGGAAACACCGCTGATTTAACGGAGAAAAAATGGACGGAGTTGATGAGCCGGATGAAAATGGCAAAGATTTCAAACTTTTTGGATCCAGATGTGGAAAAACAAACCCTTTGGACAAAAGTCACAAAACTGGCCAAACCTCGGAGACAAAAATGGCATTTTACTCGAAAAAAATTAAGACAGACCCTCTAATTGGCGTGGGGTAACATCGAACTCCTGCCACCAAACTTTTTCACCGTCTGACGGCAGTTTAACTTTGAGGAACTTGGCGGCAAGGAAAATAGCACCGGCGGCGATGTGGTGGGGTTTAAATTGCAAGCAGAGAGATGTCCGAAGCCTGCATGCCTCTTTTGCATGTCAAAATGGTACGACAGGCTGGCATTTACATAGAGAAACCACAAATTAAGAAATACAGCAGCGTACCCATCGTTGACAAAATTCCAAGCAACTTGAGCAAGGGCATTTTGAGCAACTTTGAACTTCTTTATTGCTTCTACTAGTGGTTTATATGGATGATGCACGTTAAAGTCAAAACCGAGAGTTGCAAGAACAACTCGCTCCCCGAGTAATATTAATTCCTTTTGTTGTTCATACACCTCCTGCAACACAAACATATACATATAAATACGTACAAACTTTGAGGACCTAAGTAACAAGTGATTTTTAGTAGAACTGATGATACCTTCTGTTTGATTCTTTGTATAGCATCGGGATCCTTTTTGTTATTAATTTCATAGGAAACAAGGATAACATCTTTTAAAGGGCGAGGAGTTTCTTCAACCTTGCCTGCAAGAAACATGCAGACAGTTGCAATTGTCTGCAATTCAAACATGTTAAGACTGTTAGTCGATGATTAATATATTATCCCAAAATAGCATGCCATTTGACAATTATATTATCAACTAGTAAATTTCCCGCGCGTTGCAGCGGGTCCAAATGTAAAGTAACTCGGATTTGTACCGTGAAGATCCGAATCGTTTTCGAACAAAAGTTACGTCAAAACGTAGATAAACATAAGATGTACATAAAAATATGCACGAAAACGTATTACATTTGACCAGACTTATTTGGGAAAGAAATTTACGTGAACTTATACCGACACACGTACATAAAAATAAGTACAAAATTATGTTGTTTTTAAGTTAAAGATGGTACCGCGCATTGCGGTGGTGCCAAAACGTAAAGTAAGTTGAATTTATACAGTCTAATGAAAACGTATTATATTTGACCCGACTTGTTGTAAACCAAAATATATGCCAAAACGTACATCAACTGAAAACGTACATAAAAAAACATAAAAACATATTATATCTGAGCCTACCCATTTTCAGAAAAACGTAATCAATTTAAATTTATACCGGCGGCACGTACATAAAAATAAACACGTAAAAAATATTATAAAACTTTTAAAAAGTGAAGGGTTGTAAGTGTCATTACTAAATGATGAAGGGTGAAGGTAAAAAAAAACAAAAACATACTAAAAACAAAAAAAGAAAAATTACCAACTTAAAGTTACTATATATCTCACTTCTTACTGTAAGTATATAATGATGAAGGGTGAAGGTAAAAAAAAAACAAAAACATACTAAAAACAAAAAAAGAAAAATTACCAACTTAAAGTTACTATATATCTCACTTCTTACTGTAAGTATATACAAGTGCATACCCTATTGTACAACATGCTTAAACCCTTGTAATTTACTGTACAACCCCTTCAAATATGTTAGTATATATAATTTCAATATCACAGCAGAGACAATTATATTATATTATATTTATTATTCGAAGGTTATATTTACTGGCAATGATTGCTTCACTCAAAAGTCAAAAACATTTTAAACCGATCTTTTTCTTAGTAGCAAAGTGATCATCCCATGCCATTAATACTTCATCATTGTTCCAGTCTTGTCAATGATTGAATGTTAAACTAACTTTTGGTTAGCATGATTGTTTTCTTTACTTTTAAACACACAAGGCAAAACCAACTGCATTCAATAACATAAATGCAAAAGCAAAATATACAAAGTTAAATGAAGCACAACTCACCCTCCGGTCATTTTTTGCAAGTGACTGACGGAGAAAAAACCGGTGGCAAAAGATTATAGCTGTAGCAATGGTTACCTGGGGCCTGGATAACAAAATATCCAACAAAAACCATGTATTACATATCAAACCAAAATGTAGACCAACCATTTTTAATAAAGAAGCACAAGTTTATACAGATTACTAATATAAATTGAACATCAAGAACATTTGCCACCTATATTCACACACAGGCCTCTTTCACTGCAGTTAGTGACAGAATATCAGGATGCTAATGCTCTTCAATATATGGTGTTACTGTTAACCTAAGTGTTAACTTAAACTTTCCGGTTTCTCAATAATACTTACTCTAACCTAAATTATCTGAGTCCATCTTCTACTCCAAGCCTCCCAATTTTTTTTCATCCGCCCTCCCTAGTCCTTATTCTTTAATATAAAGGTAATAGAAAACAGTCCTTCAGTCCTCCCTAAAATAAGCGCACTAGATGTTGCCTAATCATAAACAACTATTTTAAGGTTGATATGTTGGAAATTTGATGATTAAAAAACATTTCAATGTAGAAACCAAGATATTCCTAGAATAATTAAACATCAATAACAAGCTTAATTGATTTCAACGTGAGTATGGCAAACACCACCAACACAGAACCGCTATTGACCAAGACAAGCATTTATTACTCTCATTTATCTGTTTCTAAAGCCCTCACCTAGACAGTAGGACCATAATGATGTCATATTCTTGCTTAAACGAAACAACTAGGTTACTCAGTTAGGGTAGGTAATGCTTGTCTGAGACCCAACTAGTGTCATATTCTTAAATAAGCCTCCTACATAATTGAGTTTTTACTAATATTATGCAAATCGCCAAATCATCAGGAAAATATGATCACATTGTTCAGATTGGTGAACATACTATAATCATACAATCAAAAGATCCATACATACTAAAATTCTTTGAATTTCAGAAGGAATAGAGACCTTAGATGAAGGGGGTCTGAAAGTGAATTTCATGATTCACATTCTCACTCAAATCTATATAACAACCTGTGTCTCACATAAATATAGCCTCAAGATTGAAGATACAGTTGCAATCACCTAACATATGCCCATTGTGAACTATATAATAGTATTTAATGTCATTGGCTCATTGCATCGCATAAGCAAAACTAATAATTGTCAGTTTCAGCTGACAGCTACAAACTCTTATATCAACAAGTTAAAAAATAAAAGGCAATAGGGTCGTAAAAAAGAGTGATAAAAGTATACTATATAACTTGGTTAGTTGGTTCAAAAAAGCGTGAAACATTTCGAGGCGGTTATATCCCAAGAGCCGATGCAGAAAGCACGTGCATCAATCACGTACCCAAGGCATTGCTTTGCGTACAACCAAATAAGTTTTATTTACAGCCGGAAGTTGCGTCTCTCTCATTCGGTTATACAAATCATCCTTTTTATCAAGTAAACCTTTTCATAATTTCTTCATTCGACATCCCTTTGGTTGCTTTTATATAGAAGCCTCCTACATACCCTATTTTTTACCGATTTTGACCCAGACGTACATGAGGCGCTGCCTCAAGCCCCTAAGAAGTTTTCCAGCTCACCATGTGCCTCAGGCTTGCCTTTTCAAAACCAAGCTATATAAAAGAACTTCAATATGTATAGGAATCCAATCTTCTTAACAGACACTCTTATCGCTATAGAAAAGTATAAAACAAATGACCAAAGCACAACCAACCATTTATTTTCATTCTTTGGGGTCCATGTGTTAATTGTACACTGCGATGAGAAATAAAAAGTGCATACATCCAAAATAAATAAATAAATGGTATAAACAGATAGAACCACAAATGCCTTTATAAATAATAACCAAAACTACAAAGAAGATGTTCTCTTCACATCACATAATTTTTACCAAATCAACGTTTTATAAAAAAAGAAAACAAATGTAGTCCAATCAAATGCAATCTCTAAAGATGATTTAAATCTAGTTGTGTCGCATCAAAAAATTCAATGCTAAAGCTTAAACATAAACCCTATTGCGTTTTTCATTTGTTAAACCCATCATAAAACAGATGATATGCATTGTTATTTTTTCAGCCACACATCCAAGTTCCACACATATAAGAAAGTAACAAGAATAATAATCATAACTTGAGGGGGAAAACAAGGAATAAAGAAACGTACACTTTGAGCCTCATACCGAGATCTTGCAAAAATGTGCAATAAGATTTGCGTAGATAAGTTTCCTTCTTTAAATCAATGCCATCTGGTCTAGATGGTGAATTTTCTTCAATTTCTTTGCGTGAAAAATACCACCGACCACCATGTTCTTCCAATTTATCATCAGAATGCCTATATGGACCCCCTTCATGCATTCCAAAATGCATTGGATCACTGGACAACAAAGCAGTCATTGGCGGTTTCTGCACTCTACAAAACTTCAAAGAATGAAGATAGAGTTCCCCTACTTCACAAAATGCTTTGAACTAGCATGTAGTACCTGCATTGTATGTGTACTAACAAATTTGAGTAGGCAAAAAGAGATACAACATACAATTTTTTTTAAATAAAGATTCTCCCAAGTTTAGGGTGTAATTTAGCATTAATGTGGCAATGGTGCAAGCAAATACAAATACAGATTACTCTTATGTTATCCTAAAGTTCTAACAAGTTTCACATTGGTCCCAGCTCCAATACTTTATGTTATGCATAACAGAGGAGTTCCTTGGCACTAAAAGAAGTCAAGTTTAGACTCTCGACTGCAAGACTATGCGGTTAATGCGGTAAAAAACCGGATATCAGTTAGGTTATCGCGGTGGAATATCGGTAATTTTAATATCATGCAGAATTCATATATATAGCAATTTAACACTAACAATTCAGTATACTCTCCTACCATTAACAAATTAACCTTTTGCAACTTGCAAAACACTAACAATTTTAGCAAGTAGGAACTTATTAAGACTTAAAACACCAACAATTAAGACTTAAAACACTAACAGCAGCAATAAGAAGAAAGATGAATGGTAGAACTAAAAAGAAAGGTACTGATATCGGGAAAATCGATAATACATCGATCAATTTGGCTGATAACATCAGTACCGATAATTGACACCGATATTTTACATGGAAACTGATAACCGATATATCACCAACATATCACAGATATGTCATGACAGAATCTGAAATTCAGATTTGATTGAAACAAGAACAAACAAGATAATCCAATTCGAGAAGGATTAGGTCTCCAAATACAAGGTTTAAGAACCCTAATTTTTATAGAATAAAACATCCACACCCCTAATCTAAATGATACAGTGATATTAATAAGATTAGATTAGAACTAACTGCTCCACTACTTGCTCCTAAAACTGTTCCCCCCAAAACCCATTCCCGCTAACAATTAAACGAGTCAAATACCCAGCTGGAGCTTCACACAAGATATGGGTCAACAGGTTTGTATCAATACATCCTGCCCCAAAATCCGACTTGTCCTCAAGTCGGAAACAAGGGAACTGTTGTGCCAAGCAATAAGCCATTCAATTATAGACCGAGGTTGAAAATCAAATTCCCAATCTTTGGCAGTCAGTGGAGAAGCTGAAGGCGTTGCCGGAACTTGAACCACCCTTGCAGGTTTCAACCAAGATACATGGGAGACCAGAATGATGCGATAAGGTCCACAAGAGCTAGATGACAGTTTCTTAAAGAGGTTGACAAGGCTGAGTTTGTGGAAAAACTGAGGTTGGGGTGTAGGGTTGTGGGTAACATACTGAGTGACATTTTTAGTATAGTCTGAAATAGGTTTTGGGCTTGGGCTCCATGCAAGACTTTTGCTGGGCTTAGATGACAGATCTTGGACTCGTTTTCTAGGGCAAAGCGAACAGCATAACACTCGGTTCTAGGTTTCTGGATAAACACGTCAGCCTTCATCAGTTCTTCATTGAGACCATTCGGTCCTTCATCCTTCTCCACCGTGTTCTTCAAATCACTGTCCACTTCTTCACTGTTACAACCATCTTTGTCTGGTTCTTCACTGTTACAACCATCTTCGTCTGGTTCTTCACTGTTAGAACCATCTTCGTCTGATTCTTCACTGTTACAACCATCTTCAATCACCTGAGCTTTAATTTCGTCAATAACATCTCTCAAAGATGCAAGAATGTCGTCTAATCGTGCTGCAATGATTGCGAATTGATCTGCTAAATTCCGGGTTGTAAGCACCATTCGATTTCCCGGCAATGGAACCATTTGATAGAATCTGAAATTCAGATTTGATTGAAACAAGAACAAACAAGATAGATAATCCAATTCGAGAAGAATTAGGTCTCCAAATACAAGGTTTAAGAACCCTAATTTTTATAGAATAAAACATCCACACCCCTAATCTAAATGATACAGTGATATTAATAAGATTAGATTAGAACTAACTGTCCCACTACTTGCTCCTAAAACTGTTCCCCCCAAAACCCATTCCCGCTAATAATTAAACGGGTCAAATACCCAGCTGGAGCTTCACACAAGATCTGGGTCAACAGGTTTGTATCATGTCACCTATATTAACTGCATAGCTGCAAGATCAGCCATGAGGAACACCCTGCTTGCAACCTATCTATGCTTGCAAGTTGCAACACAAGAAACAATGCATTTCTGACTCAAAAGTATAATTTATGAAGTCAAACCTGCTCATGGTAAAGAGGATCTACAGACCACGAATAAAACCAAAAGGCCAATGGACTTTGTAAGCATTGCCACAAATTTAGATAACTTCTCCAACATGGAGGGCCTCACTTTAGTTAATAGTTGGCCAGCATTAAACAACCCATAAATTTGTAGCCACTAGAGATACTAAGTTTCATAAATTATATGTCAAATTTGATTAGGAGAAAATATGAGAGAAATGAATGTATGAAAAACTGTTGCCACTTTCTGCCCAAGTGAATTACTAAAGCTAAGAAAAACTGTAAACTATTTCCTTTGTACCCTTGCAAGAAAGAAACTACAACTCTTATCTTTGTCTTCTTACCACACACATATATAGACACATACATAAAGGGAGTATTGCTACGTGAAATGATATGTGTAAAACTATGTATATTCGTATATTACAAAGTAATTAAAAGCGCTAGGCGCACTCAAGGCGCATAGGCCTCGCCTGGGGGCTGGGGCCTAGGTGCAAGACGCAAAAAAGCGAGTGACTGGGAAAAAAAAGCGCACTTAAATGAAAAAAATAAGAAAATATATCATGTGTTAGAATAATACTATTCTTCAAATAAAATAAACAAAAGCTATTATATAACATTTGATATCATCTAATTAGTACCAAAAGTTCTGAAATAGTGAAGATTCAAATGCAATTCCATTACTTGAAAGTTCTAAACCGGATAAAAAATCTGGATAAAAGTTGCTTCAATCGGCATAGTGGAAGCTTATATTGTGAGGCATAGTGGATGCTTATATTGTGAAGAATATCAATATTTTTGCATTAAATTATAAAAGAAAAAGAATATTTTGGTATTTAGTGTGTCTGGAGAGTTGAAGCGAGCGCCTAGGAACTAGAAGCGCAAATAATGGGCCTCGCCTGGAAAATGCACCTAGGCGCATGAAGCGAGGGTTTTTAATAACTATGGTATATTATAAGCATATGCATATGTGTAGGTTCACTATAAAGCTCTGATCTACACATATGTAGAAAACTTGTTAGTTGTTACAACTTACAAGTGATCAAAAGATAAGAGAGTGGATGATATTTAATTAATGAAATCGAGAAATCATTTAATATTTTACATTTATACATATTTCATGATAAGTAAATGATTTAGATTGGTTCTTGTGAGTTCTCGCTTTATTACGTAGTTTTGAAGAGAACCATTATATATATGCATCCAAGTCTCTTTTGCAAATCACTAAACAGATGACAACCATTTCATATGCAAAAAAAACAACAAAATCGTACGACCAGGGAAATCACAAGATAGCCTCTCACTCCCCCTCTTGAAATAATGTTACAGAACAGATTAATCACAACATACAGATTGCATATGATCCATTTTTACTAATAACAAGATAATCAAATTCAGCTTCATAGCAAAAGCAAAACGCCTCCAGCATGTACCAATTAATTCAGTTTATGGAAGACTTAAAAAGTGACCTGAATTCAATCCGGGCACCACCAAGAAAGAACCTGACTGACCTTGTGCGCTGCTGGATCACGTACGTTGGACCACCATCTAAGCAGGCCTCTCATGTGATGGGCCTGAGGCGATCTAATGCGGGCCCATTGGAGTTGCCCAGATTCAACCTCTATGAAAAAACTTTAATCTGGGTGAAGCCCCAAATTCTCTCACAATTATGTTACCTCAAACTACTAATGTAAGGCAGAATATATATATAACCATAATCACCTATAATGCAACTGCCTGTACATAGGTAACTGAAAGCACCTCTAAACTTCAACGGTTGAAAACCGATACGAACTTTAACATTTCAAAAAACCAACCTCCAATAATGATTATGTCTGCTCAATCAGCCTAATCTCTTCCATATTGACCTTAATAAAGAACTATTACAAATAATTCATTCAAACCCTATAATCCCTACTTATTTTCCAATCACTTAACTAAAAATAGCAACCGGGAACCAAACCCTAATTCTCTAATTCGAGTGCAAAATTAACGTTTTCAAGTAAGAAAGAAATTAATCAGCTTCGTAACATAAAATTCATCATATTATGAGTCATGACATGGAAATTAATAATCAAGATCACATAAATTCATCGATTTTCATGTGCCCTAATCGTAACCGTGCTAATTAAGGAAAAGATATTATCTTTACGGCATAATAACAGGGCAGGAATGATAAAAGCAAAAGGGGAGAGATAAAGCGAGTATAAAGACATATTACCGGCGATTAGTAGAGGAACTCCGACCAAGATTGCGGTGTTGATTAGCGTTTAACGTTGTTGTTTGCGTTCGTATGTTCTAGAGACGATGAGAGAGAGAATGGGCAGAGTGAAATCGTGCTTTCAAGTAAGACTTACTTGGAGATTTCTTTTTTCTTACAAAGCAAGAGTTTTTTTTTTTTTTTTTTTAGGGTGACTTTCTATGTACAGGACCTAGTGGTCATCGGGTTCTTGTCAAAGACAATCCCCCGCCAGTCCCGTCTTACGGACGCGATGTTCTATCGGGCCTCGGCTGCCGCGTAAACTGACCTTCGTCCGGAAACCATACTGCCTCTACACGAGAACCTCGCTGGGGTAACAGCTGAGTAAAATCGGGTTGCCCTCAAGACCGCACACTTGAAGATTTTTTTTTTTTCAAAGAAACAAAAGAACATTGTGGATGGATGTGGGTCGGTGGTATTATGCTTTTATTATATTATAACGGGTTAGGTTGATATCAGGTTAAATATGTCTAGCTAGATGAAAGATACTTGTTTATTTTCTTATGAGTTAAATGTCATTTTAGTATATCTGGTTTGAGCTATTTTGTCAGTGTAGTCTAAATGTTTTATTTTTCCTCTGTAGATCCAAAAAGATTTTACCGTTGCCATTTTAGTCCACTGGGTTAACTTCATCCATTTTTTCCTGTTAACGAGAAGGTCATTTTATATGGCCGAATTACTCTTCTAGTTAACAGAATTATATATGAAATGACCAAATTGCCCTTCTCGTTAACAGAAAAATTGTTGAAGTTGACCCAGTAGACTAAAATGGCAATGGCGAAACCTTTTTAGACTCATATGCGAAAAATGAAACATTTGGACTAAACCGGTAAAATAGTCCAAACCACAGGGGCTAAAATGTCATTTAACTCTTTTCTTATTTTTGAAAAGGTGTTTGATGTTATGGCTCGAGTTAGTGGTGTCAAAATCTTAAAGTTGAAAAGAAAGTAGGTTGTGATGTTTCATAATACAATTGAAGACAAACACGGAAGATGGGAGATTTTGATGAGACAATATGGAACCGTTCAACCTATTTTTCTCAAATTGATCCCTCGTTCTTTATTGGGAAGTATTGGTATTGGCTACCTTCACTTGAGCTTCTTGCATATTCGGAACTCACTCAAATCCAGAATAACTACCATATAGTGTGCAATTCATCAAATTTCAAGAAAGTTGGTTGTGACGTTTAAGAAGACATTAGCGTGCAATTGAGGACAAGCATGGGGGAGAGGAGATGTTGATGGGACAATATGGAACCGTTCAACATATTTGTCTCAAATTGACCCCTCGTTTTTTATTGTAAAGTGTTGGTGTCGGCTATCTTCACTTGAGCTTCTTGGACATTCAGAACTCACTCAAATCTAGGATAACTATCAAACAGTGTGCAATTCATCAAATTTCTCATTAGATCTCTTGTCTCATATCGCTACTCTATCAGTTATTTGCAAAGTCGCAAGTGAGCCATCGATAGCGACCAAAAAATAACGGTGCAAAAAGAGCATAATTGAAGGGGTGAGGGTTTCATTTCCCTTATAGGAGACAAGGTTGAAAAAGGTACACCAGAGAAAGGTGATGAAGTTGTGGTCTTTTATTTTATTTATCTCTAGATAAAGGGTAAATGGCTTCTTCCTTCTAATTTAACATAAGATAGTGGAAAACAAATGTGCTACAAGTTTGCAAATAATAAGGACTAGACTTGTAATTTCGCGAAAGCTAGGGCCAAAGATTTGATACGACTTTAGCAAACGATCATTTATATAACTACTTGTGGAAAGCAACATAGATTTTTTAACTATAAAAATAATTCGAGGAATTTATTTACATCGTTGTTTTGTTTTCTACATCGGAAATGCACCCCAATCCCCATCGATATTCAATTTATCTTAACATTTCTTCTTATTGGTTTATATACTCATCATCATCCCACCAGTGATCGACAGCAGGATGGTATGAAAAAATTAACGTAATTGGATTTGTTAGTTCTTCATAGACTTCTCTCTCGCCTTTAGTATATGTTCATAAATGGGTGTGCACCTCAACCTAGGCCGGCCTCCCACTCTCTTGTCTTATGCAACATTTATTAGCTTAAGTGCTTAGGTGGATCATGCAACAAAACTCTCTCAACCCTCCTTTTCATCACACGTCTGTATGAGAGCCTCTCGTCTTTCGAGATCTGGTTCATTATCAACTCAGTTAGAACGGTCTTGCTTTGCTAATTGCCAAAGGCTCTTAAAGCAGGCAGAATGACTCAGTAACGTTGCACTCCATCAACTGATTTAACAACAACAGCATTAGTGGCTTGGCTTTTCGAACTAAATGAAAAATCTTGTGGTAGAACTAGAAACAAACAAATAGAATCAATTCATAAGGGACTAAAGCTAACAAGCAATAACCAAATTATAAGTTAAAAAAAAAATAGGTTAAGTAAGTGGCATCAGTTCAAAAGGGACTGAAGCTAACAAGCAATAACCAAGTTATAATTTAAAAAAATAGTTTAAATAATAGGCATATTACCAATGTAATTCTTCAAATAAACTAATGTATATGTAATGTATCTTTTAAATTTATTCAGTAATTTTAACACATTTTGCTATATTAAAGTCTTTAGAGATGTCTAAAATGTGTGGGATAAAATTTGATCAAGTGGCACTTCAAATGTGCAAAATACACTATTTGATAATTTATTATATTATATATGTCGGTATAAATTTGTATATGAAACAATCAAAAAACAGGTGTTGTTTGTTTTTTAAGAGGTAAAACGTCTGCAGTCTGCGGATCACATCTGCAGACATCTGTAGCTGAAGAGGTGGATCAAACATCTGCAATCTGCAAGAAGAAGACTGATTGTTTTTTTAACTATCAAACTTATTCATATGCAAACCAGATTCAAAACACTGATTAAAATAGAAAACTATACAAAAATTACAGTCAAGTTTCAAATTTCAACCAGTCAACATATGAATCAACTATACAAAAATTACAGTCAAGTTTCAAACAAACCCCGCGAGCAATTACAGTCACAAATCAACTATACAAAATTACATCAAGTTTCAAACAAACCCCACAAGCAATTACAGTCACAAATCATCTATACAAAATTACATCAAGTTTCAAACAAACCCCACAAGCAATTAACACTAGTCAACATATGAATTTACATCAAGTTTCAAACAAACCCCACAAAAAATTAACTATACAAAAAGTAACTATACAAATCAACAAGAACATGAACCTTAAGCGACAGATTTGACGGAGGCGACGGGGATTCGACGGAGCCAGAAAAACGAAAGAGTTTGATGTCGACGGAGGCAGCGAAGGGACGAAGGCGGTCACCGGAGAAAGAGAAACGACGGAAGGTGGGGTCGACGGAGATGTGGGGTGGCGGAGGAGGTGGAGGTGTCGGCTGGCTGGAGAAGATGGAGGTGTCGCTGTGAAGAAGGAGGATGCTAGGGTTTTTTCATTTGTTTTTGAAAGAGCAGAGGTCTAGAAGAGGCTTGAAGATGTAAGGCCAGGTCTGTTTGAGGAAGAGGTTTAGAAGAGGTTTTTTAATGAAATCACTTTCAAAAAACAAACACGCTGTAGACTCAAACGTCGGCGCGTAGTCTGCGTGGAACAGACATAAGAGGTTTGGAAGTGCTTTTCAAAAAAAAAACAAACACCCCCTTATAAGTTAATACTAAATAGCCTCTGTAGCATTCACATAAGCAAAATCATCATCTACATAGCTTTCACATATGTATAATATGTGCATTCCAAAAACTTCGAAATATTTAAACACCTGAAGGGGTATGGTCCCAAAAAAGCCGCGCAAACCTCCGTCAAGGTTGCGCGCGGGACCATACTCCTTATTCAACAAGCTTTTGATCATGAGCCTCGCGCGAGTTACATCATGTTCTATTTTACGTCGCGCGAGACCACGATAATAAGAAGCTCCAAAAGCAGCACTTAGCATACTGAAAGAGCACTCAGTCACCCAAACCCCGCGCGAGTTAGTTACGTGCCCAGCAAGAATCGCACAGGGAAGCAGCGCAAGGCTGTTCCAGATAGTACACAAGGTACAAGTGGCAGAAGAAAAGAGCCAATCAACGTCCTTCTGGCTCTGCTCAATCGTGCTCCACGATCATCTGACATGCAGGAGACAAAAAGTACTTAAGGACGCCTACATGGCACCAATCATAGGGCAGAGACAACTGCCCCACGATCTCCACTTACCTGCTGATGGCAGAAGGGCGGCCAGGCCGACAACAGTGACACGTGGCTCCAATCACATTGCGCCAGCTCCAGAAAGCTCCTAGAAGCCACTAACGGTCGACACCAGTGAGACAAGGAGCATATCCTCCATGTTGTCGCCTTCAGGCCCAAGGCCCATCAGCCCATATCCTCTTACACCTCTCCGGCTATAAATAGAGAGCTCACTTCACAGGTTAAACATTCCATTCCATCTACTCTCACTCTTAATACTTAATTCTCCCCAAAGCAGTCGCTTATTCTCACGCCGGAGCCCGGTTAAGAGGGAAACCCCCACATTCCCCTCTTAACGAGTAACGGTGTTCTGTTTTGCAAGCTAATCCAATCATTAAGGAGCTCAGGAAACCATAAAGAAGATTAACCACTATGATAGGAACATAAACCAAACTGATTAGTCTCATAATTAGTTCTGTGTTTCTTCATTGGCGCCCACCGGTTTTAAACAAATCACTTTCATCTTCTTTTTTCCTGAGTTTTCGTGTTTTTTCTTCCTTCGATCATGGCTGGTCAAGGAATCGTCCCTGAGTTTGTTGGTTTCGGTGCAAACTCTAATGCAGCGTTGGGGGAGGGTAATCAAAATGCCCAACCTCAACACATCGAAGAAATTGGCGAAATCGAAGTAACCAATACAGGGGGACCGCGCGGGAGCATCACCCGCATCACTCAAACGGTAACCCCAGGAAACAACGGCGTTGGACCTTCAAACCCAGCTCCACCTCAGAACATCTCGGCGCTACTAGGGCTACCAGAGGGCGAAACCCCAGCCTCATGGTACGCCAAGCAACTTGCCACCATTAACGAGGCATATCAATCTTTGAGCGCACAGCAAGCAGTCTTGACGGTAGAACCGTCCTTGGTTACACCAACCGGCCCCAGTCACGGGCCGCGCCAGATACCACCAACGCAAAACATCCAAGGAAGGGCTAACAGACCTCCCCCTACCCGACGAATGAGCGTGCAGGACACGCGCGATACACGGGGAGAAACAGAAAGCTATTATGACTATCCTTCAAACATCCAAAGAGGCCCAGTTCATAGCTGGCTCACGCCGCGCAACATGAACAATGAATGGGAAGATACTGACCCGAATGATCCAACTTGGGAGGACGATGAAGGATCTTCAGTCTTCAATAGTTTACAGAGAAACCATGAATACTACAAACCAAGACAGCATGTTGGGTACACCGAAGAGGCTGAACAAGACTTTCACCTCGCCTATCGGCCAGCTGAAGCTGTGGAACATTCCAAGTTCATTCCAAAAATCGCACTGGCGCCACTTAAAAGAGAAAAGTTACCTCCGACAGTCGGAAAGTTTAACGGATTGACTGATCCTGATGATCACGTCAGAGTTTTCACAAGCGTGGGCTGCATGGGAGGATGGAATATGCCCATGTGGTGCCATCTGTTTATTCAAACGCTTACAGGGGCTGCTCACGCCTGGTTCGACAGCCTTCCTCCGGGAAAGATAAAGTCATGGGTGGATTTCAGGACTCAGTTTTTGAGTCACTTCAGTCAACAAAGACGATACCAGCGCGACACAGCCGAGGTTGAAGACATCTGGCGCAGAGATAACGAGGGTTTGGAAGATTTCATCACTCGCTTTAACAAAGAGTGCTTGGAAATCGGCGGCGTTAGTGAACAAATCATGCGCTGTCACTTCAAGAAAGCCATCCGTTGTGATAGCCTAATTAGAACCATCACTAGGAAGGATGGAATGCCCAAGGAATGGGATAAACTCATGGAAGCCGCGAAGATAGTCGCGCAAACTGAAGAGTCACTCGCCAGAAACAACAGTTATCGTACTGAAGATCGATTTTCTAAAGGAAGTCACTCGCGCGACGACAACAAACGGAACAAAGGCAAAAACCCTGGATGGAAAGCCAACCACTCCAGCGGTTATGGTGAACGATCTCGTTATGAAGAACGGTCGCGCTACAGAGAAGATGCGCGAGACACTATTGATCGAATTGGGTATCGGAAGGCAGTCAGGGACGACAATCAAGAAAAGCACTGGACTCCGCTCACAAAAACACCGAAAGAGGTGCTGATGACAGAGAATCATGATTTCAAGGTTCCAAGGCCCATGACAAACAAAAAGGGGCAAGACCTCAACCTGTACTGCAACTTCCATAAAGATACGGGACACCTGGCGGACGACTGTTACAGTTTACGTCAGGAGATCGAAAGAGCGCTAAAAAGCGGGAAGCTAAGCCACCTAGTGAAAAACGTGCGCAAAGAAACTCGACAGCTCCAACGACACGATGAGGGGAATCACAAGAAAGTCAGACGTCTAGAAACCCATATGGTCAACGGACCAAGATACAGCGCAAAAGAGAAAGGCAAGCGCCCTTACGAACCCTCATGGCAGGAGCAACAGGTCATTTTCCCGGTAGTGCGCGGCGGTCCTCGCGCCACTCGACCCGTCGTCATTACCGGTATTATCGGCCATTATGAAACAGAGTACGTGTTCATTGACCCAGGAAGTACGGCTGATATCATCTATGAGCAGTGCTTTAATCAGTTTGATGAAGATGATAAAGCGAGACTTGAGCCAGTTGATTATCCATTGTCTGGATTCTGCAACGAAATGGTCTTCCCGCTAGGCCAAATCAGCTTCCCCGTCACACTCTCTGACGGGAAGCATTCAAGAACAACGAATGTTAACTTCAGGGTGATGCCTGTCAAATCGAGGCATGATGTGTTAATTGGAAGAGAAACTCAAGGCGAACTAAACATGGTAACTTCCACACCCCACTCAGCGATAGGGTTTCCAACCAAAACGGGGGTGGCAATCATCTATGCTAAGAAAGAAGTAATGGCGGCAGAAGAGATGCGCCCAACAAAAGCGGCCAAGGTTTCAACAACCGAGCCAGAAAAATGGGTTTTAAACCGCAAGTACCCGGAGCAAACGGTGACGATAGGCCACGCAATCTCACCAAACATCAGAACTCATCTCAAGCAGCTCCTGTTCAAGAATATGGATATCTTCGCCTGGACCCCGACCGACATGACCGGTGTCCCGCGCGACATCACCGAGCATCGTTTAAACACATACCCCTCTGTTGAGCCGAAAGTTCAAAGAAGGCGCAGCTTAGGGGCAGAAAAAACCAAAGCAATGAACGAGCAAGTATGTGAACTACTCAAAGCGGGAATCTTGCGGGAGGTCCGTTATCAAAGTTGGGTTGCGAACCCCGTGATGGTAGAGAAGTCTAGTGGTGGATGGCGAATGTGTGTTGACTACACCGATCTCAACAAGGCATGCCCTAAAGATTGCTACTCTTTGCCTGAGATCGATAAAAAGATAGACTCTCTCGCGCCATACAGATGGAAATGCTTCTTAGATTGCTATAAAGGGTACCATCAGGTTCAAATGAAGCTAGAAGATGAAGACAAGACAGCTTTTCAAACCGATCTAGGGATCTTCTGCTACACAAAGATGCCTTTCGGCTTAAAAAATGCTGGCGCAACATATCAACGCCTGATGGATAAGACCTTCGCTGGAGATATCGGGAAGCATATCGAGGTTTACATCGATGATCTGGTGATCAAAAGTCCCGAAGAGGACCAAATGTTGAAGGACATCGAAAAAACATTCAATTCATTGCGCGGCGTGAATATGAAGTTGAATCCAGCCAAGTGTTCTTTTGGCATGGAAAAAAGGAAGTTCTTAGGCTTCATAGTCACAAATGGCGGCTTTAAAGTAAATCCAGAAAAGGTCCAGGCAATAGAGCGAATGCCATCGCCACGAACAATCAAAGAGATGCAACGGTTGGCCGGCCGCCTAGCCGCGCTTAACCGCTTTCTATCAAATCACGCCGCGAAGTCATACCCTTTTATCAGCACACTGCGCAACTGTGTTAAGAAACAAGAGTTCAGGTGGACCCCTGAAGCAGAGAAGGCTTTTCAGCAAATGAAGGAGTGTTTGATCGAACTCCCTACTCTGACTGCACCATTCGAAGAAGAGCCGCTCATTTTGTACTTGTCATCACCAGACAAGGCAGTGGGATCGGTATTGCTTGTAGAGAGAGATGGGGTTCAGACTCCTATCTATTACGTCAGTAGAGTGCTAACGGATCCAGAAACAAGATATTCCACGATGGAGAAATTGGTGCTTGCGCTGCTACACGCCTCTCACAGGCTGCGCAGATACTTTACAGGGTATGTGATCACCGTACTTACCAATCTCCACATCGGCACGATATTGCAAAAACCAGAGACGTCAGGGCGGTTAGCAAAATGGGCAATCGAACTGGGGGGCCACAACATCTTGTACAGGCCGTGCCCAGCCATCAAGGGTCAAGTTCTAGCGGACTTCATCAGAGAAGTCCCAATTGATAAAATCAAGGATTGTGAGCTTGTTGAAACTCCCGTGAAAGAATCAACGAATGAGTTATGGATGTTGTACACTGATGGGGCTTCAAACGAGGATGGCGCGGGAGCGGGATTGCGCCTTGTGAGCCCCGAAAATCATGAATTTACTTACGCCATCAAGTTGGATTTTAAAAACACCAACAACGAGGCAGAGTACGAGGCATTTCTGGCAGGCTTACGTCTCGCCATAAAAATGGGAGCTAAAAACCTACAAGCACACGTTGATTCACTCTTGATAGCCAGCCAAGTCAACGGTATATACGATGCAAGGGGCGAAGTTATGGCCCTATATTTGGATCAGGCGAAAGAGTTGCTCCAAAAATTCAAGTCCTACAAGGTAGTGCATATCAACCGCTCTGAAAACAAACCAGCAGACGCTTTGAGCAAACTGGCTTCAACCTCCTTTCAACATCTCGCCAAAGATGTAAGGATTGAAGTACTCAAGAATCCATCAGTCCTGCTACGACAAGTCAACGTGATCGAGATAGGGCAGCCGTCCTGGATGACCCCTATAATTCAATATTTGCAAGAAGGAATACTCCCTGAGAGCAAGGCAGAGGCAAGAAAGATTCAGAACAAAGCTCTGCATTACGAAATGAATGGTGGTATCCTATACCGCAAGTCCTTCTTGGGGCCACTACTGCGCTGCGTGGACCCCCAAGATGCAAAATACTTGATCAGGGAGATCCATGAAGGGATCTGCGGCATCCATGCAGGTTCACGCATGGTTGTCGTGAAAATTATGAACGCTGGATATTATTGGCCAGGGATGCACGTCGACACCCTGAAGGAATTGCGCAAGTGCGACTCCTGTCAGCGACACTCTCCAAAAACCCTGCGTCCTAAAAATGATCTTATCCCTGTATCCACTGCTTGGCCTTTTCAGCAGTGGGGAATTGATATGGTGGGACCTTTCCCAGAGGCTCCTGGCGCCGTCAAGTTTATAATAGTGGTCCTCGATTACTTTACGAAATGGGTGGAGGCCAAGGCCCTCGCTTCAACTACAGCCATGATGGTGCGTAAGTTCATTTGGGAACACATCATCTGCAGATTTGGCCTACCAATCAAGATTGTAACTAACAACGGCACCAACTTTGCGTCTGAGGACCTCCAGAAGTGGATGAAAGAGATGAAGATCGAACACACTTTCTCCTCCGTTGCGCATCCTCAAGCCAACGGGCAGGTTGAAAGTGTGAACAAGTGTATCGTCGATGGGATAAAGGCCCGACTGGGCACAAAGCGAAGAGGCTGGGTGGATGAGCTCCCGAGTATCTTGTGGGCTCACCGAACCATGCCGAAGACAAGTACCGGCGAAACCCCTTTTAGCCTAGTCTACGGCTCAGAAGCGGTTATCCCGGCAGAAGTTGGCCTGCCCTCTCCGCGTTTGACAGCAGTCAACGCAATAGACAATGAGGCAGAGCGCTGTCTCGATTTGGATCTCTTGGAGGAAAGACGCGAGAATGCGCGCATTAAGGAAGCGAAATACAAGACACAATTGGAAAGGTACTACAATGCGAGAGTCTGCATCTGTACCTTCACGCCAGGAGAATACGTCTTCCGCGACAACGAAGCTTCAAACGCCGAATGCCCAGGAAAACTAGCACCCAAGTGGGAAGGCCCATACTTGGTCCATGAAGTGCTAGGAAAAGGGGCATACAAATTGCGCACCCTGGATGGACATATCATCCCGCGCACGTGGAATGCGCAACAACTGCGCAAGTGCTATATGTAACTATTCTAGGCCCTGCGCCTTTACCCACTCATGTTGGCCACGCGCCTTTTTTAATTACCTATGTTGGCTAAGCGCCTATTTTGCTACTTATGCAATGTATGTTGGCCCAAGCGCCTGTTTCCCAATCAATGAAAGCATACGACATGTTTTCTTTTACGATGACTCCTTTCGTTACAAATGCATGTTAAAACTATTGATTAGCACGAAAACACTCCGGTTACACTCGCACGAGCCACTCTTACATTTATTCGAGCTAACTTAACCAAAGTTCCTAACAACAGTGCAATAATTGTAACAGGAAAGGATAAACAAACATCATATTTAAACAAGCGCGACCGCGCAACAATTACATGAAAACAAAATGTCATTCATTCGACCCAAAACAAGCGCAACCGCGCAACTACTAACATTGAAGAGATTAAAAGAAAATTACAAGGCACAAAGCATGTCAATACTACCTACTCAAGACCACCACCAACATCATCATCATCGTGCTTGTCACCACCATCATCGCCTTCATCACCACCATCATGGCCCACCGCTTCCTCTTCGTCAGACAGCTCAACATGCTCTGGTGGGTCGAGAATACCCTTTAGATGCGTACACCAGTCATCATGCTCTAGAGCCTTCGCAACCAAGTCCATTACAGGCAAGGCTAGATGTTTGTAAGAGTTTTCAGCACGAGCCAATTCGGCATCAGCTTCATTAGTCACCGAACAATGACTGGTATCAAACTCTTAGCCAAATACTTCTTCGACATGCTGCGCACACTCCATATAACCTCCGCAATGACCAACCGCGCGAGAAGCATCTATGAGAGCAGCAACAGTCCCGTCCAGTTCCCCAGCATTCAAAATCGAGTTGGCCATCTACATCAAAACGAGCAAATGAGGAACTGACTTGGGTTTTATTTACTAAGTTAAAAAGAGATCAGTACCAGAACTATTCCCCTGCCGCGCAGCCATTCAGTATCTGAGGATAGCGTGTCAACAATACTCTGGACCTCAGCATAATTATTTTGCGCCACATTCAAGGCGGAAGAGCTTATGGCCCGCGCCTCCTCGGCCTTTTGCCTGGCTTCTTCAGCTGAGGCAACCTTTGACTTTTCCGCCTCCAGATCGATCTCCAAGGATTCACTTTTGTCAACCTGCCCTCGTAGGCGATGTTTCAGCTCAGCAATTTCGACATCCTTGGCAATCAAATCCTTGTCCCTACTTGACAGCTGCACCTTCACCTCAGCCAGCTCAACCTGCAAGGGACAAAAGACTCGGTTAACCTGCTAAGCAAAAGTATAAATAGAATAAGAGGTTTCTCGAACCTCAGGCTGCTCCTTAGCAGCTTGCGCATCCTCGACCTTCGCTGTCAACTCAGCAACCTTGGCTTCAAGGTCGACAATCTTGTTACGAGCCGCGAACGCGCGCTCATTGTCTTTCTCAAATATGCGCTTAAATTCAGCTTTCTCCTTAGCCAACTGCTGTTCAGCAGCTTGAAGCTTGCTTTTCAGGCCCTCGCGCCCCCATTCCTCCGCTTTCTTGTCATCCTCACTTTGCCTTCTCTTCCTCAAACTTGGCATTGGCTTTCTCAAACTCCTTAACTTGCCTGACAAGACGCTCGCGGTAGTTCTCCCAATCCGACCGCTCCCTAACCATTGTCCGCCACTCACGAACTATTTGATGGTTAGCAGCGCGGGTATTGGCCTCCCCAATCACATAAGTACGATATAGCCCATCATGAGTCTTTGCCCTCTGCCGATTAACCTCAGCCGGAGGGAAGGAGTTTAAGAACCAATCGCGGCAAGGGCCGAACTCTTGGAAGGTGTCTTTTTGCTTCAAACCCCAGGGAGCTTGGTGGGGGGCATTACCACGTTCCTCTTCAGTATAAGTCTTATAATAAATGTCACCAAGGGTATCCCTCTCCCCGATAACTTGTGGGTTATAACCCCCTGCACCACCAGAACTTGCGCCTCCAGAAACATATGGACCTGATCTCCCAGTAGTTCCCTTGAAGCGAATGGGAAGCTTCAGGCCGCGCAGAATGGGTAGGCTTATCCACCCCGGTTTCCTTCCTCTTCTCTTGTTGAGGTTGGTCAAGCCCCGCGACGCTCACGACCTCCGGACCCTACGCCTTATCATGAGCAGTGATAGAAGCAGCGCCGGTATACCTTAGAGCATCATCAATAGGCTCTTCAAAAGCCTTTTTCTCTCTCTCTTGCTCAGCCCGCTTCTTCTCCTCCTCAGCTTTCTTGCGCTCCTCAGCGGCCTTTTTCTGTTTATCCTCCTCAGCTTTCTTCTTGCGCTCCTCAGCAGCCCTTTTCTTCTTCTCTTCCTCGGCTTTCCTTTCCTCAACCTTCTTCGCTTCAGCAACTTTCTCCTTATCTTCCACAGCAGACTGTTTTCCCTTCTCAGACTCCACTCCAGCAGTCTTTGAAGATTTAATGGTAATCTTAGGCCTCTTTGGCTCCGGCTCCGAAGGCTCTGTCAACACAACCCCTTTCTTTTCGGGCGTTTTCTTCTTGGCCTCTGCAAAAGCTAAGGGATTAAGAAAAGAAAACAACAAAAAAGAACTAAGAAAAAACTAACCAGGAGAAAACCGATAAAGGGAGCGCAAGTTGCTCGATTTCCCGATCAAGGGAACCGCACCAGCTTTCGGCGCAGCAACCACACCAGCCGTGGTCTCGCTTCTAGTTCTTTTTCTGCTGATCAACTTTTCAGCAGCCTCCTCCTCTTCCTCATGCGCAACAGAGGAAGGAGTAGCACCAGCTTCCAGGTTGCGAGAACCCGCGCTACCAGAACTTTTTGAGCCACCTGCTCCAGTTTTCTTCTCGCCTGCGCGCGACAAGCCTTCAAGTGAGTCACTAATTATCACATAATCTTTCAAGTCACTCTGACGAAGGCGAAGAGTACCTTTACCAGCAGCACCAGCGGTTGCGCGACTACTCCCAGCCCCCTTGCTGGTCACCTCAGGATCCAAGTTGATTACTTTCTTCTTCCTCAAAGGTTTTTTCTTCTTATCTTCAGGGTCAATCCCCAAGTCGCGCAACACACCTGCAAAGATGTTAGACCACGAACTTAGCTCTCCGTTTGATGATCCCACAGACTCCTCGCTGGAAAGATAGACAACCTCTTTCCCAGCAGAAGTGACAGAGCGCAAGGGACGAGGGTTAGGTATATGCGCACCTTCGGTCGCAGTAGGCGGAGCGGCAAATGCACCAGCAACTGGGTACATGAAGTTACCCTTAATCTGTTCATACCAGTACTCCTCTCCAGCCTGGAGCGGGCGCACGCCCATGGAACCACCAAAGGTGGGAAAAGCAGCTTGGTACAGTTGCACCTCTACACGCGCAAATACATAAATTAGCACAGGTTACAAAATGAAGAGATCAAAGGAATTAAGGAAATAACTAACCTTTATCTTCAAGCTTTAAGACCGGAACGTCCTTGCTGTCAGCCGGCCACTGGTCACTCATGTGCGCCGCTACCAAGACATTTTCGCCAAACACTCGGTTTGGGGTAGAAGTAAGCTTCTTGTACCAAGCGTCATTTTTGGGGATCGCCAAATCCTCATTCAAAATCGGTTCGGACCATGCGCGGAAAGTCATAGCGATCGGTATCACCTCCTCGCGAATATAAAAGAACTTCGGCTTCCACTCATGAAAACTCTTGGGGGGGTTCAGAAGTATCTTCTTCGCAGCACCCCGGCTGGCGAATGAATAGAAGCCCATGTTTTTTATTAGTTGGTAAAAGACCCTGAATTTTTCAACAGTAGGCTCAATATCATGGGATCGGCAGAGGAACTCGAAGTGTCGAACCCTGACCATCCCGGGAGGGCTCATCTGGGAAATATGAAACCCATAAAACTGAAGAATATGAGCCATAAAATTCGTCGCCGGCAGCCGGAAGTTGCTTTGATGAAAGAAATCTTCGAACAACGTGATGTACCCCGGTGGTGCATCATCGGCCGTCTGGTTTTGACCGGGGTACTTAGCGTCCCATTCCGGTGGAAACCGGAAACTCCTCGTGATCTGCTCGAAAAGACCTAAGTCCCACCTGAGAATGGGAACAGGACCCTCCTCACCGGGATTCTCTTCCCGGTGTTCTTCAGCCATTAATAACTGACAAAGAAGCCCTGAGTATTCGGCACACAGACTTGAAGATCTCCTTCAAAGACTTGAAGACCGGCTACGATGTTTCTTCAAACAGACTTGAATATTTCTTCAAGAAACTTGAAGATCTGCTATCGAGTTCTTCAAAAGTTTGAAGATTCAAAGGAATTCGAGAGGAAATAAGAAAAAGAGTAGACGAGAGTGATAACTTCTCTCCGTCTCATCGGATATATATACCCATCGCATTTAATGCGATGGGTAAACGTGTCGGGATCGCCGCGCACGTGACCAATCAGAGGACGACACGTAAGGCGAGAATCCCGGAGTGACGGTTACCACGCGCGCGTGGAGCTCACTCTCCTGACGGAATGACCAACCGTCAGAGACAAATTGATGACAGCCGTGTAACTGGTCAACTCAAACGTCACCATCAATGACGTTTCTCACCAACTTGTCAGAATTCAAATTTCGAAGGTTTTCCCGCCAAATATTACTACAAACCTCATGCAAAAGCTACTAGGGTCGCGCAGTTTTAACAATGACTTGATAACCCTGCGCGCCTACACCCAAAGGCAATACCACACCTGGAACCAAACCTGGTAGTCGCGCCGTAGTAACCAATAAGAGTTTACACGTGCCCCGTCTACCAAAATCAAAGAAGCACTTTCCACAACTTTTATTAAGTCCAGAGCTCCAACCACTTGCCTCGCGCATGGTGCAGCACTGGACTGGGGGGACTTGAAGGGGTATGGTCCCAAAAAAGCCGTGCAAACCTCCGTCAAGGTTGCGCGCGGGACCATACTCCTTATTCAACAAGCTTTTGATCATGAGCCTCGCGCGAGTTACATCATGTTCTATTTTACGTCGCACGAGACCACAATAATAAGAAGCTCCAAAAGCAGCACTTAGCATACTGAAAGAGCACTCAGTCACCCAAACCCCGCGCGAGTTAGTTACGTGCCCAGCAAGAATCGCATAGGGAAGCAGCGCAAGGCTGTTCCAGATAGTACACAAGGTACAAGTGGCAGAAGAAAATAGCCAATCAACGTCCTTCTGGCTCTGCTCAATCGTGCTCCACGATCATCTGACATGCAGGAGACAAAAAGTACTTAAGGACGCCTACATGGCACCAATCATAGGGCAGAGACAACTGCCCCACGATCTCCACTTACCTGCTGATGGCAGAAGGGCGGCCAGGCCGACAACAGTGACACGTGGCTCCAATCACATTGCGCCAGCTCCAGAAAGCTCCTAGAAGCCACTAACGGTCGACACCAGTGAGACAAGGAGCATATCCTCCATGTTGTCGCCTTCAGGCCCAAGGCCCATCAGCCCATATCCTCTTACACCTCTCCGGCTATAAATAGAGAGCTCACTTCACAGGTTAAACATTCCATTCCATCTACTCTCACTCTTAATACTTAATTCTCCCCAAAGCAGTCGCTTATTCTCACGCCGGAGCCCGGTTAAGAGGGAAACCCCCACATTCACCTCTTAACGAGTAACGGTGTTCTGTTTTGCAGGCTAATCCAATCATTAAGGAGCTCAGGAAACCATAAAGAAGATTAACCACTATGATAGGAACATAAACCAAACTGATTAGTCTCATAATTAGTTCTGTGTTTCTTCAACTCCAAAATCGAGTTAGGAACTTTGCGTGCCAAAAATTAGGCTATGAACCTTTTCATGCATAATGAAATCGTTTATCAATTTTTTATTTGGACAACTTCTCGATTCATGTATGTCATCCTTACGCAAGGGTGTGGTAATCTTTTTTATACTGTTCCAGTTTTATCAGATTTCCCCGAAGGGACATATATCACTTATTTATAGTACTGACAAAAAAATAAAGAACTAAGTGTTTGTCATATTTGCCATATTAAGCATATTTGTTATATTCAGGTTCTTAAACTTATCTAAAATACGAGGAACAAAATTTGATGAAGCAGCACTCCAAATGTACTATTCAGGTTCTTAAACTTATCTACAATACGAGGAACAAAATTTGATGAAGCGGCACTCCAAATGTATAAATATGGAAAATGGATTACTTTTTTTTTTGTCAATTTGATGAAGCGGCATATTACCAAATTTGTCTTAGTAACTGATATTGCACAAACATATGAATATATGTATTTTAAAAAAGTTGGAAAATTTTTCATGTATAATGAAAACAAAACGTATATCAGTTGATTATATATAAATAAAACCAAACAAACTAACAATATCACGTTAGGACAATGTATACTTCTATTTTGTAAAATTTGTGTATCGTTAGTCCAGTATAAACCATAATTTTGATTCATATAAAATTCATATAGAACACTATGAAAAAAGCATAACTATCTCATAGCGTGTATCTTAAATCCAGTATAAACCTTAATTTTGATTCATATAAAACACAATGAAAAAAACCTATCTCATAACAAATTTCGTTTATGGCAAGGGGTTAAATGCATAAGTATAACATACACAACTTGAAAACACAAGGAAATATTGCAATTTTATCATAATACAGAATTAGAACATCATTCTGATGACTTCCACCGGAAAGTAGTGACATATCCAGTCATATTAAAAAGAACAAAGATCGACAGCAAAATATAAACCATCGAGCAACCCCAGCAAGAGACGAGTGTTTCCGTCATGTTCATAGCAACAACTAGACAGGCCCGATTAAACCTCAAACATCTAAAAGATGAACTGCTGACCGGACCCATAAATTGATCTGGTTCAACTTTGAAACCCCCGGGCTCCTCGAGCTTGCTCTACAAGTACTTGACCATACCTCGACCCTCCACACTGAGTTTAGTGGCTTGAAGCTGCTTCTTTTTAGGTGCCTTTAACTGTTGCAACCTCTTGTTCATCTGTCATCACATGAGAATTTAACCCATTTCATCATGCTTATGCCTTTCCATCTATTCATTGCAATTGGTAATGATGTGAAGAAAAAAAGCGCATACCTTGAGCCGACGCTGATCATGCACAACTTGTTTGGCTCGGGCTCTAATTTCATCTGGGTCGATTTTCGATTGGGGGCGCACCACAAAATCTAGCGGCATTGCTTCAGGCCTTGATGTTAGTCTAGATGATGAGCTTCCAGACTTTGGTTCCCTGCAGCAACCTCCAAATCAACAAACAGAAAACAAGTGCGTACATGAAGTGATTGTTATATATCCAGCAATGGAGTTAACTTACTGAGAGTTATCAGCCAAATCCAGGTCATCATCTCTAGACTGCATCCCTGAAGCTCTATGCATAGGTCTGTAACAAAGAAAATAAACTTAATGTTCATTGTTATAGTATTTTATGCAGTTGAATGTAAAATCGGAATGTACTTTTTCATTGAAGGCCGACGAATGGGGGCTCTTTCATCCTCATAGTTCCGCATGTCCTCAAATCGTGTGCTCTTGTTAAATATTGGTCGACTCTGCATTGCGTGTGAAATGTTAATGCCAATCAAGGTATACAAGGGCATGCCATAAGTAACAAAATTACAATGTATCGTCTGAAGTGCAATCGGTTGCTAGAGGCCATACAGAAATATTGAACTTACCCATTTGTCAACCAAATCTTTAGCAAGCTTTCTATTGGATGTGGTCTCTTCATCAGACTTTGACAAGAACATAATGACCTGATAAAAGACGATGATAACTAAGTATCGTTAGTCCTGCTACCAAAAGAAAAGGGATAGTTCGTTCAAACAAGTTAGAAAATGGACTAACCTTTCCTAGTCCACTCTTCTTCAATTGTTCTCTCCTATCATATTGATCTAAATCAATTGGGAACTGCAAGAGGAAAACAGCAAATAAATAATTATACAAACATAAAAGCATATAATGCAACCCTCATGTTTTATACCTCGGTTAGGATCTTTAAAATTGCTGCTCGAATGTTTATATTGGGCAAGCTTCCATCAGGAAGAGGCTCAAGCCAATTTTTCAAAAGTGTCAGAACTCCATGATCCAGAAACTCTAGCTGAAGTTGTTTCCTGCATCGAGATATTTGAAGACAGATGAAATAAGGTAATATGTTAGATGTGGGACTTTTTCATATATACTTACTTGGATAATACTTCAGTTAAAAGAGGCAGCTTCCTGAGTTTATTAATAGCTGGTAGTGATTTTCTATTTAGCTCTGCATCTTCTTCTGCTACAACTTCAAGTTCAGCCATGACGTTTTCAACAAGTAGTGCAATCTCTGCAGCACTTTTCTCAGATTTCTTCTTTTTCTTACCCATCTTGAAAAGGTCCTCTATTTCATCATCTTCTTCACCCTCCTCAGCCTGCGTCGTAAAAACATTTACAGTAAAAAAATAGTAACAAACATGCAATTCAGAATCCTCAAATGACATTCAAAATTGCAGATAAATATGTGGAATTTTTTTTACCTGAGGAGCATGACTGGGTGAATAACCACCATGGTCACTTCCATAACGATCTGATGGATCAACACCTGTATCATCTATGAAGTTGTCATCATCTACCATCCTAGGACCCTCTTTGTCATCCTGCACCAGTCAAGCAAAGTCCCATAAAAATCACAATTTTATCCACAACTACTTTTCATCCTTCAGTTCATAACAACAGTAAATAACATGCCTACTACACCATGTAAAATCCGTACTAAGATACACACATTCAAACATTCTTGTCGGTTTCAGAAACGTTTAACAAAAAACTATACCACATGGTCAATCAAAGCCTTCCATATCATAACCAGCTGAAAACTAAGCGATCATAAAAAAATGCAACCATGATATTAAAAGCCTATATTTCTAAAAAGCCAACATTCAACACAAACCCTCTCCTAAATTCCTAATACAAGAAAGATCCTTTCCTGCCACATTCACTAACTCACATAAGAACAAACACATTCTTAAACCATTTCAATGTTCAAATATCGCTTGATGCAGACATAATATCACAAGTTACCATGAACAGATACTTGTTAGATTATCATTTATCTCATAATAGCAAACTTCACAATATGACTTATAAAAATAACATCCCAATCTAACTTAAAACCAAAATATACCTCTGAATCGCCACCAGCAATCGTATCCCACATCTCCTTCACCTCAGCATCATGTCCACCGGACCGCCCACTCCGTTTCCCATTCCCCTTAGACGACTTACTCCCCCCTTTATCCCCCCTTCCCTTATCCGAAAACTTCGAACTACTAAACTTCTTCTCCCTCTTCTTCCCACTCCCACTCCCACCATCACCAAAACTCTTCTTCCTCTTCCCACCACCACCATCCTCATCATCATCCCTAACAACAAAATCCGCCACGTCATCCTCCACGTCATCGTCCATCCCAAAATCCGGCACCGTCTCCTCCGCCGTACTCTTCTTTATCAACCTTTTCCGCTTCGTCTTCGAATCCGACTCGTTGAACACCGGCGTACTCTGCCAATCTTCGACGTCATCATCGAGAAATTGTTCATGTTGATTGTTGTTGTTGTTGTTATCGTCGTGATCGGATTGAAATCCGTCGTCGTAATCCATCAACGGCTCTCCGTCTTCATCTCGATACCTGAAATATTAACAAACGGAGTAGAATTAGGGTTAGAGGATAGCGAAATAAGAAACCCTAACTGAATTGAAAAATAAGAAACCCTAGATTGTTAGAGAGGATTGGAACTTACGGATCGTTTTCGTAACCCATCGTGTAAGGGGAGTTTTGAGATTGTGGATGAAGGTGTTGGATTTATAGAGTGACTGATTGGATTTGGATTGAATTGAGAGTTGAGTAGTGAATGAATTGGGGAAAGGGGTGAAGATGAGAGAGAATTGGAGGACGATTGTATCATGCAATGGTGGAAAGGGGTTTTGTGGGTAAATTAGAAACATGAGGGACTGTTATTGACTTACTTGTGAGCCTAAACAGTAAACATGGCCAAAAGTGGCGGCCCTTCTTTTTTCTTTTTTTTTTTTTTTAGAGTAAACCTCAATTTTCGTCCTGTGGTTTGCTGATTTTAACACTTTCAGTCCAATAGTTTATGAATTACATTTATCATCCATTAGTTTGCTGATTTTAACAGTTTCAGTCCATTAGTTTTCTGATTTTAACAGTTTCAGTCCACACTAGTGTTAGTGATGTGGACTGAAACTGTTAAAATCAGGAAACTAATGGACTGAAACTGTTAAAATCAGCAAACTAATGGATGATAAATGCAATGTTTAAACTATTGGACTGAAAGTGTTAAAATTAGCAAACCACAGGGACGAAAATTGAAGTTTACTCTTTTTTTTAAATTGTTATTTATATCTTCTGCAAAATTACGATTTTATCCCCTGTTTAAAACTACGATCTTCCCTCAGTTAGAAATTAAATTTATGCTTTGCCCCTAGCTTAAATTTATGATTTTGCCTTGGTAAAAAAAAATTATAGTTTTGCACAGAGCTACAATCATGCCAAATTACAATTTGGTTCCCAGTTTAAAATTACAATTTCGCACTCAGTTCAAAATAAAATTTTTGTTTTGCTCCCAGCTAAAATTACGATTTTGCCCCCAATTCAAAATAAAAAAAAAATGTTTTTACCCTCAGTTCAAAATATTATTTTACCTCCATTTTAAAATTACAATTTTACCCAAGCTAAAAATTGCAATGTTGCCATAGTTTTTTTTGTGCAAAACTATGGTAGTGTTTTATTTACTTGGTTGACTCAATTTAGTTTTTATTCGTGCCAAACAGCTGCATAGCACTCACTAATTGGTCCTGACAAATTATTGTTTTGCCCCCAACTCTAAATTACACGCTTGCCATCGTTTTAGCTATTTTATTTTATCATAACTATGATAGTGTTTTTCTTTATTTGGTTAACTCGATGCATCTTTTTTTATATCGTGTTATAAGTAGCATGTATAACTAACCGAAATAAATGCGTACATGTTATTAAACTAAGAAATGTTTGGTTTAGCGCCCCGCAACGCGGGCGGCGCATAACTCTAGTTATAATACATAAACAAGTTACAAGTCAAAATTTGAAACAAGTTCATTAAATACAAGTTGTTTAAATTTGAACGTAGTAACACAATTTGAGTGTAGAACGTACAAAACAAAAAAAAGGGCCAGAAATAAAATCCTGGTTAGCCAAGTACTAGGAGATGCATTGTCCAGATTGTTTTAAAAGAATAGTCCACTACGCAGTCAAATAAATTGAAATTGTTACTAGTAGTACTAGTATATATGTGTGTCCCAATTTTAAAGAATCATTAGGTATTCAGCTTCCTTAATTCCCCTCCCAATGCGAATCATCTGCTCACACGTTTCCATCCATCTAAAGAGAGTTTAAACTACTTGGTTGAAGCCATAGTGTGTTTTCTTTTCGTCTCCAAGTTCATCTTATTAGGTAAAACCATACCCGTCTACATATTAATCATGGGTAATTATCGAGTACAAGTGTGTCTGTCTACAATTTATTTGATTTTTGGAAAATCCCATTCATGTCCTTTTTAACCTTTTGTATTTGGTTTAGTTCTATCAGAAGCTGATGTGGTTAACATCGTTTGTTTGTTAGCGATGTGTCACTTTGGGAAAGAAAAGATACGAAACATGTAGACTTATCCATACGAAGTTATATGTGTACAGAATAGATATGCATAACTGCATATGTGAAAAAAATTTTGCTAGACAACCGAATAAATTTATATAGGTGGTTCCATGTTCCAAACCATAAAACCGCCAAACAGCCAAAATAACAGTATAAATCTCAAACATACCAAAACGACCAACTAACTTTGTTTTGGGTGGTTCTGTCAATTTTAAGGTTTATGAACATCCCTAACACAAACTGGATTATCCAAAATCCATTGAGTGGCACAGTTGATTCTTTGTCTCGCTCGTTGAAATTACTGTTCAATGGATTCTTGTGTTATCAAGTATCTGCATAAAAGAGAATGATGAGTTCAATTTTAAAACCTTACACCTGCTGTATACTCAAAGAAACTAGCTAAACAAAAAACACCACCCGAGTCCAAAACTTGCTTTAAACATTAAGTGGTAAATTTAGGTAAAGAAACATATAGGCAAACTTCAGAAAACATGTAACCTTTCAGTGCTGCTCAAAACGGGTTGGGTTTGCTCGGGCCAGCGTCATGTTTTGTTCGGTTTTTATAACCGGTCGGTGTGCACTACTGCTTTTAATCTAGTACTTTTGATATCGCGGTGCATGTGATTGTGCACTACTGTTTGGACGACTTTTAAACCATTTGAGCTGCCTGACCCATTTAATTTTTGGTTGAGTTATCATTTTGGATAAAACAAGATACACAAAGAGAACTGACTCTCAAAATCGGTGAGCATAATATAAGGTTTAGGCTAACATATGATCTAACAAGGTTGGAAAAGTGTACCTAGGTTTAAGCTAACAGACGAGTGACGACAAGTAGAATCGAAACATATTTTTGATCCATATGATGCATGAAATGTATGCAAACTCAGTACTTCAGTTGCCTTAAACGGGAAATTTACCTTGGTAATAGAGAGATCTGTGCGTATAAAAGTTATCATTTGTGACCAACCGAAGACTATTTCTTCCCATTAGTAGTGATGAGATGTGTAGGAAGTGAGGCAGGATCTAATTCCCAATAATCTCCTGAAAGATTTGGGACCTCATCTCCAGAAAGCTTCCTTGCTGGAATCTGATGAGAAAATAACCGAGCTTCGTGTTTTTCAAGCCATTTGATGGCATGACAACCGATTTCTTGTCTCCTAAAAGTTGTTTTGAACCCCTTCACCTTCTCAAGGTGCGCCATGCTTAATCCATGAACCTCACTATAACTTGTTAAAAACACAACAATATCATATCGTCTTTTGTCACGAGCTAAATGACTTTCTCTTTCACCATGTTCATTATAAAGCGCCCACACTGAACCCTTTTTGGGGTAAATCCTATAAACTTCTCTCGCTGCTCTTTCACAGTTGACAATATGTGAAAACACATTAAGAGATGCGACTGAAGTTTTGTTGGAAACTTTAAACCTCCCACAAGATATATGAAATCGCGTACTTTCTAAACTAATTAACATGTCATCAGCATTGATTTGCGGGTCCAACCAAGACATGTTGACCTCAAACGGATGTGTTGACACCACTTCATCAATCAAACCATAATGCCTTGGCATCTGGTCATCATCGTCATATAGAGCCCATATTTGTCCTTTCTTGAAACTCTTTTCCACTCTTCCTTCATCAAAATCGTAAAAATCTGAGTCTTCGACTGTCATTATATCAGGATCTTGGTTCTTTCGTTCTTCATTTGTCTTGTTCTTTGAATGACTACTCATTGATCCACTTCTTTGTGCCTTATCTTTCTCGTTTACTTTCAATTTGTTCACATTTATTTTCACTAATTTCTGCATTTCAGCTAGTGTCATCTCTTCTTCTGCATCATCGTCATCATTCAAGTGTTTCTGCATTTCAGCCAATGTCATCTTTTCATCCTCATCCTCATCTTCATCATCATCATCAGCATCACCGTCATTATCATTATCATCATCGTCATCATCATTCACTAGTTTTTGCATTTCAGCTAACGTCATCATTTCTTCATTATCATCATCATCCATTATCTTTCCATTCTCCTTCAACTTCCCATTGTCTCTAACCTTACTCCCTTTCCCCACCGCATTATTCCCAACTCTCAAACGCTTATCACCGTCTTCCTTTCTCAACCTCTCACTCTTTCTAACTCGCTCAGACCTCTTCATAATATCTCCAACACTACTCATTTTCCTCTTCAAATCGCTCCGACTCAAAATCTCAACATCATCATCATCATCATCCACCGCATCCGTAACCACCTTCTCACCGCTATCCGCCTCCACCGCCTCAAAACTCTTCTTACAATTCGGACACATCAAACTATGCCCCAAATACCTCCTCTCAAACTCATGCAACAACCTACAACACGTACATGCGGTCCAAAACGTCTCCATCGCCACCACACCACCATAATTCCCCACCGCTGTAGCCGCAACCGCCTCACACTGCATATCAATCCTAAGCCTCATATCATACTCCTTCCTCCTAATCTTATCAGACAGAACACTGAACGCATCGTTCACAAGCTTAAAAGCGTCTTCTAACGCAACACACGTGCTTGTTGAATTTTTGTCAGGGTGCAAAATTAGGGCTAGCTTTTTATACTGTTTTTTAATTGAATTAATATGAGAGAAAGGTTCTAGATCAAGGATTTTGTACCAATGAGGCGTTGTGGTAGCTCCGGTGGTGTTATCGGCGGCGGTTGTGAGTATTTTGAAGGCGGTGAGAAGGTCGGGGAGGCCATGGAGGGTGGGGCAGAGACGGTGGGCGCGTTTGGCGTATTTAAGAGCGGTTTTGAGGTCGGAGGAGCTGTATGTTTGTTCGGCTAGGGTTTTGAGGCGGAGAGATTCCGATTTGCTGATGCTTTCTTCTACGAATTCGTCAGTGGCGTCGGTGGTGGTGGCTGCGGCGGCGGTGGTGGTCATTTTTGCCGGTTAACGTTAAGTCGGTGGTACAGGTTTTGTTGCGTCCGTTAACTTGTTTCCGTTTTAGAGTAAAATGCAAAATTTATAAGGGAACCTGTGTGTAATAATTGTAACTATACATTATTGGTCACTCCGGTTTCACTTTTAAATATTCATAATGCTAGTTGTACCTTTCACTTATTTATTCTCCATCGGTCTTTAGTTAACGTTAAGTTTTTTATTGAATTACAAGCTGACGTTTTAGGGCTTTTGATCAGAACGAGTATACGAGTCGAATGATGTAAAACTTACATTGAAATTGTGCTCTAAACGATGCTTCAATTCGGGTGTTTAAACTTCCAATTAACAAAAAATAAGTCGTTTGAAGCACCGTTTCGGGGTAAGTTTACATCAATAGACTCATATCCTCATTTTGATCAAAAGCCCTAATGTGTCAGTTTGTAATTCGGAAAATCCGTTAAGTTCTTTTAACTGAGGACCGGTTGAGGAAAAATAGATGAAATGTGGGACTGACATGGAGAATATTCAAAGGTGGGACTTGCAATGGCTAATAACGTCTAGTTGATATATTACAGGCCAATTCCCCAATTTATAAGGTGGAAGGTAAACTTTTTTCATAACCAATAATCTTATGTAATGTTAATTTCCCTCTTCACTACTTATTTTGCACTCAATCATTAGGGGTGTTTTACCCAAACAATTTTTTATTTAAAAAATAAATAAATGGGTGATTGGTAAGAAAAGATTGGGGTCCACCATTAACCCGCTCTATATCCCCTCTCTCATCAGTGACTAGTCATCGTGTCATATAGATGTTCAAAACCGGGTATCTGAAACTTCGGATATCCGAAATTTTCGAATACCAGATTTCACTATCTGAATCCGTATCCGAAATTTCGGATATCCGATCGAATAGTGAATCGAATATCCATTTTTATTTAATTTTTAATTTTTATTATTTTTTAATATTCGAAACCGGATATTTCGAATATCCGAATGTAAATTTTCGTACATTTCGGATATTTTTCGGGTATTTCGGATATTCGGATATCCGAAAAAAATAAAAAAATAAATTTTCAGATATTTCGGATATCCGAAATATCCAAAAAATTTTAAAACCATTATCCGAATTCGAAATATCCGAAAATTCGGATATCCGGATATCCGAATTTTCGGATATTTTGGATTCAGATATAGGATAATTCGAATCGGATTTTCGGATACAGATAGTTTTGAACACCCCTACCGTGTCACTCCTTCACCGTTCACCTAAAACACCCTGGCGTCGCCTCAACGATCGACAAAGACATTCACCGAAGCGGTCACCAAATGGTTCCCCTTCCACCTTAAGCGATTTTTTTTTTCACATTTTCTAGTTCCATTAGCGTGTCTATATATATTAAATTTGTCTTATTTTTATCACAAAACTGTATCATATATGTTTAATTAGGTGTTGTTTGTTTTTTCAGAGGTAAAACGTCTGCAGTCTGCGGACCACAACTGCAGACATCAGCAGCTGAAGAGGTGGACCAAACCTCTACAATCTGCAAGAAGAAAGCTGTTTGTTTTTCAGCTAAATTTATATCAAATCCAGTGACATATCTACCAAACAACCTACCAATTAATTTTATACAATTACCAGAGGCATCACCCAGTAACCATTTACAAACAAAAAACTGTTTTATCTCAGGCAATCACAATTAATGTACACAAAATTCATAAAAATCAACCTCTTGATAGTTTCAATGCCTAAAATTCTAAACATGTCTTATATATCAAAAGGCAACCTTAACACACAAATTAGGGCTATATAAATTCCACAGATAACCACATCTTTAATCATCCGAACACGAGCAAAAAAATATAGAAATAAAAACAATCAGACAATTAAATCACTAAAATTTCATGACAAAACATGATGTGATCCGTATCAATTTCAGATTTGAAAAATTGAGGCTAAAATTACCATGTAGATTCAGAGGAAATATGAATAGTAACAAAAGTAACAAACCTCTTAACCATATAAGATGAAAATACTGGTTAACAGGGGATGAAAGGTAGGTGGATTGGAGATCGTGGTTAGCGGCGTCACCGATCTGTGTTTTATTGGAGATGACGGTGACGGAGGCAGAGTTTTTGTGCCTCCATGGAGATGTGAGAGAAGCGAATCTCCTGGTTCCGGCTCTCAACATCCTGTTTGCTGGGTTAGGGAGGCAGCGGTGTGGTTGTGGAGGTGACGGAGGAGGTCGGAGGAGGTGGTGGTGGAGGAGAGGCAGAAGAGAGTTTGAAGCATCTATTTTAATATAAATGTGTTGTATTTTAATACATTTGTGTCGACAGCACCCTATGTCCATTATGTGGAGAGGCGGAAGAGAGTTTGAAGCATCTATTTATAACGTGCAAAGTGGCGTCTACAGTATGGAAAAGAATATCCGGTTTGTGCAAAGTCGCACAGGTAAATGTGTTTTTGATATCGGACATCATCTATCTACACGAGGTTAGGATCGATTCACAAATCATTCAATAAAAAAAATGGTGCAATCAATCATAGTCGTATGTTGTTGGGTAATTTGGAAAACTCATAACATAGTGACATATAAGTCTATAAAGGTGGAGGTTGGAAAATTACTAGAAGATATAAAGACTTTGGGGTTTTCTATGAATCAAGAATCGACCCTTGGAAGTGGGATTAATGGTGCAAATTCATATTCTAAAAACTCAAATGTGATATATAGTTTGTAATATCGGTGCAAGAGCGAGATGTATGTTCACTATGTAAATTTGGTGGGTTAATAAAGTTGGCTTTTTTTTATTTAAAGAAAAAGGAAAAACTTCAATAGTGATTTAAATAGTTTTTACCTTTTACTGTTTAGATAAAAATTAAAAAAATTACCAACGAGGTAGTGGTGGAGTGGCTGAATAAGATTTGGTGTTCCTTGTAACCCAGGTTCGACTTTCACTCTTCCAATTATTTTTTGCGGCATCCAGGTAAAGTGCGAATACGGGTAGCGTCGGTTCGTCTGGGATGGAAGACGATTTTTACCGATTATTCCACTGTCGTGCATTCGGGCGGGTGGAGGTCGGGTTTCCGCGCATATGGGAGAGCCAAGAGGCTGGCTGCGGTCGAGTAGTTGACCTTGGCCACTGTGCCCGGTGTCACAGTGGTTGGCACACCGTTCCTTGTCGTTCAAAAAAAAAAAAAACAATTGAAAAGTCATCCGATACTTCTTTTAATACTTCGTTGATAATTAATGAGTAATTAAATAGTCTTGTTTAATGTTTAGGTGTAACGCCCATAAATTTTCTAAACATTCTTACTATGCGGAATGTAGGCCTATTTTTTTTAGCTTCAATTTCTAGAAACAATTATAGTGTCTTGACTTTCATTTGATAGTGTTATCATCATTTAAACACTTACATATTTCATGCCAATTTTTATAAAATTCTGGGCATGACCCGTTCGTAATCCGGATAACCGTTACGGTAACAAAACCTGTTTACAATCCATTTTACAACTCTAAACTTGAACATAAACAAAACAAGACACTACGTCTGACTCATGAAGCTTACACGGTTTAAAACTACCGAATGCCTAGAAAGGCAAGTAAAACATGATGACCCGTCTAAGTACGCGATATAACCTGACGGATGGATGAACCGACATTACTGACCCGATCTCGGATTTGTCGTCAAACCTTGTTTTGTTCCATTCATCAGTCCGCGAACCTCTAGTTCCCATTATACCTGAAACCCAACATGCACGTTATGAGTTCTATATATAATATATATTAGATAACTCAAATAGGTGGATTCTGATCTATATTTTTCACAAACTTCCAACAAACTCGACTCCATTAATTTCATAGTCAACTATCGCTTCCAACTTGTGAATCAACCTCCACTAGAATTCACAATTAAGCCACCTGTGATAAAAATCTCATTCAACTATTAGACCATTAATATTTATTTATAACAGATCCAAATATTTCATTAATGCTTTACTTAGCCAGAATCCAAATCTTTTTCATTCATGTGGATTAAGTGACCCAAATCTACTTGCTTACCCCAAGTTAAATAATTCGAGACAATAGTTTAACCAGTTACCACTGTAATCTAATCCACTTACTAAATAAACATCATGGTTATGATATTTGTACACAACTTGGAATCATGTGCATATGTACATATTAAATCAAAAGCATCCCATTTATTAAGATTGTGGTTTGGAAGCCACGTACTAAGCTGACTTTTAATAAGTCAACAACCCTTTATTAGATTAACCGTTATCCACACATCTAAAATTCTACCCTTAGTTTAAAAAAACATAATAATCACCAGGCAAGTCATGTACCCATGACTTGAATTCATCTTACCAATTAAATAGTTTCAAATCTATGATATAGATACTTACCATACTCGTGGGTTATGATTCCCTTGTCCATGGTATTCTCCTATGAATACCTCAAATTTAACATTTCATACTTTAATATTCTCATATAAGATCCATATTAAACCACAAGATGTTCTACGTATACAAGTACAAGAACCTGCAAACAATAAACTTATGTTCCTGCATACAACTATTAAGTGCAAGAAGCACTTACCTTGACCCGTAAGTAGTTGATACGTATCCCATATGTTCGTCTCGTTGCCTCCTGAGTTCGCGCCCAAAATGGCATGTACCTATCCTTTCATGTCCACGTTTGCATGTCATTATTAGCAAACGTTATAACTCATATTATCAATTACTTTATTCATACATCGAGAAATTCTACACATGGTTTTATATACCACATACGCGTGTTATAGTACACATTCCACCATACATTAAATTAAATACATTCATACATGCATAATTACCAATGATTACATAACAATACATACAATTTACAATTCGTAATGCCATAGACCATTACTAGTAGGCAACTGCTAACATAATATGGCCTAGATCCATTATCACATCATTCATAACATAACCAATTTAACTTACCGTCATGTACGTCATATAATAATCTAGCAAATATTCACATGATCTCATTATTCTCACAATAGTGTTAGGAAGTCTAACCTTATTATTCATACCTTGTTGACTTTCTAAAAATTCAACTGTCAGTCATACACACTTCCAATCCGATAAACATATAACCACTTAGTCACATTACTTTCATTAATCAATCATTCACTAATATGTATAGCTCAATTAACTGAAAATAGGCTGTTTTGTGACGTCCGTTTACTGTACTTACGAGCTTGCAAAAATTACAATCTTTTTATGTGACGTGTCCCTCAAAGGGGTTATCATTGTGTTAAAATTTTAGAGTCTAACTCTTTACCAAAAATTTATAAAAATTCATTTACTAAGTTGCAATCTGATTCGTCACTTCTGACTGCAGCTTACGGAAAAATTCATTTAAAATTCCTCGTTTATCCGATTGACGAAATTCTAGTTGGAGATTTTTGGAATCACCTGAAGCTACCTACAGTAAAAATTTGAGATCATAAATCAATTCCAAAATTGAGTTATGACATTCGTAATGGGCTGCAAATTTTGCCAGAAAACGCAGCCTGAACCTTCGATACGGAAAATTCATAAAACGTTCATTTTTTGTCGAAAAAATGCAATTCCAGTTGGGTTTGAAAGGTTTTTCCTGGAAGTTCATCACAAACTCAATAAACATCAGTTTTTGACAAGATTTGACCTAGTTACAGCTGATTACATTCGGCTGTAACTTTCTGGACAGATTTAGTTTTCATCAAATCTTTTCTAAATATCTCTCATTCTAACTTCACATAGACATTTCATCATACACCTTGTGTGCGTACTACCATCTAAGCCTAATGTACAAGTATTTTCATTCTTTTTCTTCCTAGTTCTTTACTTTTAATTATCAATATAACAAAACATCAACTAATTTCATACCATATTCAAGCTAACTTGCAAGAATTCATCATATACAACATAACATATCACGAATTGAACAAAGATTAGACATGGGTGACATACCCATGTCGTCATCTTCATCATCTATGGTGGGTTTCACCTCCAAACACCTAATTGATCAAAAACATACATAACACATGTTCCGTATGGTGATTCTAACACATAATGTTGCTTAATTTCATACAATTTCATGGATTGATCAAAAACCCACTTCTTACAAAATCACCAATCATAAATTACAACTTACTTGATGTGAAGAACACCTGAATGATCATAATCTCAGTTCATGCTTCCGATTTTGAGCCTAATTTCCTTGTCAATTTGGAGGTTCTTCATGGATTAGGGTTTACACCTCCCTCTTTTTTCTCCTGTGTTCGATCCACCAGACACGCACAAACATTGCGTGTGTGTTTATTTTTTTTATTCTTTTATTTAATTTCAAATTTCCACTTTGGCAACCTTAGTCCCTTAAGTTTATGACACCATCATAATTGCCACTAAATTTCATTCCTTTACTTATCTTGTTAGGCATTTAACTAGGTATAATAACCAAGTTATTATATTTCATTTAATTAACATGGCAACATACCTACGTATTAAATATTTGAGTTTTGGGGTGTTACATTAGGGTAGACATCTCAACACTTGTGGCTTAGTGGTAGGGGATTTAGCTTTTTCAACGAAGACTAAAGTTCAATTACCACTTGTGTTATATGGGTCGGGTGGATATAGGCAATAAAGGATTTGAACTAGGCCTTGTGTGAGGTTTTCAGTTCAATTCCCGAGCCCACCTGGGTTTTCATCGCACCGTGTGTTACGTTAGAAAGTTCTGCTCTTGTGATGGCACAATGACTGTCAAGTGACAGCCGGCAGTATGATTTCTCAGTGGAACGCCAAAAAAAGCCAAACTCTGAAAACAACGTGGACCCAATTAGAACAACATAGCCTGGTTTGAATGGGACAATACGGAGCTATCTGATTTAGAAAGTATGATAACGTTATTCTTCAAGTTCACCTTTTAAAAAAACGTTCAGGGTAGAAGTAAGAGCATTCACATCCTGGGAATCAAAATCTGTGTGTGGGGTTTTTAAAATAAAAGAGTATAAAAAGTGGTTGTGAGTGAAGGAGAGAGAAAATATTACTGTTCATCTGTATATTTGGGGGGACACTGTCACCCATTATAAATTTTTAAAATATATTGAAAGTGGTTGTGAGTGAAGGAGAGAGAAAAATGTAACGATAAAGGTATAAAATATTATTTAACTGAAAAGAAGAGAGAAAAAATATTTGTTTTTAGTGGAAATATATTGATATAGGAGTTGTTTTTTAGTAAATATATGTATATTTTTAGGGAGCTGGATGTGAATGCTCTAAAGTACGTTGCAAATACCTAACAGCAACACCTTCATCAAATCAACTGAAAGCGACCTTACAAGCTTTATCAAATCAACTGAAAGGGACCACACCTTCATCAAATCAACTGAAACCGACCTTACAAGCACTTCTTTTTTATAAATTCAAGCTTGGTATCATCAAATCACCTCGTTTCTTTCTCTCTATCTCTCTCTCTCTCTCTTGTTCGCATATGTCCAGTGAGATTTGTGGATCTCCGGCGACCCTTCATTATCTACCGACCGTTAGAACCGTCATTGTTGCAGGCTTTCCTTAACACTCCAGCTACCGCAACCTTTTCGTGCACCGGAGACAAAAATAACACCACCGCCGTTCATCACTCGACATCATCATGACAGAGGTACCAAATCGAAACCTGAACAGATGTATACATATTCTAGTTTGTTTAATTCACTTATTGGCTAGTAGGCTTTGCTACCCACGGTATAAAACATATTGTGTGCTCTAATATATCTGATTCAGGTCGTCATCATTTTAAATGAATGCTATCAGTTTTAGGCATTAACAGGGTTTTGCTTTACCATATGTGATATTCAAATTTGGGTTTTGATGTTGAGAATTTGAAACTATGATGAAAGGTTAAATGAGTTTCTTTCTTGGAATAGTTTCCGTTTATGTTGTATTTATGGTTTTCAAATTTTGGTTGTCTTTTACTTTGTATTTTGTTCAATGTTCTTCTGTCATTAGCATACTTTCGTGAGAATCATCCAGAAGTTACATACTTTCATGTTTCTTGTGGTTAAGTTCATAAAGAAAAATCTTTAGTGCACTGTTCATGGAAAAGTTCATACCTGTATAGATTTCGTTGGTGCATAAATTTGACTAAAATTTTTTATGGTAGAAGTTAATTATGGTTTAAATATAGTTAAATGTTATGTTGTATGTGTTGTTTCATTCTTGTGGTTTAGAAGGTTCTTGATTGTTAAATGTAGTTGAAATTAACTTTCACAGATAATTGATTGAGGGAGTGTACACATTCAAAGAGACATGTAGAAGACGAGCTAAAAGAGAAAGTAATGGATCAATATTAGGGAGGCCAAAGACGAAACATGGGCAATTACGAGATTCTTTATAGAATAGCAGAGGGAGTCTATGAGGTAGTTTACAAAGCCAAAGACACGGAATCAGAGCAGATCGTAGTCCTAAAAATGATTAAAACTGTAAAGGATGATGTATCGACGCTATGACGCTATGGGAGATCGGTATCCTTGAGACGCTTAAGGATTCATCCCATGTCGTGCGTCTCATAGGCGTAGAACAATCGGAAAGTGAAGTTACTATTGTTTTAGAATATCTGGAAAAGGATCTGAATAGTTATAAGGATAACCAACCTCTTCCCCACGATCTGATCCGGAGTTTTATGTACCAATTATTGGAAGGTGTTGCAGATTGTCACAGCGTTGGTACGCTCCACCGAGACCTAAAACCGCAAATCCTGCTCGGTGGAGCGTATTAATGCTGTGACAATCTGCAACATCTTTCAATAATTGGTACATAAAACTCCGGATCAGATCGTGGGGAAGAGGCTGGTTATCCTTATAACTATCTAGATCCTTTTCTAGATATTTTAAAACAATAGTTACTTTTGTTTCCGATTGTTCTACGTCTGTGAGACGCACGACACGGGATGAATCCTTAAATGTCTTAAGGATACCGATCTCCCTTAGCGTCGTAGTGTCGATACCATCATCCTTTACAATTTTAATCACTTTCAGGGCTACGATCTCAAAACATTTCATATAGTTTGAAAACAATTTTTCATATAGTTTGAAAACAATTTTTCAAAACCAACCTTTCTAATTTCAAAATATTTCATATAGTCTGAAGACAATATTAACACAATACATTTTCTGATCAAGTGCATGATTTCGAAAAGCATCATTCATGTCTTTCAAAAACCTTATACATAATTTCAAAATTCATTTCGCATGATTTTAAAACATTTTTGTAAATATATCTACCTATTACACCTACTTTATGATTTCAAAAAAATATTATATATAAGGTTTCAAAAACGTTAAACACATTTTTCTTAAAAGAACCCCATGCATAGTTTTCAAAAATATTTTCCTCATACATTGACTTAACCTTCAAATTCCGCTTCATATGTCGCCTTGACATATCAGGCATCTCAACTTCATAAGCATTTTACTTCATGTTTTGACTTAAGCACATCCCGTGCAAGATTTCAAAACATCTTCAACTTCTAAAATCCATATGGGATCTTTTTATCTCCACAATTAGACCCTTGTGGATAATCATCATTCAAATCAGAGTCCTTAATCGGATTCCTTATGTACCTTAATTCGAACACTTCGGTTCCTAGTAATCGAAATCGAATTTTCTTTTTGAATCTTTCTATCTTTATAGTTGGATTCTTGATAACGTTTAAAGTACAAAATGAAATTCACGGAATGGATTCCTAGTGTGCTTTAAATGCATGTACGCAATTTACAAGACAAATTAACGAACAATTTTGTGGTTATGTGATATGTGTTTATGTGTTCTCCTCTATGATTTTGTGTGATCCGATTTTCAAATCTTCATAGAATCTTTTATATCTTCATATGAGGGATTCGTAGTAGGATATTCAAAAGGTACTACCTTAAATCCTTATGGGCTTCTACGTAGTAGTTAAGACCCTTGGATTATATAGTACCACTCCATGATTCATAAGAGACCCTCTTAGTAGTCTAGTCAAAAAGATTGATTCACAATTTGGTTAGAGAACGACATCTAGTGATGTAGCTGAACAGACTCCTTGATAGTCTATTTAGATCATTTATTGATTTAATTTAAAGGACTCTATGGCGGTCTAGTCACACTCATCACCGGTTTGTTCATTTGGTTTTCCCCTACACACTATAAAATAGACTGTGTGAATTGTGCAAAGAATTGTCTGATTATGGACGCGTACATAATTATGAAATTTAGTGCACAGAAACACAGTAAGATTTATTATGTGTAAGAACCGATAGTAACAACAATAACGAAATGAGAACGATGTAATGGAGGTACGGTGGACGCACCAATGACGCTTCATATACTTGTATATAAGTATCCCTCTTACATTGCAATCATGATGTTATTAAAGATTACTAGAAGTTCAGAACCCTAACCAATATTGTTCGATCTTTTCAACCTCATGTTTTCAAGCTCTCACAAGTTTCCTCTAAATAAATTTCGGGACGAAATTTCCTAAAGTAGGGGAGACTGTAACACCTGTGCCTCCACGGCCATCAAACAAATACCAAACCAATGAAATATTGTATTTCATACTTGGGATTTGTAAAAATATGTGTATCGTTTGCACATATCGACTCTTGTTCGATTTCAAGCTTTAAATCGCTTTCTGGAGGGTTATACGCGCTCTGATGTGTAGATATAACCAGTTTAATCCAACGAACACTCTGGAAAAGTGAAATAGGTTTAACATACCTTAAATAACCTTTACATAACTTAGTTATAAGTTTTGGAAGGTTTGGTGTGGTGAAATCAAAGTTTAATCGCTTACAGGGACTAAAGTTGACAAACTGCGAAAGTATGCCAATTTGAACTGTAACAGACCTTCCGGAACATGACCATAAGTTAAACATACCATAAATATCCTTTACATAGCTTAGAAATAGGCTTTGAGGTGTTCGGTATGCCAAAATAAACTTTTGTGTCATTCAGGGACTAAAAGCGTCAAAAAGTGCACAAGTTTGCATTTTTACGCGTAACTTACGTTCTGAATACATCCGGACATCCAAAAATTTATGTAAGCACTAAAATATTTTATTTTAGTGTTCGGCATAAGAAAAATCCATTCGTTTCGTCATTTGGATCGTTTTTCGCGCTTATGCGCATTCCGTCGTAATTAAGCGAACATCGCGTTCGTACGGCTAAACGAACCGACATCCGAGATATTTTTGAACACATTTTAAGTTCCCTATACTTTAACTTCATTTTAGAGCTTTGAAATGGGGTTAACGGGCCTTAAACGTGTCAAAAATGGGCTGAATGCATGACAGGGACCAAAAGTGTAAATCTGCCAAACTTGGGCCTAGCGGTGCGCTACACTTATAGCGTAGCGGTGCGCTAGGGGTCTGCTGACCAGATTCAGAGTTTTTAAACAGCAGGCTGCAGCTGTTTGATCCTTCACCACATGTTCCCAATTGCCTAGTCATGATGATAAGAACCATTTTAAGCTTCCATAAGGTTCCGACAAGTGTACGGGTTGGATCATGGCACGTTTTCCATGAAACGATCCTAACGGTTCGGGTATTCCTATAAATACCCAACCCACACAACCTCATTTTGCACAAGAATTCTGATTTGAGAGCTCTAAGTTGAAACCATTGTTTCATACCTGAGTTCTTGGATCGGGATTAGCATTCGGGGACCCTTCGTAAGTATTCTTTCGTTCTTTTCCTTATTTTTACTGCTTTTCGAGTCAGAAAGTCAAACTTTGTTTGACTTTCAGCGTTGACCAGTAATTGTCAATGCGAAGTTCGTTTGAACTTCGCAACGTGAGTGTAATCACGTTGGTCATAGTCCCTTGGGACTATGCCCACTGATTACCACGCTGTCTAGGGTCGTAGGGTAGGCGATCTAATAAATCGCCTATACCTTCGAACCCGACCCAGTTTGGTCGATCATTAGGATCCGACCAAATACATTAGGTGACCATAGTAGGTAGGGAATAACCTTCCGAGGTTATACCCTATGGTCACATCGTTTGAGTAGTTGTATGATAGGTAGTTTATATGCCTTAGGTAAATTACCAGAATACCCTTTTCATTTATAATTGGTAATTAAGCATATATAACCTAAACTTTTGTCACATAACTGATTATGTAACATATTTAGGCATATAACACTTGTCATAGGACTAGTTAGACGGTCCGAACGCGTTTCACGCGCACGACGCGTTAAAGTAGCATATGTTACCTTAATGGGTCGCGATGGGTCGAAAGCACTTAGGTTTGGTTTCATTGTAGTATGTAGGCCTTGTTAAACCATATCATACGAGTTCCAATACTCATTTGGTTTACCAAGCCTCATTCTATCCGATCTCCCGATTTAAGTCCGGTTTATTTATATAGTTTTAGTTTGCCGACTGATTCCGTGCTCCCTCTAGCTTTGTTTGGTTGTTGTTCAAGACCTCCAAGCATTATCAGGCGAGTACATTATTCCCCTATTTTACTGCTTTCAATTGTTTTGGGGTGACTCATATGTGCTAAATGTTTTCGATGTTATAACGATGGTTTCAAAAACAATTAAGACGATTTATACAAAACTAATAACGATTTCATAAAGTGAACAAACTTGTTGGTTGTAGTTACATAACAAATGACATTCATTAGCAATGATCAAACCGACCAGTATTAGGTTATGGTACCATAGGATCTGACAAATCCCGTTATTTACTACACCCGTGGTTATGTGTGGGTATGGTAGGTAGCGACTGAATCTGTAATTATTAACTTACCCTATGGAGGTTTGTTAATACGAAAACGAGAAGCGACGAAAACGAGAAGCGACGAAAACGAGAAGCGATGAAAGTCACGAAGGTTTGAATGTTATTAGCGAGACGACCTTATAAGTAGTTTCACGACCTAAAACGAATTAAACGATTTACGATTGGTTTTCACACGATGTTTTAACGATTGGGTAACGATTGGGTTTCACACGATGTTTTATCGATTGGGTAAACGATTGGCTTCAAAGCGATATACGATATTATTTTGGTTATACATATTACATGATTTACATTTGGGCATGAACATTACTTTGGTGGTTTGGTTTGGATTAAGTGATTAAGTAACAATGCGTGTGGAATATGATACAAGCATGGTGGATACGCCGCTGGTACTTCCTATATATAAGTGTTTGTATGGTATTACATATTGTAGCGTTATTTGAATCATTTCAGTTTGAGACATAGAACATTTTATACAAGTAACATACTTTTCACAAGACATTTATTTACAAACAACTTATCTTATACAAACTCATTTTACATGGTTATTCATTTAATCATGCATTATTCTCTTATTTATACATATCACCTGAACTTATCATTGTTTTTCAAATAATTTACTAAAACAAATGTTTTTGGGTTAAGAGTCATGGCTACGAGGTTTTACAAATTATAACCCGCTTGATTTGAGTTGGTTAATTAAGTTGCAATATTATACTCTTTTCAAAACAAGGTTTTTAAATAAAGTATTGCAACGTCTAAACTAGCCATGATTTCGACACTCCTACAAAACCTATGTACTCGCCAGCATTTCTTTGCTGACCTCGTTTTCACATATGTTTCAGGTATTGTTGAATGATATCGATTGATAAGATGCATGCTCACATAGGACTGGACAAGGCCTTAGTGACTCAATAACAATGATAGACTATGTTTAAATAGTGTATTTAGATTTCAAGACGATGTAATTATTCAATGTTTAATAAAACGAAACACTTTTTGGTATCCATGGTTATGAAACATTAATTCTGTTGCAACACGCCCCGATGTTTCCGCCGCGCTTTGTTGTTTTACGCGGTCGGGGTGTGACACCAATAGTTTAGCGGGGTGGTAATGTTTAACTTAACAATACCCAATAGAATAGCGGGCGGGGCGTTAATCCTATAGCGCTATAATTGTTAAGGTGGGCGAGCAAAGTTAATGAGCATTTGAAACAAGCCCTAGCTGGTCTTGCGTTTTGAGGAGCAGGTGGAGCTTGTTGCGCTTGCTGAGCTGGTGGGGCTTGTTGTTGTTGATAGCGACAAAAGGCGGTGTCATGTCCATAACGGTTACAAGTGCCACAACGACGACACCGGGCATTGGCGGGATGATGGTAATTACAAGTGGCACACCTGGGATGAATCCCAGTGTACGATTTCTGGGTGTTATCAGGAGCAACAGGGTTTGGGTTAACGGGTGGCACAATTGCATTGCAAACAGGGTTCGATTGCTTTCGCTTCTTCCCCCTATTGCTACTCGACTGTTGGGTGATTTGGTTGGCTGGCTTGAAAGAAGCGGGGCTTGCGGCTTGTTTGTCGCGTACATGGTTGTTGTTCAGGGAAGCGGCTAAACGATAAACAGCTTCGATATTGTCGAGTTTGGCAGCCTCGATCATATCGCTCATAGCAGAGGGTAACCCATGGATGTACTTACTTATTTTGCGCGCAGTGGTCATGACAAGGTGGGGGACAATGAAGCTAAGTTGTTTGAAACGAGTGGTGTAAGCTAGGTTCTCATCTCCCACTTGCTTTAGTGCCCAAAATTCTTCCTCCAACTTTTGTTGCTCATACGGAGGACAAAACTCATCCATCATCAGGGCCTTGACTTCTTCCCAAGTCAACGCATAGGCCAGTTTGTTCGAGCGGATATTTCTTTCGTTCGTCCACCATTCGAGAGCTCGGGCTTGGAATACCCCAGTCGTACTACGCGTTCTGAGCTCATTGGGGCAATCGCTGTTGATGAACGTGACCTCCATACTATCAAACCACTCGAGCATGGCGGTCACCCCATCATTGCCAGTGAATGGTTTGGGATTGCACAATGAAAAGTGCTTGAAGTTGAACGAAGCGGGCTTGCGTACTTAGACCTTAGAGTCGACGGAGGAGTTCGGAGTTTCAGAAGCTCGAATCTCGGAAATGACCTTTGGAACGACGCGCGCAAATTGATCGGCCATGAAAGCCATCATTTTCTTCGTAGCACGGGACTTTGACTTCTTAGACGAGTTGGAGTGACGAGAAGACATCTAAGATTCAAAAGAACGAATAGGTGAGACTTGATCATAATGTTTGTTTAAGAAAAATCGTTTGCATAAATTGATTCACATAGCATAAAGTGTCACATAGCATAAAAGTTTCAAATTGATTCACATAACATAAAGAGTTTAGATGTCTCATATAGCATAGTCATGAGTTCCACATAGCATAGCATGAATAAATGAAAGCATTGTAAATTTAGTTTGTTCACGAGGGATTATTAGCGTTTGTGATTGCGATAACGTGCGAAATGATTAAAACATAATTTTGAAATGAACGAACGTTCAAGTATAAAATTACATATAAATTGAGATACATAAAAGAGAGGCTCGATAAAACATAGGCTTGTTTCGGGTAGAGAAACGTCGACTATTCCAAAGTGGGTCGAAAGTCCTTTCGAATTAGAGAAAACGTGCTTTGGCCTATAGGTAAGATACTCTCGTCGAGAAGCGATTAACGGTATCTTACCCTTCCGGTTACTACACATCTCTAATTGATTGAAACAATCGGGACTTTGGCGAGATTGAAAATCGAGGAATGGGACTTAATCGACGAGTTGCGGGTTTCACCCCTATCTTGACGATTTCGTACCCTAAATGTGGTTGGTACTTGTCGGGTCAAAATAAAATTTCGACACTAGACGAGGGTCCACTAGAGTTGAAATGGAAATTACCATTAAGTTGTGGATTTCACTCCTAGCTTAATGGTGGAATTTCGTGCAAAAATAGTTTAAGGTAGGATGAGAGTCGTTTACCGAATTGTGGGTTTCACGCCTATTTTGGTAAAGTTGTCTCGTTTGTGTTACACGAGTATACAAATAAACAAAAGTGTATTCATGTTAACCTTAGGAAAGGCATATAAACTTAGTCAACAAGAAGTATAGCTAGGAAGCATGCATGGTAGAGTACAAAAGTTTTAAACGACACATAAGAGGCAAATTCCTAAAACTATAGATTAGGGCAAAAGCATGGCAATTTTCCTAATTCCCTATAGTTATGGCTCTGATACCAATCTGTCACACCCCAACCGATGGCGGAAACATCGGGATGAGACGAAGTGTGTATAGATTGCAAGAGACTTCATAACACTATGTGACAATATTTAATTAAATTCAAATTTCATTGCAAGTGCTAAATTGTCACACAACATTTAAAATGGAAATAACAACATTGTTCAAATTCAACATAACATAAAAAGATAAATAGATTTAAGGTGTGTATCTAGTCCACCCTAAACTTGTTTCATCATTCATCCATACTTCAATAATCAACCTGCAACATGTATTAAAATAGAGTTTCAATGCAAAAGCAATGACGAGTATACAAGTTTGTTTACATAGCATAATAGAATAAAAACTCAAATCCAACATGATACATAATATGTGATTACTAGTATGCAATTTTGGCGTACAATATGATCAAACCCTAGAATACAACGCATAAAATAGCCTAATCCCAATAGTTTAGCGGGGTGGTAATGTTTAACTTAACAATACCCAATAGAATAGCGGGCGGGGCGTTAATCCTATAGCGCTATAATTGTTAAGGTGGGCGAGCAAAGTTAATGAGCATATAACGTTCCAAATCGTTCACATAGCATACGAGAATAACAAGTAAGTCACATTAGTTTCATGCTTGATCAAGGATTGAGTATGTTTAGTTTAAAAGTTGTTTGCATAATTATACATGTTGCATCCCAAAGTGTAAAGGGGAAAAAGGGATCGAGTATACTCACGGTTTTTGCAAGCTTTCCTACTTGATATCCTGTGAGTGTTGGTTGTTTAGTTTGGAGCACCTTGTCCTCCTACACGAAGGAACACAGGTGTGTGAGTTGGGGATAACGGAAGATTATAGATTTGGAATTTAAAATGCATGAACATAGACATAGGAAAATAACCATTCATTACATATGATGTTGAAATGGTATACTTACTAACTTGATAATGTCCATTTGTTCATCATCAAGAGTTCGGTTTAAATATTATATAAGTATTACATAGATTATAATATATATCATATATGTCAAGTATGAGGTAGAAGACTAAGGTCTTCATTTAGGCACCTCTAAGAGTCATAGAAATCATGTAGGAGGTAGGAAGAGCAAGCTTCCATTTAGGTACCTCTAAGTGTCATAGAAATCATGTAGGAGGTAGGAAGAACAAGCTTCCATTTAGGTACCTCTAAGTGTTCACCACTACACTTGATGTAAAGACAACCAAGGAGGTTATGAACCATGAATAATATAGAAATGAAATATACATATTAACAAAGAGAAAGTCACCAAGTGAGGGTGGATTGCACTTTTACCTCAATGTGGTGATGAATACACTAGGATTTCTAGGATCAAAGAGCTTCTTGTTGATGAATCCTCCTTGAAATGCTCCTAAAGTTACTTGGATTTTCAAGAGGTGTCCAAGAACTCTTATGTGTGTGAAAAGAAAGGTGTAAATGGGAGAAATTTGGAGAAGTAAGAAAAAGGAAAAGTGAAGTGAGGAGTGTGGTGGTGGTGGTCTATTTATAAGGAGAAGGAGAGAGGAGAGAGAGTGTCTTGGAAAGGGAAATAAATGATTAGGAGGAAGAGTGTAAGAATGGGTTAAATTGTGAGTGGTGGTGTAAGAGATTTAGTGAGATTTTTGAGATATTCTTTGGGTGAGGCCCCATTGGCCAAAAATTATTATTATTATTATTATTATTATTATTATTATTAGTATTATTATTATTATTATTATTATTATTATTATTATTATTAGGAATAACACTTAAATATTTTATAAAAGTCTTGCAACTTTTATAAAAGTTTGTGGCCTAATCTCACTTGATTGAACTTAATAATTATGGGGTAATACATTCCCACAAATTTCATCATTATTAAAATATTACCTGTTATTTCACTAATCAGTTTAGCGAGTACCGAACATTAAGGTGAAATAAAGAATCAAGAATTTTGAATAATATAGCGTTCAAAATGTGAGTCGTGATTACAATTTGCACATAAGTTTAACAAGAATAACATGAGTATGATAAAAATTATTTCGTGTTCATTATGATCAATCGTCTCGGATTACAGATAGAATAGAATACAACGAGAGTACAAGACTTCCAAAAATAGAAATACAAACGACGGTTTCTAATTATGGAAGGTATGAAAAAGTAGGGCGTTACACCCCATAGGCTCCTTCTGCTATTCTATGAAGAATCTTGTATTTTCCCACGTTGCGTCTTTGGCCTCCCCAATATTGATTGGTACGCCAAATTACGTAGCGCCTGAAGTTCTTTTGGAAACTACTCTTCCCTAACCTAAGCATTCCACCTACTCCACTGGTGTAGATATATGGCCCACTGGCTGCATATTTGGTGCGTATCTTCAAATTCAGACATCTTTGATCTTGTTCTATGTTTTTTTTTTTCATTTTTTTATGACTTAAACGCCCTTAACCAAGTAGAGGGACTATTTCTAAAAAAGAATAAGTCGTAATTTAAAATCGAGTAAAACCTTGACATATCCAAAATTTTTATAATTAATTAAAGATAAAAATGCACAAATCAACCTTTATGTAATATCTAAACTGCAGATTATACCTTTCACTAAACTTAATCTTATCCTATAACCTTTACAACTAACCTCGTCTAAAATCTCAGTTAAATAGCCTCACATGCGTTGCATGTGTGGGCATTTCAGTCATCTCCCCATCTCCTTATTATATTCCATCAGAAATTAAAACCTCCACAGTCAAAATAAAAGTCAAAACACAAAAGTCAAAATAATTACCTTCCTTCTTTTTCTTTTTTGAAAAGTAAACTTCATTAAAAACGAACCGCCTACCCAAGCCGGGCCGACACCAAACAACCAACAAACTCACATATTAACAAAGGAACACCAATCCCCCCATTCTATCTCTTTATATCTAGATCTATTTACAAACCACAAAAACCCCAATGCCTTGATCTCGCTAATTATTCTATCTATCTTAATCGGAGAGTTGGAGAATTTAGCATTGTTCCTTGCTCGTCAAAGGCTCCAGCAAGCGATCGACATAATCACCTTCCTTCTACATTAAAAATCAAAACCTCCACACTAACCGACGCCACCATCTCCTCCGGATCATCAAATCCGTACACCGGAGCCGCCGGAGGACACTTCCGGCTGAGCAAATCCTTCATCAACTCCTCTAACAATCCACAGTTCCTCAACGAATTCAACGTTACAAGTCCATTGTTCTGTTCGTTTGATCATTCGGTTGAGGAATCTCAGCACTTTGACCGTGAGAAGAACGTGTTTCGTTGTTTAAACTATTTGTTTTCGTTGTTCTGTTTCTTTAGCGTTACTGTTACTTTCAGTCCGGATAGGTTAAACTCCGTTACGTTTCAAACTAGATGGTGTGTTGATTGTGGCAATACGGTACAGGCTAATCATCGTTTCAGAACAACGTTACAAAGGTGTGTTTATTGTGGCTATACGCAGTGGCGGACCCAGGATTTTATTTCAATGGGGTCCATTTTCGGGTCAGTCCTCGTTCGGGTCGAGTTAAAGTGAGGTTTGAACTAGATTTTAAAAAAAATAAGAAAAATGGGCTTATCAAAGATTGAACCCATGACCTCTTGGTGGAAAAGAGGGAGATTTACCACTACACCAACTTTCTTTTTATTTCTATGGTGTCCACCTAATTGTATTTATGGGTCCATATACAATTTAATATACCGAATCTACTATTTTTTTTAAAAAGATTGGGGTCCGGGGACCCCGGTGGCACCAATGTGGGTCCGCCCCTGGCTATACGGTACAGGCTAATCATTATTAATAGTCCCTTATAATATCTCTCCAAAGGTGTGTTCAGAAGAACAACGTTACAAAGGTAGAAAGCATGGGAAAGCAAAAAGAAAAGGTGGTTGATATTGAATTTTGTTGGTTGGTTTTCCTTTGTTGATATTGTCCAGTATATGTGTTCACGCCCGACCTGATTATTTAAACAAATAAATGATTGTCATTTACTTAAAGCTATGGTCCTTTAAAGTTAGTTAATCAACAACAGAGTATAAGGAGGAGGCCAAACCAATCCTTTTTCAAGCAGAGTCTCTTTCTTGTGTTCAGTGTTGCATTTTATAATACAAAAGTGTATTATAAGTGGTGTGCTATAGGAGATGATTAAGGTCGTATTCATTTATAGCATTTCACATTTTCATTTTCATTTTCATTTTCATTTTTAGGAGTCCTGTTAACATTAAGTGAGAAATGGGTCAGACCTGATACCACCACCACCAGCAGCCGGTCTGTTCGTGTAGAGAGCCGTGAACTCCTCGGTGAATTCAATAGCATGTTTTTCTAGCTCATATAATCCATCCATGGTGGTTAGTGGTGGTCTTATGGCGGTTCACAAGGTGAAGGTTGAAGATGAGAGTGAGTAGGTGGTGATTGCTTGTGGTTTTATTTTAAAATATAAGGCTAAATTCTACTTTTCGTCATTTATGTTTCAATGTTTCGACAGACGCTGTCCTTTAACTTTAAAAATTACACTGTATGTCCTTTATGTTTGCAACCATTAACGGGCGGTGTCCTTTCAGCTAAACCTAGTTAATTTTTTTATGTTAAAACCCCTCTCGTGTAACTTTATAAAACTCCTTAACAGCAGAGACCATATGTGCAATATTCAAATTATGTTTTAAATCAAACCTGCCTCCACCATTCACAAAACAATCTCTAAATCAACAATTTTTACAATGTCAAATTACAATCTAAACGAACACACGATGGCGTTTTATTTCCGACCACTTCCAGATACTGCAGTTCCTTGAAACAAACCATCAATTCGGGCCTCGACGTCTTCAACCTCGAATTTAACGTATTTCTCAGCGTATTTAGCAATATCTTGGATATTTTGAAACCTACCAAGAAAACTTCTATAAGCTGGAAGCAAAGCTGAACCCACCGAATGCTTCAGTTCCTCTTTCAACTGCTCATCAAATATAGCCCATGTGGATTGAGTTCTACAAATCTCCTCGAATTGAGAATTAAATAGCTTAAGCTTTTCTTTCATGGCCTTTGAAGCGACATTAAGAGATAAGTTATTGTTGTTGTCTAATTTCAAAACATTCAGTATCTTATTCCATGAACTTCTTTGGTAATTCACGTGATACAATCTAACTCCTGTGTGTTTTCTGACCCAATCATCGCCTAGAAGCGAACCCAATTCATCATCTTTAACCTTTTTAACAATGTACCATCCATTGTTCATCATGAAAACAGAGGATAGGATTTTAAGGATGAGATACCTCCATCTATGTGACAAAACACTAGTTCTAATAGCATCTTTTAAACTAACAAAAGACAAGATTTTAAGGATGAGATCATCAGACAGACCACTTAGTCTGTCTCTGTCATCCATTCTCATTGCATCAAAATTGGGGGCTCGGGTGGGGAGATGACGGTGGTGATGGGAAAAGATGAGGGTGGGCCCAGTGGTGGTGAGTTTTTAGTGAGAGAGGGGAGGGAGAAGATGAGGGTGAGTCATCTTTATTTTTTATTTTTTGAGTAAATTACAACTTTTGTCTTTTATGTTTGTACCAAATTACAGGCGGTGTCCTTTACCTTTAAATTTGACGAGTTTTGTCCTTAATGTTTCAAAATCCTGCACGTTATGTCCTTTAACCCTAACTCAGTCAGATTTTTTTGTTAAATATGGTCATGTGCCTTGCACATGAAGGTATTCTTGTCATTTTACATTCCCAATGGCTATTTTGTAAATAACTATTATTCAGGGACTAAATATTATATACAAAACTAAAAATTAAAAAAATATATATAAACAATCTCTCTCTCTTCTCTCTTCAAATCCTGCATATAAACTGATATAAACCCTAAACCCCAATTTCACCTTTTGCCCCAATTATCAACCTACAACAATTCAATCATTCATTTCATTCATCACCTTGTATCCATCTCAAAATTCAATCTCACTTTCACCCCAAAACCTCAAATTTCACTTGCAGCTTCTAACAATTCCAATTCAACCTACAAAAATGATAAAAACCCTGAAAAAACCTCAAATCAAGAACAAAATCACCCACCGAAACCACCAAAAGTTCAAAACTTGATGACGAAAAACCGTTTCCAACAACAATTCCCAAAAAAACCAGACGCGGAAGGAGAAGTGAAGCAGCTGCAGTGGAAGATTTCATGAGGAGTTCATTAGAGGAGACATTTTCGGCGATTCGGGAGCAGAATTTAGGTGTTTTGGATGGTGTGATTAAGGATAGAGTTGATGAGGAGGTTGAAGATGGTGAGGGGGATAAGGAGAAGAAGGGGATGGTGGTGGAAGAAGAGGACCCGAATTGGCCGGTGGATGCGGAAGTCGGGTGGGGGATTCGGGCTTCGGAGTATTTCGAAAAGCATCCGATGAAGAATGTGGTTGGGGAAGATGGGGTTGAGATTGATTGGTAAGGGGAGTTGGATGATTGTTTGGTGAAGGAGATTAATTGTTTGGAGTGGGAGAGTTTTGCGTTTCATCCGATTCCGTTGATTGTATTGGTTTTTGAACGATACAACCGGTAAGTCCCCCGGCCCTTTTCATTTCGTAAGTTGATTGAGATATTTGTGTGTTTGATGTAAAAATACATATGCAAACTGTTTGTGACTTGAAAAGTTGACCTTATAAGTAGAAATGGATAAAGTAGTATAACAGTTATTTGTAACTGTTTTGGGTGCTTGTATAAATCGGTTATTGTGGCTTCAAATCGCAAGATTATGTCTGGAGTGTTCTACGGAGATGAACTAGGTTAGGTGGTTATGAGGGGGAGATCCGGTGGCTGATGGTGAATTCTGGAAAGAGAGATAGAAGACTGAAGAGAGAAGACAGAGAGAAGAGAGAGATTGTTTATATTTTTTTTTAATTTTTAGTTTTGTATATAATATTTAGTCCCTGAATAATAGTTATTTACAAAATAGCCCTTGGGAATGTAAAATGACAAAAATACCCTCATGTGCAAGGCACATGACCATATTTAACAAAACAATCTGACTGAGTTAGGGCTAAAGGACATAACGTGCAGGATTTTGAAACATTAAGGACAAAACTCGTCAAATTTAAAGGTAAAGGACACTGCCTGCAATTTGGTACAAACATAAAGGACAAAACTTGTAATTTACTCTTTTTTTTTTTATTGTTCAGGGGCAATCTAGTTAGTTCACATACATTTAACTGAGAAAATTAACATGGGTTAGTGATAAGGATCAGCCGAGTGCAAAATTTGCAACCACTGGGACCAACTCTGTAATTAGTAAACCATTGGAACCAAGTCTGCAATATTTACAAACCACAAGAACCAACCAGGCATTTAACTCTATTAAATATGTTAACTTTTTTTTCGAATGGGAATAGTCTTAAGGATGATCAAAGTTTCAGGGTGGTAACTAGTAAGTAAACGGTGATCAAAACCGATAAAAGTTTTATGGAAAAAAACGTAAATTTATACCATCATGTGACGTAAAACGCACACAAACATAAATGTGAACTTATACCGTGACACGACATAAAGCATAGACAAACTCCCTGGAGTGTCAATTGTATGACTGAAGTGTTGGTAGCCATCGACGAATGCTTGAGGTTGATTTAGGGTTTATGACGATAAGTTGCCATTGGGTTTTTGCAAGGAAAAAAAAGATCTATACACTACTTCAATATTTGGATTTCGCACTTGTATCGAAGTTGTAGATATTCTACTCTCCAATTCGATCTATTTTTTCTCAGAATAAGTTTCATATAAACATTTAAAACAAAAATCCGTTGGTCTAATCAATGAAATAATTCCATTAATAACACAACATTAGCCGTATAAAATTATTCCTTTTTTATAAGAGTCACATTGTTGAAATTTTAACACCATCTACACCATATGCCGATAGTTTTGGCATTTTAGCATACTTTTCCGTTTTGCTTAGAGGAGCTTTTGGTGCTATGATACCATATATGGTGTTAGAGAGATTGGAAAAACAGCAGGGCCGACCCTGATAATTTAGGTGCCCTGTCCAAACTCGAAAAATTGTGTCCCTTAGCTCTTAGCAAAAGTGCAAAACCCCTCAATTTCTAACAAATTAACGCCTAAATAAGCAACAACTAATGCCAAATAGCACCTAAATAATCTACAATTAACGCCAAATAGCACGCAAATATTCAACAATCATACGCCAGATAACACCCGTAAAAAATGGTATAGAAATAAACTACGAAGACCAGAAACAAACCAGGTACAAAAATTAAATAACAAAATTATAAGTTAACCGAATAAATAAATAAGGGAAAAATAATGAAACGGTTAAAAATGTTTGGAGTTTGGGTTGTGGGTTAAAAAACCGGAATACTCTATTAGACTGTGAGGTATGGAGCTTAGGTTGGGGCGTGGGTTGGCTGAAAACGCCCAAGCCACCACCCCGGGTGGGCTTGGGTTGGGGTGTGGCCCAAGGGGCGGGAGTTTAAAGCCGGGCGTGGGGCGGGCTAGCGATCCTATGTGGCGGGCTCCTATTTGCTTGGTGGCCATGTCATAGCGGGGTGTTTAAATTTTAAAATTTAAATTTCAACCGTTTGGCCAAGCCAAGCGGTCACCCCAACCCATCAACATCACTATAAATATAACCCCAACCCCACCGGCTACCCCAACCCAAACAATCGCTGTCCACCACTACCCCACTTGATCGAACCCGCTACCCCAACCCACTTGACCGATGACCTCTTGGACACACGAAGAAGAGCTAGCTCTCGTCACGAACGTCGTTGACGCTATGAAGGGGATAACCCGGTCAAACCCGATATTGGCCGGAAGCCTTCGCAAGCTACCGACATAACGTCGGACACGACCGGCACAACTTAAATGTGTGGCAACATAAATGGCGCGGGCTACGGCCCAAGCTTGATCTGTGAGATTAAATATATTATTAATGTAATATTTAATCTTGTAGCCTTTATAATCATTTATATTATATTAGATCAAAATATATTAATAACCTATTAATAATTAGTTGGTAATTGTTGATGGACCATATTACCCTTATTAACTAATTAGGTTTCATCTTGGGTGTATAAATAAGGGGATTATTAGAGAGTTTAAAGGTTACACACTTAGTGAATCAATCAATCCTCATAACATCAAAATTCGTCTCTCTCCCCATAACCGAAATCATCCCTAGTTTCGGTTCATCACCATCATCACCTTACACCCTAAGGAGGAACCGGATCATCCTGACAAGTATGTCGAACTCAATGGCTGGATCTCTGACTGGATTCTCCACTGCATTGAATGCTGTAACAGGCATGTTATTCATGTTTTCCATTAAGTTTAAATAGAACTGATCAACATGTGGTATCAGAGCATATGTTAATAAATCGAACCTGTTTTCGTATCCATTATTCTGGGATCATAATCTGGAAAACAGAAATTTTAAAGCTTTTATAAAATCTCAGCTGTTTCGAGTCCTTGTTGCCGAAATCACTGTTTTCGGAAGAAGTTGGTTAATATATTGATTCGAAATCATAATGGGTAAAACTAATATCCGAAATCTGTTAATAAAAGTCTTAAAATTCCGGTTTCGGAACCCAGAATTATGTTTTTTTTATTTTTTAGGGTTCATCATTTGTTCTAAGTAAAACTCGAAAATTCCCTAAATTTTGGAATATAATTTGGATTAGTGGGTGTTTTTAATGATTTTGATCTTAATTTTATCTATTAAAATTTTGAAAACTGTTAATAGATTTTCAGTTATTATTTTCGAGATCTTTTGATAAGTTTAGATCAAAAATAAAATAGGAAACACTATCCCAAAATCCCTCAAATTTCGAGTTTCAGTTATTATCACAATAAACAGCCTTAACAGTGGATTCGAAATCATAATCGCACAAGTTCCCTTCAGTCGCACAAGATCAGATCACATAAAATGTGATCTGATCGCACAAGGGAAATCGCACAAGACTGCATAATCGCACAAGATTTGTGGATCGCACAAGATTTGTGGATCACACAAGACTTGTGGATCGCACAAGGCATTACTGATCACACAAGTTATTGGGCCTTACTGATCGCACAAATTATTGGGCCTTACTGATCGCACAAATTATTGGGCCTTACTGATCGCACAAGTTATTGGGCATTACTGATCGCACAAGTTCGATCCGCGCTAACAGGTGGTTTGCTATTAAATACTTGGTTTTGTAAATACCTAATTGCTTAATTAATCAGAATCAGATAATGTTTTACAAAACCAAAATAGCTTAACTTGAATGAGCTTCTGATGTATCATTTATGGCCAAAGCTGATTTAATACATCTATTTATTGTTCAAGTATTACAAAAGCTATGTTGAGTATGCATTATAAACGTGAAATGTTTTAATTCTGGCCAAAGCTGATTTAATTCATTTATGTTTAGCATGCTTGACAAGTGCATAACTAAAGTGATTGTTTCATTTCTGGCCAAAGCTGATTTGTCACGATTACTTTGCACACATATTTAAATGATTACACTTCTGGCCAAAGCTGATTTGTCTTCGTTTAAATAGAATTTTACTAAGTCTATTATTTTGATGTTAGTAATAGACAATATCACAGCTTCATAATTAAAATGGTCATTACTTATGCCTGCCTTAGTATAACATGCCCTTAGATCACATGAAGACTTCTTTCTTAGTATCATAACTTGCTCACCTTATTTCCACTATCAGCACCCAATCAGGGGATTCCACCTTTGACTGGTGATAACTTTGCTGCATGGAAGGATGCCCTCATGCTTACACTTGGACTGCTGGACTTTGATTATGCTCTAAGAGAGAATAAGCCAGCGGACCTTACTACTCAAAGTACTGCTGCTGAGCAGTTACTTCATGATAAATGGACTAGGTGTAACCGCATGTCTCTCATGTTCATGAAGCAGTCCATTCATAACTCAATCAGAGGAGCTATTCCTGATTCTGAAGATGCTAAAACCTACTTGGCTTCTGTGGAGGATCAATTCAAGGGAACATCAAAAGCACACGCTAGCACTCTTATCCTCAAGCTGGTGACGACTACGTATGATGGGAGGAGCGGCATTCGCGAACACATCATGATGATGCATGACATGGCCAATAAGCTGAAGGGCCTAGAGATAGAAATCAGTGATGGTTTTCTTGTTCACTTCATCATCACTTCGCTTCCTTCGTCCTATGAAGCATTCAAGATCAATTACAACACTCAGAAGGACAAATGGACGATGAGTGAGCTGATTGCTATGTGCGTGCAGGAGGAAGAGCGTATGAAGATGGATCGCACTATTGATGTTGCTAACTTCACCACCTCCAGCTCTAAGAAGAGGAAGAACACTTATCAAAGAAAGGATGCTTCTAAGGTTCAAAAGCCAAATCCAAATCCTCATACAAGTGCACCTTCCAGCTCTAAGAACTCCTTAGGCAAACCCTATTGCAAGTTCTGTAAGAAGACATGACATAAGCAAAAGGAATGCCCTGACTTCAAGGAGTGGCTGGCTAAGAAAGGTAACGATTTTTTCATGATACTTGAGTCCTTTAATTTAAATGTTCCTGCTAATTCTTGGTGGTTTGATTCTGGTTCTATGGTTCATGTTACCAATTCACTTCAGGGATTCCTTACAATCTGGAAGCTGGGAAGAAACCAAAGAACACTTAAAGTTGGAGATGATCGGGAATTAGAAGGGAAGGCCATAGGAACATTACGATTATTTTTGAAAACTGGTTTATGTATTAAACTTTATGATACCTTATATGTTCCTGAGGTAACTTGGAACCTTGTATCAGGACCAAAGTTAGACATGGACGGTTTTGTCGTTTCTCATGGTCATCGCAAACTCTCTATTCTCTATGATTCCGTTGTTTATGGTACTGGCATTCTGGATGGTGGTCTCTATAGATTAGAACTAGATGATAATTTTTCCAAATCTTTGTTGTCATATAATATTAATGAATCACTCACAAAGATGAAACAGGTTCGAGACTTAGAGACTTCATCTATGTTGTGGCATCAACGTTTAGGCCACATCTCAAGAGAACGATTAAATAGTCTCGTAAAGGATGAAGTCTTACCTCCTCTCGATTTTACTGATTTTGGAACATGTGTCAAATGTCTTAAAGGCAAAATGACATTAGCGAATAAGAAAGGTGCCACTAGGAGCTCTAATTTATTAGAACTCATTCACACTGACATTAGTGGTCCTTAACAAATCGTTGGTATAACAGGATATACTTCATTTATCACTTTCATTGATGATTATTCTCGTTACATGTACTTGTATCTTATTAAGGAAAAGTCTGAATCTCTAACAACTTTAAAGATTATAAAGCTGAAGTTGAAAAGCAATTAGATCGTCAGATTAAAGTTGTGAGATCAGACAGAGGCGGTGAATATTATGGAAGACATACTGATGTGGGTCAAGCTCCTAGTCCATTTTATGAGTTTTGTAAGGGCCAGGGGATTGTGAACCAATACACCATGCCTGGTACACCTCAGCAAAATGGTGTCGCTGAACGAAGAAACCGTACCCTTATGAACATGGTGCGCAGTATGTTAGCCAACACTAATTTACCATTATTCCTCTGGACTGAAGCGTTAAAAGCAGCTGTTCATATACTCAATAGAGTTCCTTCTAAGTCTGTCCCTAAAACTCCTTATGAACTTTGGACAGGAAGGAAACCGAGTCTTAAATATATGAAAGTATGGGGCTGCATTGCTGAAGCAAAACTTTACAATCCTTTCCTAAGGAAACTTGACCCTAAAACAGTTACCTGCTTCTTTATCGGGTATCCTGATCATTCGAAGGGTTATCGTTTCTATTGTCCTTCCCATGTCACCTGTGTTGTTGAAACCAAGCGTGCTGCGTTCCTGGAGGATTTCAAGGTCAGTGGGAGCAGTACCAATCCTTACGAAGAATTGCAAGAAGTACAAGACGCGGGGGGGGGGGGGGGGGAGAGACTCGTCGCTTACCATTACTCCGTTTACTCCTCTTGTACCCCATGCAACAACTGTACCTGAAGCCACTGCACAAACTCCATCTTCACAATCAGAACCCATTATACCTCATAACGAAGGCACATCAAACGCTCAAAACCAAGACAACGCTGAACCCGATAATCAACTCAGGAGGTCATCTAGGCAAAGAAGGCCTACTAATTGGGATGATTATGTTACCTACCTGACTGAAATGGATGCTGGAAAGCTCAATGATCCTATCTCTTATAATGAAGCCATTAGCAGTGATCAGTCTTCTGAATGGAATAAAGCAATGATTGATGAGCTTGAATCCAAGAAGAAAAATGACGTTTGGGATTTAGTCGAATTACCCAATGGTGCCAAACCTGTAGGTTGTAAATGGGTGTTCAAAACAAAACTGGATCCGAATGGGAACGTTGAACGCTACAAAGCGAGATTGGTTGCAAAGGGCTACACTCAGAAAGAGGGAATTGATTATCAAGAGACGTTTTCACCTGTCTCTCGTAAAGATTCATTAAGGATCATTATGGCCCTAGTAGCTCATTTTGATTTAGAGCTGCATCAGATGGACGTCAAAACTGCTTTCCTTAACGGAGACTTAGACGAAGATGTTTACATGAAACAACCTGAAGGCTTTAAACCTGAAGGTCAGGAGCATCTAGTCTGTAAGTTGAAGAAATCCATTTATGGGTTAAAACAAGCATCACGTCAATGGTACCTCAAGTTTGATGAAGTCATGAAGAGGCAAGGTTTTATGAAGAATCAAGTGGATCAATGCACCTACCTCAAGATGAGTGGGAGTAACTTTACTATACTTGTCCTTTACGTAGATGATATTCTACTGGCAAGTAATAGTTTAGACATGTTGCATGAGTCGAAGCGGTTACTCTCGCATAACTTCGACATGAAGGATCTCGGAGATGCTTCTTACGTCATTGGCATCGAAATTCACCGAGATAGACACAAAGGGATCTTAGGATTGTCTCAAAAGACTTACATAGATCGTGTCCTTACACGTTACAACATGCAACAGTGCAAACCCTCAGTCGCTCCAGTAGTTAAGGGAGATGTTTTCGGTTCATTCCAGTGTCCGACAACGGAGGTTGAAAAGGAGAAAATGAGCCAGATACCTTACGCGTCAGTAGTCGGGAGCCTGATGTATGCTCAAGTCTGTACTCGCCCAGATATCGCTTACATTGCTGGAATGCTAGGTCGTTATCAGACTAATCCTGGCCTAGATCACTGGAAAGCAGCTAAGAAGGTCCTTAGATATCTGCAAGGGACGAAAGACTATAAACTGACTTATAGAAGAAGTGATCACTTAGAAGTGGTAGGTTATTCTGATTCTGACTTTGCTAAATGCAAAGATGACAAGAAATCCACTTCGGGATACATCTTTATGTTAGCAGACAGACCTATCTCATGGAAGAGTCATAAACAACAGTTAACTACAACTTCCACAATGATGGCAGAATATATTGCTGTTTACAACGCAACCTGTCATGGAATGTTGCTTAGAAATCTGATCACTGGACTCAAAATCGTTAATTCCATTTCTAGACCATAAAGCTTTACTGTGATAACTCAGCTGCCGTTAGTTTCTCGAACAGTAACAGTTCGACTGGAGCTGGTTTATATCTCGATACAAAATATTTGTTCGTACGTGAACGAGTTGAGGAAAATAATCTTTGTATTGAGTATATTAGTACTAAAGATATGCTTGCGGATCCGATGACTAAAGGTCTCCCACCTAAAGTTTTCGAAGAACATGTATCGAATATGGGACTTACTAAAGACCTTGTTTAATGGCATATTGTACTAGCTTATGTTTTAATTAATAAAATTTCCTCAGTTTGATTTTGTATGTCTCTAACATATGTTCTGCCGGTGTAATGACATATAGACAAATATAAATACAAATCAGACGCTAAAGGGCTTATACATATTTTGATCGTAACTGTTAGGTTTTAAATTGAGGCTATAGTATGACTAATGGGGGTCCTGAGTCGAATGATGATTCAACGGCTGTATTTCTCTGCTATAGTTCTTGGTTTAAGGCTAAAATGAGTATTAACTCCTGGCCAGGCTTACCTAATACTCATGATAAATGATTACTCGGCTAAGTGGGAGAATGTGAGATTAAATATATTATTAATGTAATATTTAATCTTGTAGCCTTTATAATCATTTATATTATATTAGATCAAAATATATTAATAACCTATTAATAATTAGTTGGTAATTGTTGATGGACCATATTACCCTTATTAACTAGTTAGGTTTCCTCTTGGGTGTATAAATAAGGGGATTATTAGAGAGTTTAAAGGTTACACACTTAGTGAATCAACCAACCCTCATAACATCAAAATTCGTCTCTCTCCCCATAACCGAAATCATCCCTAGTTTCAGTTCATCACCATCATCACCTTACACCCTAAGGAGGAACCGGATCATCCTGACAAGTATGTCGAACTCAATGGCTGGATCTCTGACTGGATTCTCCACTGCATTGAATGTTGTAACAGGTATGTTATTCATGTTTTCCATTAAGTTTAAACAGAACTGAACAACATGATCGTTTCAAAGCCTACTACGAAGCCGTTTCGAGCGGTAAGTTAAGCCACGAGGACCGGGTGGCGGTGGCGAACATTGAATTTCGGGGCAAGGAGCGAAAGCCGTTAGACAAGCTCACGCTTTTTGAAATTTACCTAACGCTCTAGGTTTTTTTTATTTTGTAATCGTTTTTAGGTTTTTTTGTAATTGTTAGGTTTTTTTTTTTTTTTTAATTTTGTAATCGTTTTTAGGTTTTTTTTTTATTTTGGAATTAATAAAAATTTAGGTTTTTTTTTTAAGTTGTGTGTATTTTTTTAATTTTTTGTAATTTTTTTAATAAACTGCCAAGCCACGCCCCAACATAAGCCCCGCCATACCCCACGGATACGTCACTCACCGGTGGGGGGGCTCGAACTCCACGTGTCAACTTATGCCCCAACCCAAGCCCCACCATACCCCACGGTCTTAGATTGGGGTTTAAAAAGGAGTCTATTGCATTGGGTTTTAAAAAAAAGGAGGTTCACCCAATCAGAATTAGTTATTAGGTTTATCGTATCAATTATCATCTTCATTTTGAAGGTGTAAAAGATATTTTGAAGATGTGTGAAGTAACGGCGGGATCAAAGTAGGCCTGTCAATGGATTGGATATTGATCCATATCTAATCCGATCCATTTAAATCAATTATTGGATCAAAAAAATATTCCCTAATCCATTAATTAGTCCAATGGATCGATGCATTTATCTAATTAATTACATGGATCAATCTATGATCCATCCGGATCAATCCATTACTAAAAGAATGTTTGGTTTACTAATGGACACGTTTGAATGGCATCGACTTGAACCATACTCTCTCTCATCACACATTCTCTCTTTCTTCAATCGCACAAATCATCAACGAATAAACTTCAACTCATTCACAGATCAACACACAAATTAAGCAAAAGTTTGTCAAGTGAACTCTTAGGTGCTGTTTGTTTTTTCTGAAAAGCTCTGCGCAAGCTCTTCTGTCTGCGCCGCGCAGACCATGTGCTGACATTGTCACGCGCAGACTGTTTGTTTTTTGAAGACTTTTCATTAAAAAAACGTCTGCGCGAGCTCTTCTTGGTGCAGACTTGGCCCAACCACTTCTAAGATCTTCTAAGGCCTGCAAAGAGTTAAACACCACCACTCACCATCATCGCCCATCACCACCACCACCACCACCACCACAGTTCACCACCACTGTCCACCACCCACTACCGTCCATCACCACCACCACCATCACCGTCCAGCACCACCACCACCATCCGTACATCACCACCCGTTTATTTTAGAATTCTCCATACGTAAAAAAAGAAACAATCTTCTTCTTGCAGACTGTAGAGGTTTAGTGCATCTCTTCTTGTGGTCCGCAGATTGCAGACATTGTACCTCTTAAAAAACAAACAACACCTTAATCTCTCAATTTCAAATTCTAGGGTTTCGCTTTGTTTCTGTTCATAATCGTTATTAGACTTATTCAGCAGTCGTAAGATAATTTCTCACTTTTGAATTGTTTTTTCTTTTGTTTTTCATACTTGTGCTGTGAATTTCTGATATCTGGGTGTAGATAAAGATTATTAGAAAGTGTAGATAAGGTGTTCGACGTTATGTCTGTGTTAGAAAGTTAAGTTTTTTTTAATTATTTTGGTAGTAATACGTTTGATCTGATGAGTGGCTGACTATTGGCTGAACAAATTGATGATTTTCAACTTTTTTTTGTTATCTTCATCATTTTGCTTTACCAGAAAACGACGTTTTTAAATCACAAGGGGAACTGTTAACAATTTGGTGTAGTGTAATCTGTGTCATACTTCCACCTTTTTGTTTAAGTTGTGTAAAGTTTGTGAATCTGATTGTGGACCATTAATATTTTCCTTGGATTTAATTTAGATTAATGGGTTGGTAGATATTTCTGAACTTTGTAGGCTGCTATAATATTTCTTAGAATCTTTCAGTCAGTCAGATTTAACTAACAAGTAAAATGACGTTATGTGTAGTTACTAGAATTTTCAAAATAGCAGCAATAGATAGAGATAGAAGTTTCAGAAGAATCTTTATATGTAATGGAATTGGGTTCTTTTTGTGACAAATGGCAAATAACCGGAAATTCCGTACAGACTAATCACTATTCTTAGTATATAATCTCATGCAATTAGCATAATTTAATTACGTAACTGTGTCGTACATTAGACGACAGTGTTAGGACAAGAAAACAATGATATAATATATGTTGGTGTTCGTCGTATTGCAAAATCAATTAAACAATGTCCTAAAAGTGTTGGTAAAAAGTGTTGCGTGCACTATTCACGGTCACACTATTCATGCCAGAAAACCGTGAAAACAGAACGAAACAAGGAAAAACGACACACGGCTAACATAACTGAGTCCGTTTATATAAGAAAACACTAATACGAAAACATATCTTACAAAGATACAAGACTTTCCGATACAACGCCCTAATCGCTAAATCATCCGTTTCACTAAAAATAAGACAATTTTAAATCGTCGAAAATAATAATTTAGCATTTCCGGGACTCCGGAAATATGACAAATGATGACAAACATATGGAAACAATATGAGGATATTAATGGGGTGTCCGAAGATAAGCTTTCGATGCTGAGTTGCAACCCCCACAACTTTTCCGTTTCTGAACCGACAAGCTAATAAACGACATTTCCGACGCCGAAAACAACCAAATGAAAGCTTTGGTAAACTAGTTAAGCTTATTTTGGGATTCAAAATAACTTCATACATCTTTTAAATGCGGAATGACAAATTACGGCAAACGTCCGTCGGTACGCCACAAAAGTGCCATAAACTAGCCAACGACGAAACGAAAAGCATTCAAACTATCAAAACATGATTTCTACTAGTTTAGTGAACTAGTTAATGTTAATTTATGTTCCGAATCCCTAATTACCCCCTAATGATGAAAGATTACCCTAATCACCATACTTAGCCTAATTACCAAAATATCTAGATATTTTGGTAACTTTTATAAAAATGTTACACTTTACCCCCCCCCCCCATGTTCACGTTTTTTTTAGTGGGTCCCACACACTTAACAAGTTGCAAAAATATCTTAGATATTTCCTATGTGCACATGGTGAGTTAGTGGATGATCAAAAGTCTTGAAACCTTATCCTAACAAATCACTTTCTCATAATTCTTACACCATAAAAAACAATCACTTAAGAACCCATTTTTCCTTCATAAAATTCAGCCATGAACACTCCAAATAATCTTCATTTTAAGCCATTTTCATGATGATCAAAGTGTACGTTTATGCAAGTTATGAAGATCTAAGACATCTCCAAGTTGAAGCATCCGTTTTCATCCATTCTAGAGCTTTCAACCATCATAATTTTCATCATCTTTGCTTATCATATTCATCAAGATCATCCCTAGCCTAGTGCTAGAAGTGAGCTTCTAAATCCATTTTTTCCATACTTATTATGTTATGATTGTTAATATAACTAGAGATAACAAAATAATCATACATAATAAACATGAAAATACAAAGAAGCAAAAATAATAATCATGATATATTTATGTTTGTTTATGTTGTGATCTAAGACTTGTTATTTACATATTTGATCTTGTTATGATGATTATGATATGAATAATTTGTTAGATGATGTTTTAAAAATATGATCTAACAATTATACATGAATATGTTAAAGGGTTATATGAAACTTAATGTTTAATGAATGAACATATATTTTTGATGTTATAAAAGTGTGTAAAGTATTTTACTAAGAATCATGCTTTTTGAAAGATTTATAAAAGAAACATACAAGATGGGTTTTCTATAAAAGTTTGGCAAAACTAGAAGTAAAGTATGATTTTTAAACTAGTAAACATATGTAAAGATCATACTAAAACCCTACATGTTTATGAGTTCATCTTGTTAAAAAGTTGTTATGAATCTCATGTGTTTTTGTTTAGAAAATGATATGTTAATAAACATGGCCAAGTTCATATATCAAAGGAACTATGGCCAAATTTTTCTTAGAAATCATATGCTAGAAAAATTATCATTTTTAACAAAGTCTTTATAAGATTAGAAAGTGGTCTTTCTAGAAAAAAAAAAAATAGATATAAATATATATTTTTGGGAAAATATATATTAGTGATCTTAACAAGTTATGTACTATGTGTTTATTATTTGTATTAGTTATGTACAAAAGTTAGGGATTTGACAACAATGATACAAATAAATACAAGACACATTTACAAGTAAAGACTTACAAGAATACATATATACACACTTGAATACAATTTGCGGATCATTCAGACATCGGATACAACTTATGGACAATTCGGACGACGGGCGAATCTGTGAACATATCGCCATTCCGAGGAGTTACTACGACGTTTAGGCGATCTTTCGACGCGGACACAAAAATTACGTTACCATTAACAAAATTCGGACATTTTGAAACTTATAAAAACTATTATGTTTTTATTTACTAAAAAGTATACTTAGTGATTTTTATAAAAATGTTTTTTTTTATAAAAATGAAAGACTTACACTTCTTAATGGGCTATTTTATACAAATGGGATTACACTTCTTAATGGGCTATTTTATACAAATGGGCTTACACTTCTTAATGGGCTTATCTTCATAATGGGCTTAACATAAATACATGGGCTAAGCCCAATATCAAAAACTCATGGGCTAAGCCCAATACCAAACATATGGGCCAAGGCCCAATAACATTAGGCCCAACACTATTTAGGGCCAACACTATTGAGGCCTAACACTATTGAGGCCCAACACTATTTAAGCCCAATAACATGAATTCTTGGGCTAAGCCCAATGACATATAATTGATAAAAATACAATTATACAATTTACTTATGCAAGACATGAAATCAATAAGACAAGACCCAATGATACAACTCACAAGATACAAGATTACATATATATATATATATATATTTGGTGAAATATATATATATAACAGTTTAACAATTCATACATCTAATACATAGTTCAACAAATAACAAAGAAATACAAGTCTTAATACCTATTCAAGATAGAAGACTTGTACATGAGTCAATACAAAGACCGTAGTGTCTAACAATTCTAGGACCTTTGTAGGTTGTGATACAATTCAAGGACAATGCAAGTGAGGTTACAGTTACATACAGTTTACGGAATGCAATTCTGTGAGTTCTTGTCCCCTTTTTATCTTAAATGCTTTTCAAGCTTTACAACTATCGGGGAAAATACATGTACAATAGTATGATAAGTCAAGGAATGAAACACCTTAGATCATGTGAGAAATTAGGGCCATAACTAAAGCTCCATTAATCCAAGTTTGGACCAAGGAACAAAAGGGTTAGATCTAATGGGTTTTGGGGAGCCCCACTCATGGCCATTCGTTTGCTTAGGAGTGCTTTTGTTGCCCTACGACATGGTGTCGATACAATTAAAATCGTCTAGGGTTGGATTGCTTCCTATTTCGTCACACATATTGATGTCCTCGCGAAACATTAATGATCAACGATTTCATTGACGCTTTTCATATTACATTTGATACAAATACATCTTACATGCGGGTTTTATACAAATACATTTCATACAGATAAAGCGCATGGTTTTTATACAAATACATTTCATACAGATAAAGCGCATGGTTTTTATACAAATACATTTCATAATTGACAGATACATCTTATACAACTAAACTGCATGAACTCGCTCAACTTTTGTTGATGTTTTCAAACTTACATGTATTTCAGGAAATTAGTGGACCATGCAGATATTTCAGTCAAGAAAAACAAGTATCCAGACTCCATGCCAACTATTGAAGGGTTTGCCCGTTATATACCCCCTCTTTGCGGTAATATAGTGGTCAAAGCCTTGGCATTTTAAGACTTACATTTTGATGTACGAAACAATGACAGTTTCTTTTCAGTTGATGGTTTGTAAACAATACACTAAACTTATGTTGCGTTATTTCGAACAATTATGGTAATGGCATTGGAGCATGTTTTATTCATTTAGTATGTTCACTTATATTGTTATGCAATGAGAACCGATCAGATCACACCTCGCGCTTCCGCTACGAGCGGTGTGACAGATTGGTATCAGAGCTTCGATTGTAGTGAACCAGGATTCTTTCTCGAGTCTAGTCTACAATCACTAGGGAACCTCTCACGAAAAAAATTTATACAAGAACAAGAGTTTTCATTGCATAAACATTTTTCAAGGTCCACTACAAACAAAATTCACTTCACATAAATCAAGCGAGGACATTTCCATGGGTGAAGTCTATGAGAAATAGACACATTACATTAACATACTATGTGCCTACAATACATTACATTATCAGTTACGCATTATAAACGGTTTACAAGTTCTGCTTATGCAAAGATAGAAATCCTTGTTAGATAGGATTTTACATGATTATATATATAAGTCATTCATATATGTGTTGTACGAAATATTAGGCAGGTACAAAATACCTTCGACTACAAACTTTATTATTATTCTTTACTGAACGATGAAAATATCGACATCACGTCTACTGCGGAGCTTATGGTGAACATGATTCCTAAGTGAAATCTTAAACTTTATTTCATAAAATATGGTTGCTTTCTCGCGAATGTTGAGATGCCTAACCTTCGTAGTGACGATGAGATGGAGGTGGTAACCCTGGACAACAACTCCATTAGTGGGACGATATCATTGTGTCTCATACGAATAATGATTGATGACACACCAGTCCAGTCAAAGAAGATGAAGTACTCATCTTGAAGGCACCCCTCCAGTTGTTATTGTTACGAATTCTCTCTATTTATATTCTATCTAACGCTGTGCCACTTCGCGAGGAATGACAACGGGCGTTAGCCGTGGACTATCACAAAGGTCCCTCCTATGTTGAAGGTATGTAGACAATAGTTTCCTTTCTCTGACTGATCATCTGCTTCTAACGAGAGAATTCTAGGGTGACCATGCAAGGCGATTTATTATTACGGAGGCCTACGTAATAACAAATTGTAGTGCATGTAAATTCTGGTGGGCTCTGCGGGCCAAGCTAATGATCACTATCCATTCACAATTCTTAAGATATTACTTGAGATTCAATTTTTCCATTCTTAGAACACTGACTAGGGTTATTACTATAACATCTTACAATATAAGAAGACGATATAGGAAGACGATGTATGCTTGACCGCACCTAACATTCGATTTATATTACGAGACGGTTAAGACTAGTCATTTAAACAAACAAAACTTGTTAGTCACTCATGGAAGATTTTTCCTCAACATTCTAAAATTCTTATATACGGCTATTTTCTTGGTGCCTATGACACTTTACCTTACCTTATCATATTTATTGGGAATAAATACAATAAATTCCGTCGTTTGACATTCGTTTTTTTTTTCAAGGAATGGTATGGCATGAGCCATGCTGCAACTCCCTCATTGCATTCTATTTGACATTTTTGGAGATTCCAATAATCTTGCTAGAGCTCGTGAAACTCAAGCACTATTACCATAATTGTCACATGAACAAGTAAGACAAAGGATTTTCTCTACTTAGGACGATCGAGGTCCATAGAGTAGGGAATACATATTATATGGACGAAGACCACTGGTTGGTTTCCCCTCCTCAACGAATTATTTCTTTGCCACTAAAACATATAACCAATACACGCAAGAGGCACTACGCATTTTGGTTGCGGTTATTCACATTATCATTTTTTTCGGTTATCCATATTATCATATATTCAAACATATATGAACAATGCGATCTTGAGGTTTCCATGACCGATTGCATTCTTCATTCTTGGGCGCATGATAGACTATATTTATCCAAATATATGTCTAGATTCTTTTAATAGTGTGTATTAAAAATATCATGGCACCAAAATAAACAAATATTTAAGTTAAAAGTTATGTGTTGAAAATCATTGCTTTTACACAAGACGTGGTTTATACATGACACTGTTACGCAAGACATTGTTATACATGACATTTGACGTTAGTATACACAAGACATTTTTGTAAATAACGAGATGTGTGTAATATGATAAAAGCATGGTGGATACGCCGCTGGTACTTCCTATATATAAGTGCTTATATTATATTGCATATCGTGGTGTTATTCAAACCTCTTCGACAAAGACAAGACATGACATTTTGCACAAGACGCGACATCCTCTACACAAGACATAATATTCTATTTCAAGACATGATATATTTATACACTACATTTCTATTGGTTATTTATTTAACCATACATCATTATTTTATATCATCTGATTTTCATATCTATTTTCATATGATTTTATAAAAGAACTCGATCATAACTGGAGCCAATGTTGATGGTTACACTTGATGCTTTCACGGTCTCTCAAGGGTTGTTCCATACTGGGTAACACCCGAATTCAAACACAATGAGTGTTACATTTTGGGTTTAGCCTCGGAGATCCGAAGCATGACCGCATCATCCCACCCTACCTCAATCACTCAAACAGTAGTTACTCGACACGTTTCCAATCAACCAACATTTCACATCCATGTTATTTGATACTGGTGCCAATTTTAGCTTCATCTCAACATTTCACATACATGAGTTTCATGGCTAGGGACGAGATTGTCCTAGCTACAATTAGGGATTGGGTTATCCTACATCTAAACATATGGTTGGGTTATCCAACATCTAAACATATGGACCGGGTTATCCTACATCTAAACATATGGATTGGGTTATCCTACATTTAAACATAGGGTTCCTAAAACTATACAGTGAAGTCCTCGCCACACAGAATTCCAAATGTACTTGGCCTAGAGCCAAGTAAGCTAGACGTCTCCTCATTCTATAGAATCGACATACGGTAAACTAGTCGAGTCAGGGAAAGTTGTTAGAGGATGTTCCTTGGAACTTGGCGAGCGAAGATTCAGTATTGATCTCTTACCCGTTGAGTTGGGTAGTTTCGATGTAGTGGTTGGCATGGATTGGTTATCCGATAACCAAGCCAAAGTCTTTTGTCATGAAAAGGTCATTCGCCTACCACTACTGAACAAAGAGACACTTGTTAATCATGGAGAGAAGCACGACACACCACTGTGGATCATCAATTGCATGAAGGCACAGAAGTGCTTACGGAAAGGTTGTGTTACCTTTCTGGCACATGTTGTCGACAAGAAGGCCGTTGGGCCAAAGCTGACAGATATTCCAGTGGTAAAAGGGTTTCCTAAAGTCTTTCCTGAAGACTTGCCGGGACTATAACCATATCGACAAGTCGAGTTTCATATCGACTTTGTATCGTGAACCGCACCCATAGCCAAATCTGCATATCGATTAGCACCTTCTGAACCTTGTAGTTGACCGAATAAGGATGTTGTGAGTTCATAACCCCCACTCTTTACCAATATACATCTTTATAAAGGTTTTGGGGGTGGAAAGACATACAAGTTTGCAAAAGTGCACAACATTTCGATGAATGAAAATTCATATTTCAAAACCATGTTACAAATGAATTTCCAACTAACTCAAATGGTTTATGAAAGGTTCAAGCTTCTACTCTAAGATAGACTTACGATCGGAGTATCATTAGTTACGAATTCAAGAGGAAAGCACACCGAAAACGGCTTTTAAAACTCGTTATGGTTATTACGAGTTTCTCGTTATGCTTTTGGGTTTAACGAACGCACTAGCGGTCTTCATGAAATTAATGAATCGCGTGTGCAAGCCGTATCTCGACAAATTCGTCGTAGTAGTTATTGACGACATATTAATATACTCATGATTGACTAATGAACACGAATAACATTTGAGAACAATTTTGGAGCTACTAAAGAAGGGGAAACTATACTTGAAATTTTCCAAGTGCGAATTTTGGATTCGCAAAGTACAATTTCTCAGGCATGTAGTGAACGAGAAAGGCATTCAAGTAGACCCAGCTAAGATTGAAGCAAATGAGAACTTGGAAGTTCCCAAGACTCCAAATGGAGTCCGACAATTTTTTTTGGGTTTAGCGGGATATCATCGGAGATCTATTGAGATTTTTTTTTTAAAATTACTCAATTGCTAACCTCCCTCACCTATAAAGACAATAAATGCGCCCCAATCGAAAAACAAGAAATAGCATTACAACTTATTCTTAAGATTGGTGCATAGCATTTTACAATCTTATCATTATCCGACGATACCGATGACTTTGTTGTAAACTATGATGCTTCGTATCAAGGATTAGGTTGCGTACTCGTGCAACATGAAAAAGTTATCGTGCACACGTCGCGCCAATTAAAAAGTTCATGAGAAGAACTATACCACTCTCGACCTTTAGTTAGGCGCGGTGGTATTCGCTTTAAAAATTATGGCGACATTATTTATATGGTACTCAATGCATTATTTTCACGGATCATAAAAGTCTTCAACACATATTCAACCAAAAAGAATTAAATATGCGTCAACGATGTTGGGTTGAATTGTTGAACGACTATGATTGTGAAATAAAGTACCATCCGGGCAAGGCAAATGTTGTAGCTGACACCTTGAGCCGCAAGGAGCGAGTTAGAACACTGAGAGTTCAAGCATTAGAGAAGATGATTCACAAGCGCTCAAGGAAGAGCATATTCAAGTAGAAACACTTCGAGGCATGAAGGAACAATTAGCGCCGAAAGACGAAGGAACTTTATACCTTATGGGTCGAAAATGGGTTCCATTCTTTGGCGGTATACGAGATGATATTTTGAGGAAGCACATAGGCCTAATTATTGAAGAATACTATTGGTGGCCTAACCTCAAAAGTGATATCGCTACTTATGTCGGAGAATGCTTGACATATGCGAAAGTCAAAGCCGAATAGCAAAATCCCTCGGGATTGGTACAACAACCCGAAATTCCCGTTTGAAAATGGGAACAAATATCGATGTACTTCATTACGAAGTTACCCAGGACCTCAAGAGGTCACGACATGTTATGGGTAATCATCGATAGACTAACAAAGTCCGCACACTTCTTACCAATTCGGGAGAAGGTTAGTACAGAGAAACTAGCAGAACTCTATCTCAAAGAAATAGTGGCTCATCATGGAGTGCCTATTTCAATCATCTCAAACCAAGACGGTCGCTTCATTTCACTAATTTAGAAGTCATTTCAAGAGGCTTTTGGATCTCATTTAAATCTAAGCACGATCTTTCATCCATAAACTGACGGCCATAGCGAACGGACAATCCAAACACTCAAAGATATGCTTCGTGCATGTGTTATGGATTTGGGAGGCAACTGGGATACTCATTTACTTTTGGTTGAGTTTTCCTACAACAACAGCTACCATACAAGCATACAAGCTAAACTGTTCGAAGCTTTTATGGTCGAAAGTGTCGCTCACCGATATGTTGGGCGGAAGCGGGCGATAAACAACTAATCGATCCGGAATAATTCCAAGAGACTACGGATAAAATCTTTCAGATCAGAGACCGTATCAAGGTGGCTCGCGATCGACAAAAGAGCTACGCGGACAAGAGACAGAAGCCATTATCTTTCGAGATCGGAGACAAAGTCTTATTGAAAGTCTCGCCTTGGAAGGGCGTAGCGAGGTTCGGTAAGCGTGGGAAGCTTAACCCTCGTTATATAGGACAATTTGAAATCTTAGAAAAGATTGGCACTGTTGCCTACAACTTGAAGTTACCAGACGAACTAAGTAGTGTACACGACACATTTCATGTGTCGAATCTTAAGAAGAGTCCAACACAAGAAACAGTTATCATTCCGGCGGATGAAGTTCACATTGATGACAAACTCCAATTCATAAAACACCGGTTAAGGTCATGGACCGGAAGGTCCAGAAAATACGAAGGAGTCGTATCATATTAGTAAAAAAAATTCGTTGGAACTCTCGACACGGACCCGAATATACTTGGGAACGTACAGATCAAATCAAAACCAAAATACCCTCACCTGTTTGAGTAGTCTCCTGCAAAGGATGACTCAGTTTGAATTTCGGGACGAAATTCTCAATAACAGGGGGAGAATGTGACAAATGGCAAATAACCGGAAATTCCGTACAGTCTAATCACTATTCTTAGTATATAAACTCATGCAATTAGCATAATTTAATTACGTAATTGTGTCGTACATTAGACGACAGTGTTAGGACAAGAAAACAATGATATAATATATGTTGGTGTTCGTCGTATTGCGAAATCAATTAAACAATGTCCTAAAAGTGTTGGTAAAAACTGCTGCGTGCACTATTCACGGTCACGCTATTCATGCCAGCAAAACTGTGAAAACAGAACGAAACAAGGAAAAACGACACACGGCTAACATAACTGAGTCCGTTTATATAAGAAAACACTAATACGAAAACATATCTTACAAAGATACAAGACTTTCCGGTACAACGCCCTAATCGCTAAATCGTCCGTTTCACTAAAAATAAGACAATTTTAAATCGTCCAAAATAATAATTTAGCATTTCCGGGACTCCGGAAATATGACAAATGATGACAAACATATGGAAACAATATGAGGATATTAATGGGGTGTCCGAAACATAAGCTTTCGATGCTGAGTTGCAACCCCCACAACCTGTCCGTTTCTGAACCGACAAGCTAATAAACGACATTTCCGACGCCGAAAACAACCAAATGAAAGCTTTGGTAAACTAGTTAAGCTTATTTTGGGATTCAAAATAACTTCATACATCTTTTAAATGCGGAATGACAAATTACGGCAAACGTCCGTCGGTACGCCACAAAAGTGCTGTAAACTAGCCAACGACGAAACGAAAAGCATTCAAAGTATCAAAACATGATTTCTACTAGTTTAGTGAACTAGTTAATGTTAATTTATGTTCCGAATCCCTAATTACCCGCTAATGATGAGAGATTACCCTAATCACCATACTTAGCCTAATTACCAAAATATCTAGATATTTTGGTAACTTTTATAAAAATGTTACACTTTACCCCCCCCCCCCCATGTTCACGTTTTTTTAGTGGGTCACACACACTTAACAAGTTGCAAAAATATCTTAGATATTTCCTATGTGCACATGGAGAGTTAGTGGATGATCAAAAGTCTTGAAACCTTATCCTAACAAATCACTTTCTCATAATTCTTACACCATAAAAAACAATCACTTAAGAACCCATTTTTCCTTCATAAAATTCAGCCATGAACACTCCAAATAATCTTCATTTTAAGCCATTTTCATGATGATCAAAGTGTACGTTTATGCAAGTTATGAAGATCTAAGACATCTCCAAGTTGAAGCATCCGTTTTCATCCATTCTAGAGCTTTCAACCATCATAATTTTCATCATCTTTGCTCCTCATATTCATCAAGATCATCCCTAGCCTAGTGCTAGAAGTGAGCTTCTAAATCTATTTTTTTTCCATACTTATTATGTTATGATTGTTAATATAACTAGAGATAACAAAATAATCATACATAATAAACATGAAAATACAAAGAAGCAAAAATAATAATCATGATATATTTATGTTTGTTTATGTTGTGATCTAAGACTTGTTATTTACATATTTGATCTTGTTATGATGATTATGATATGAATAATTTGTTAGATGATGTTTTAAAAATATGATCTAACAATTATACATGAATATGTTAAAGGGTTATATGAAACTTAATGTTTAATGAATGAACATATATTTTTGATGTTATAAAAGTGTGTAAAGTATTTTACTAAGAATCATGCTTTTTGAAAGATTTATAAAAGAAACATACAAGATGGGTTTTCTATAAAAGTTTGGCAAAACTAGAAGTAAAGTATGATTTTTAAACTAGTAAACATATGTAAAGATCATACTAAAACCCTACATGTTTATGAGTTCATCTTGTTAAAAAGTTGTTATGAATCTCATGTGTTTTTGTTTAGAAAATGATATGTTAATAAACATGGCCAAGTTCATATATCAAAGGAACTATGGCCAAATTTTTCTTAGAAATCATATGCTAGAAAAATTATCATTTTTAACAAAGTCTTTATAAGATTAGAAAGTGGTCTTTCTAGAAAAAAAAAATAGATATAAATATATATTTTTGGGAAAATATATATTAGTGATCTTAACAAGTTATGTACTATGTGTTTATTATTTGTATTAGTTATGTACAAAAGTTAGGGATTTGACAACAATGATACAAATAAATACAAGACACATTTACAAGTAAAGATTTACAAGAATACATATATACACACTTGAATACAATTTGCGGATCATTCGGACATCGGATACAACTTATGGACAATTCGGACGACGGGCGAATCTGTGAACATATCGCCATTCCGAGGAGTTACTATGACGTTTAGGCGATCTTTCGACGCGGACACAAAAATTACGTTACCATTAACAAAATTCGGACATTTTGAAACTTATAAAAACTATTATCTTTTTATTTACTAAAAGGTATACTTAGTGATTTTTATAAAAATGTTTTTTTTTTTATAAAAATGAAAGACTTACACTTCTTAATGGGCTATTTTATACAAATGGGCTTACACTTCTTAATGGGCTTATCTTCATAATGGGCTTAACATAAATACATGGGCTAAGCCCAATATCAAAAACTCATGGGCTAAGCCCAATACCAAACATATGGGCCAAGGCCCAATAACATTAGGCCCAACACTATTGAGGCCCAACACTATTGAGGCCCAACACTATTTAAGCCCAATAACATGAATTCTTGGGCTAAGCCCAATGACATATAATTGATAAAAATACAATTATACAATTTACTTATACAAGACACGAAATCAATAAGACAAGACCCAATGATACAACTCACAAGATACAAGATTACATATATATATATATATATATATATATATATATATTTGGTGAAATATATATATAACAGTTTAACAATTCATACATCTAATACATAGTTCAACAAATAACAAAGAAATACAAGTCTTAATACATATTCAAGATAGAAGACTTGTACATGAGTCAATACAAAGACCGTAGTGTCTAACAATTCTAGGACATTTGTAGGTTGTGATACAATTCAAGGACAATGCAAGTGAGGTTACAGTTACATACAGTTTACGGAATGCAATTTTGTGAGTTCATGTCCCCATTTTATCTTAAATGTTTTTCAAGCTTTACAACTATCGGGGAAAATACATGTACAATAGTATGATAAGTCAAGGAATGAAACACCTTAGATCATGTGAGAAATTAGGGCCATAACTAAAGCTCCATTAATCCAAGTTTGGACCAAGGAACAAAAGGGTTAGATCTAATGGGTTTTGGCGAGCCCCACTCATGGCCATTCGTTTGCTTAGGAGTGCTTTTGTTGCCCTACGACATGGTGTCGATACAATTAAAATCGTCTAGGGTTGGATTGCTTCCTATTTCGTCACACATATTGATGTCCTCGCGAAACATTAATGATCAACGATTTCATTGACGCTTTTCATATTACATTTGATACAAATACATCTTACATGCGGGTTTTATACAAATACATTTCATACAGATAAAGCGCATGGTTTTTATACAAATACATTTCATACAGATAAAGTGCATGGTTTTTATACAAATACATTTCATAATTGACATATACATCTTATACAACTAAACTGCATGAACTCGCTCAACTTTTGTTGATGTTTTCAAACTTACATGTATTTCAGGAAATTAGTGGACCATGCAGATATTTCAGTCAAGAAAAACAAGTATCCAGACTCCATGCCAACTATTGAAGGGTTTGCCCGTTATATACCGCCTCTTTGCGGTAATATAGTGGTCAAAGCCTTGACATTTTAAGACTAACATTTTGATGTACGAAACAATGACAGTTTCTTTTCAGTTGATGGTTTGTAAACAATACACTAAACTTATGTTGCGTTATTTCGAACAATTATGGTAATGGCATTGGAGCATGTTTTATTCATTTAGTATGTTCACTTATATTGTTATGCAATGAGAACCGATCAGATCACACCTCGCGCTTCCGCTACGAGCGGGTGTGACAGTTTTTAGATTGTTTACATCTGTGATCAATATATTGAGCCGGGGGTCTCACTGGAAGCAGTCTCTCTATCCCTATGGGGTAGAGGTAAGGCTGTCTACATCTACCCTCCTCAGACCCTACCTTAGCTTTGCTATTGGTAGAATTTACTGAGTATGATGATGATGATGACATCTGTGATCAATAAATCTGTTTCATCAAAGCTAAGGTTATATTTGATTAATCTATATATATATATATATAAATGAGATGGATTTGGGCTAGGTGGCATTTGTATTTGGCCATCTTGGCTGATGTGGCAATTTAGTTTAGGAGGGAAATCACTATACACACAACTCCACGCGGGATCCGTTTCAAAATTGGGTTGGAATTTGGATTCCAGTCAACAATATGGATCGTATATATTATCTTTGCTAACCAACATTACTTTCTAAACCCTAGCCTCCCCCCATTCATCGATGTATTGGATCCATCACCGTCTTCTTCAAGCGATTCAACAAACAGGTAACAATCCTTCGAATATCGATTCATGTTTGATAATGCACCAGATGGTCACGCATTTGATTGATGGGCACTAATATTATCCTCCTTTCCCCATCAGATTCTCTGCGATTTAATCATCCCCAAGGTTTGATTTCCTTTTCCTTTTTTCATGTTCTACGATTTTAGGGTTATCACAAATCTTTTGTATACATTATATGTTGTTTCATCTTCAACGATTTTAGGGTTTTCATGAATCAGAGTTATTTTTGTTATTGTGATTGTTTCAGCTTCTACGATTTTAGGGTTTTCAGCAATATATTATATCCTAATCTGTTTTTTTTTTTTCATTTTTTTTTATTTAGGGCTTTTAGGAATCGATTTTTATTTTTTGTTATTTCGATTGATACTTAATGGATTAACAAGTTATATGTTTTATACAACTTCGATTGATACATAATTATATATTATACAATTTATATTATCTACCTTTTATATATATATATTGCCAGTATATGTAGAATCGAGAAAAAATCACCAGTGATATATGTGATCTGGCTAGATGGAAGCAATTAACATGACTTTATATTGCTGGTTAAAAAATGACTTAGACAGTTTTTTCCAATAAAAATACACCACTTTGAATTCCAGTTCATATTGTGATCGTTGAATGACGTACCGAGTCAACTGAATTCAATGTTATTGAAGGTTATGTTTTTTAAATTATATTACATGCTACCATTTTTTATTTGGTCCAGTGGTTTTTGGCTTGGTTATTTGAATGATAGGTGTTTTTTGTGTATTTAATTGCATATAATAATTACTCTATGTCTCTATCACACACAAAGACTATTCACAATTGCAGACTTGCCTATTATCATGTTCCAAATATACTTTTAATTTGGCAAAGCATGACAATTCTTTTTTTTTTTGTTTTGTTGTTCTTTATGGGTTATGGTAGCCATTTAAGTCATGACTTTTTTCATCGAGTTATTATAACAAATTCTCCATGTGATTTGGTTCAATTTATTGAATGTTTTAGAGTGACACAATTCGATTTAATTTTTACCCTAAATTGTTTTAGGGTTCTGAGTTTTTTTTTATTAATTTAGTTAAGTTTGTTTCAGAATAATCATCCCTGACTCGGTTTTTGTCGTTGGACATTGGCGATGGTGGAAATCCTTTGTTTCAGTATTTGGTGATGATGGGGAGGACAGACTCGCCGCTGCCACCATTTTGTTGTTCCGTGTTCGTCTTCGAATCCTTTAGGGTTTCTGGACGACAGTTAACGATGGCGGCTCTGGTTTCAATTGGTATTGGTCTGTGGCTTGGTCACTTTGTGTTTCAATATGTTTGGTCACTTTGTTTTCAGTATCATTTCTAGATGCTCACTTTAATCTCTATAATTCTAAAGATCTAAAAAATCTAAAAGAATTCTAAAAAATAAAAAAGACCTAAAAGAATAACTGCACAATTCCATTAGATCTCTGATGTTTGCTGATGTTTGGATGCCGCTGAATAGATAGTTTATGCATTTACTTTTTCAGCTTTCATGTTGCAAGCTTTCATGGCCTTTGGGATCACATCTGTGGTAGATATTGCATTATCATTCTAGCGCAGTTTGATTCGTATGAAACAAACAATGCTCATGAATCAGAAGTTGTTTGTCCACGTGAACCGGTAAGTTTAATTTGTATGAACTATTTGTTGGGAGTGGTATATAAACTAAATTGGTTATTGGCCCACTATTTGCATTTGTTTAGGGGTATAAGGTTACCAATTACAGTACAAGGAGCTTCTACAAGGGTTGCATTTGTTTAGGGGTATAAGGTTACCAATTACAGTGCAAGGAGCTTATACAAGGGTTCTCTCTTTATCGTCTTCAGATATGAAAGCAACAAAGTATGCATTTCATAATTAACTTTCTTTTGGTGGAAAAATGGGTGGGTTGGACCACATAGGTTCAAAATGGGTTGAATGATTAACATTATTTTGTCTTATTTTCTTGGTGATTTTATAAATATACAGTTTAAATTATGTTTGCAAGCTATTATAGAAACTAAAAAGTATGATCTGTTTTTAATTAACAAAACAATATAGGAGGTTGTATACATGAGTATGCTTTGTTTGACTTTAAAGTTTAAACCCATATGTTGTTACTATTTTAGCTATTACTTTTAGTTTTACGAGCCTGACCTCTTATCAATATAGAATAACCTGAAATTTGACCAGTTTTTACATAAATGGATTGAAATTGCCTCCTATATGTACAGATGTCACTTTGTTTTGCCTTTTGATTCATTCTGTGATTGACAGTGTGCTTTGTGACATTAAATATTATGATTATAGCTTTTTAATGTACATGCAGTATGTTGACCGCTTCACTTCGTTTTACCTTTTGTTTTGTTCTTTGATTGGTGTGTGCTTTATGTTTCTAATCTGTCTGTTTAAGAGTGACACAATTCGGTTTAATTTTTACCCTAAATCGTTTTTGGGTTTTGAGTTTTTTTTATTAATTTATTTAAGTTTGTTTCAGAATAATCATCCCTGACTCGGTTTTTGGCGTTGGACGTTGGCGATGGTGGAAATCCTTTGTTTCAGTATTTGTTGATGATGGGGAGGACAGACTCGCCGCTGCCACCATTTTGTTGTTCCGTGTTCATCTTCGAACCCTTTAGGGTTTCTGGACGGCAGTTAACGATGGCGGCTCTGGTTTCAATTGGTATTGGTCTGTGGCTTGGTCACTTTGTGTTTCAATATCATTCACTCTTATATACATTATAAAATTTTCATTATTTACTAAAACATAGTGTTTATTTTGTAATTCACTTTCTTTGAACTTTTTAAGGTTGGAGCTAAATCTCATAATATCGCATACCTTAAAGGAAAAGTCCCCTCATGGGTTGCCATTCCTACTTCAGTCGCATTACCTTTTGGAACTTTTGAGAAAGTTCTTTCCGATGAATTTAGTCAGGTACTCCATATCTCTAAATTTTGAGAATAATCTAATGTTTGTGAATGAAGCACCAAAAACTCATATAATGAATACGTTATATTTGCAAGGTGTGTCTTGAAAGTTACAAATATTGAAGGAAAAGTTAGAAGTGGGAGAGTTTGATGCCCTTGAGGAGATCCGCAAGACGGTGTTGGAGATTGTTGCACCGCCCCAGCTGGTAACATCCATATTATCTTTATATTATTAGTTTACAAAGAGTGGGTTACCACCCACGCTTTGCAGTAGGTTCGAAACCTAGATAAAAATAAGCAAATCTTGAGAGTTAAAGTTGTTTGATGTTTTAGTTAAGGGCCTAAACATGTCATTATTAAAGTTGAGGGGCTAAACATGTCATTATTAAAGTTGAGGGGATAAAGTTGTTTATTATTAAAGTTGAAGGGATAAAGTTGTTTATTATTAAAGTTGAAGGGATAAAGTTATTTTAGTTAAGGAGCTAAACGTGTCATTACCAAAGTTGAGGTGCTAAACATGTCATTATTAAAGTTGAGGGCTAAAGTTGTTTATTATTGTAGTAGAGTGGCTAAAGTTGTTTTAGTTAAGGGGATAACATGTCATTACCAAAGTTAAGGGGCTAAACAATTATTAAAGTTTGGGGCTAAAGTTGTTTAACGCCAAAGTTGTGGGGCCAAAGTTGATTGATGTTACAGAATAGCTTATTAATAGTATATATAATGGTCAAAATTGTAACAAAAAATTGATGATGGCTATTGTTATCTCAGGTACAAGAGCTAAAAGACAAAATGCAAAGCTCTGGTATGCCATGGCCTGGGGATGAAGGTCGGCATAGATGGGAACAAGCATGGATTGCTATAAAGGTCATGAATTTTTTTATACTTTTGAGTTTATCGAAAGAAGTTTTCCACTTTGTTTATAATGATAACTGAATTACACTTCCTCCAGCAATACGGTTTTTTTTTTCACTTCACTTACACATGTTAAAATAGACGAGGGATGGATATGGGTGTCATTTTTTCAGGTTTGGGCTTCAAAATAGAATTAGAGAGCGTACTTTAGTACAAGAAAAGTGAAGCTAGATCATGACCTCTTATGCATGGTTGTCCTGGTTCAGGAAATAATAAATGCTGACTATGCATTTATTATTCATACCACAAATCCATCTTCAGGAGATCCATTAGAGATATACGCCGAGGAAGTTAAAAAAAATATTAACATTTTTTAATGTGTCACGTCGAATGTTACATTTATGTTGCCTACAATGGATTAATAATATTCAGTTGAACAGATATGGAAATATACCACTGTCTATAACTGTTTTGTTGTGCTAACAGGTTGTAAAGGGACTTGGGGAGACTTTGTTCGGAGCTTATCTAGGTCGGGCTTTAAGTTTCATTTCCAAGAAAGACAAGCTCGACTCTCCTAAGAAAGGCCCAGAGGATTCATTAAGTTATTCACTAACCTTGAAAAAAGAATAGAGTAAAGTACACAAATGGTCCCTGTGGTTTACCAAAATTTTGGATTTGGTCCCCAACTTTCTAAAAGTACAAGGATGGTCCCCGACCTATTTTGACCCATTTGGCATAAAACATATCCAAGCCAACCGTTTGTACGTAAATGGGTTGACATTGCTACCTTTGGTTTGCTTTTTTAAAGAATGCTATGAGTTGTGATAGAAGCTTTGCACTTAAATATCTACATACACTTTTTATATCTACTGATTTTTCTTTTGTTGATGGTATTTGTATATATGTGGACACACCTGCACACACATGCATATCACATGTAACTTCTTATTGTTATCTTTCAACTTACTTCAATTGCTGTTGTTGACACTTTCAGGAGGCGGTGAAGCTAAAACCAACATTTGCTGATGCGTATTTGAATTTGGGGAATGTATACAAGGTGAAGTTTTCATGGCATCCCTTTTAACATTTTTGGTTTTGATAACTTCTGATGAAGATGTTTGCTAAATTAAGTGTCATATTGCACTTCACAGGCTTTGGTAATGGCTGCTGAAGCCATCGTTTGTTATCAGCGAGCTCTTCAATCCAAACCAGATTATGCTATGGCTTATGGTAAGCACCAGTTCTATTTTATACAACTATACCTACATTCTGTATACACTAAATATTTATTTATCTTCATTTTATTTTCACATCAAATCAGGGAATCTAGCTAGCATATATTATGAGCAAGGTAACTTGGACATAGCGACGTTAATTTCAATGGCGAGACATATGAGAGCCCAAACTACTGCACGGCACGACGTTGAGACATGTGGAGCATTCGGCGGCGGAGGTGGCTCTGAATGCGCTCGTGAGCCGTGGTCCGTCAAATTCGTTAGCGGCAAGGATTTTGGTGAGGTTTTGTGGTTTATAGGGTTTGTAACTTTGTATGGTTTGATTTGTGGAGTCACTTATGGTTTTGAATGTTTGATTTGTTGATTAGTGGTTTTTAAAAAAATATGATAGTTTGATTAAGGTAATATGTGACTGATTTTTTAAATAGTAAAATTTAGTTGATTTTTTAATTTAGGAAATGTATATGAAGTTAACAGTTGATAGTTGATTCAAATATATAGAATTTAGATGTAGATTCTGATGGAAATTAGTAGTTCAGATATAATCAGGTTTAGGGAACTTGTGTTTTTGAATATTTGTTTTGTTGATTATTGGTTTTGAGATGAAGGTTTGGTTGAGGTAGTGTGATTTTAGATAGTTCATTTAAATTGATATTTTGATTTAACAAATGTATAGGAAGTTAATGGTTGACTTGAATATATGGAATAATTTTGATTTGGTGAGAGCTTGAGAGATAGATTCTGATGGAAAATAGTGGTTTAGGTGTCATCAGGTTTAGGAAACTATGTTAATTTATGGTTTTGAAATGAACTTTTGCCTAAGGTAGTATGTGGTTAAATAGTTAAATTCAATTGATATTTTAATTTAACAGATATATAGGAAGTGAATGGTTGACGTAAATATACCGAATAATTTCGATTTGGTGAACCTCAAATATTTGTTTTGTTGATTAATGGTTTTTTTTTTTATGGGTTTTAGGTAATTTGTGCGATTTGCAGTACTGAACAGCAAGTTTGTTGTTGAATTATCTGAAGTTTATGGGAATTATTAAGTTTGCGTAGCGTTTTTTAAATGATTAGTGCAAATGTATTGATCTTATATAATGCCACTGAAGACACGAATCATATCTATATTAAATGATTGGTGATGTGTTTAGTGGCAGCTTAGCATCTGGTTGAAGGTGGGTGTTCCACCAGACTCTCATTTCGTAGCGGACAAGTTAAAGTTCTTTCATGATCAACCAAGTTCGAAGCGCCGGTAGAAGGTAGTTGATAGATTCAACCATCAATTGCAACAATGCTACCCATGGATGGATTTCAACCTTCAACTACAACAGATTAAGACCATGGATGATTCAAATCTTCAGTTGCAACCATCAAAGGTATGTATGCTCTCACCTTTTTTGACAAAATTGAAATGGAACTTGAATAGATTATGTGTATTCTGCAGCTATATGCCTCAGCCTTATTTTTGGAGGGAATGCATCGCATTCAGTTAACTAATCTATGCGGGATCCATTTTATTTTCGGGTCATACCAAACCCGTGAGATCGGATCTATACAAAAAGACATAACTCAATAATCTCTCTTTCCTATTCTCTCTAAACCCTAACCGAGTCGCTTCATCGCCTTCTTCATCCTTCTGATCATCGCCGTCTCTACCACCTCTTCTAGGGTTCAAGCTTTCTTTCTCCATAAATCATTGACTTCTAAAGGTAAGTTTTTTCATTCATTCTTCATAGTTGTTTAGGGTTTATTTTAATCTTTCTATCTACAACGAGAGGCATGTGAACAACATCATAGTTTCAAAGAAAATTTAGGGTTTCAACTAATTTTCCAATCTCAGTCACGATTCCAAATCTCAAAAACCATCTGCAATCTAATGAAAGTCTTCATTTATTTCTCTTCATTTTAGCCTTTCGTGATGACCAAAAAGGTTCTCGGTGGTGGCTATGGTTCGTATTGTCTAAGAATGATGATCTAAGAATGAGTGGTGGTATGTTTTTAGGCTTACTAAGATGCAAAGTGCTATGATCATGTATGAGTGCGTGAAGAGTTTTAAATCTCTTGTGAAGTCCATGTTTTCTATGTAATGGTTATCTTTTTTTTTCGTATGATCAATTGAAACGAATCTGATATGTTCTTTATTTTTTGCAGTGAATATCGATGTGTGGCATACCAGGTGTTCGATGAAATGTCTATAAGAGGTTTGATAGGATTTGTGTAATAGTAATACATTTTTGTTTAAGGAATATTAATTGTTTATGTGCTTTTGATTGTCTAATTGATGTTTTGCTTTAGTATTGCATTTTTTTAACAAATTAGTATAGTATGAATTGTTTAACAGATGATCTCAAGATAGTGGTGGTTAACAACAGTTAGTAGGGATTTAGGTCCAATGCAAGAAAGCAATGTGCATATGGTTTCATGTCTGTTTCGATCAAAGTGGCGATAGTAATGGTGCATACATAAATCTTTTTCGTTATGGTCATATGTAATTTTGGTGGTAATAGTGTCAATCATAGAGGATCAACAAAAACAATACGTTTCTTACCAGGAAGATGGTGATGATGAGTTTAGTCCTCGAAAAACAAAGTGACGAAGGTTGGAAAGATGCTAAATTTTTGTTTGAGAAAAGTAGAATGATAAACCCAATTAAACAAGTTGAACACATATTTGATTTCCACTTTGTTAAAAAGTGTTATGTTGAACACAATTTATAGTCTCTTGTATCTGATCCTTTTTTGAATGTGCAGGCCATGAACTCTAAAATATTATCTCTTAACTATTACGAGCTCGTCATAGATTAAATCAGTGGATGCACAAGAATCATTGAGAGGCGAAGATTGCATGAACAATGCCGGCGACAGTGAAGAATTACTATTGCTTTGATTTTAGCTTGCTCAATGATGCACTTGATAAAGAAGGTTCTAATCCTCAATTGGTTCCCCTTAAATGTTTCTCATCTAAGGTATTTAGTATTTCGCATACATGTGTGTTTTACAAAAGATAAAATAGGTTTCGTTGTTGTAAAGGTTTATTTCAATTTCAATTCAGACGATTTAATTAGCTGTGGCTGTGTTGCCATTGAATGCTTGAATTAGGCTGCAATGATATTGGTTATTCAATTTGAAAAGATCAATTGAATTGGCTAATGATACACTCATTTGTTATAAATTGTTTTGAAAATCATTTCAAATTTACAAGGAATTATATGTTGATAAGGTAATTATTATCCAACTTTGGTTTCTCATTTAAAGGATAATGTAATAATGACCGTAGAACTGAGTAAAAATGGTATGAAATCATCATCATCGAGCCGAGTTATTATAATTTGGTTTCTCATTTAAAGGATAATGTTTTTTTTCGTATTATATCAATTGTTTGATTCTATAATATAGCAGGATTCAGTTATGCTTAGAGGCAATAAGTTAGTGGATAAAGCTTTTATCAGGTACTTAGTGACAGTGGCGGAGCTTGACCAAAAGTTTTGAGGGGGCGTAAAGTCATGGGACCCAATTTTTTTTTTACTATCGTTATGTTTCGGGTCGGGCCGGCTATTCGATTCGGGTCACTTGCCTACGAGTACAAATCCGGCAAGACGAAGTGTCAGTATTGGGTCTATTATGTGCAGCTTTTGTGGAGCCTATGAGGAGTCTCCATAACATCTTTTAGTATCATGTGGGATGACGCAAACTATCTGGGACTTTATTAATACATGGTTCAGGCTTTATGGCTTCTTTTTCTTTGGATTCGAGGACCCGTTGAAGTTTTATAAGCAAGCGAGAGGCTCTGTGAAGTGGAGAAAGGTTGTCTACTCCATTATTCTAATGGTCGTGTGGTGCATTTGGCGAAGTCAAAACAATGTCATCTTCAACTGTAAACAACCTAATGTGGAGAGTTTAAAGTAGGAAATTAGAGTTTTGGCGTACCTATGGGTTAAACATCAATCAAAAGCCGTTGGATTATCATGTGAAAACTGGCGAAATTTCGTGTTAATTTTTTGGGTCTATGATGTAGTTTGTTGTCTGGTTGTTTTTGGATGTGGATTAACACAATGCTATTCTATTTTTTAATAAAATTTGATTTGTTAGCTGTTTAAAAAAGGAAATATATCTCAATTATCTTCTTTTAATGTGTTTAAAAGTTTTGTTGTCATGTCACTTCTTGCAGGGAAGTTCGTAAAGTAGATAATGTTGTAAGCATTAAACCGGCTAATATACTTATTATTATTTCGATGACGTCATGCTGATCTTGCCTAAGTTTTGGATAATGCATTTATTAATCTTCCAATGGATACCAACCTATTGGTGTTTGGTTTATTACTACTCTTATCTCTTAAATTTTTAATCGGTTATGTGCAAAATATGAGGTGATATTTTTGTGTAGTTAAAATTGAAGTTATTCGTCCACATGAAAGCATCCTTAAATTTTTAATCGGTTCCATTTTGGTTTAGTGAAAGTAATGTTTCTACACTTTGACTTCAACATCACACAATTGTAGCAATAATGTTAAACGTTTATAATTCAGATGGATATTCATATTTTTATGTATTAAGACCTCTAAAATAAGTTCTCTTTTTCATTTGTTTTTATCCATCTTTTTTATTAATTTTTCGTGCATGCACCGAATAGAATGAGAAAAGACTAAACAATTGGACATGTTTTTATAAATATGCTTTAACTCGAATTCGTTTTGACCCGTTACTATTTTTATGGGTCAACTTTTAATCGATTAATCCTATATAGAGGTCTGGGCGTAGGAAATGGGTCAAAATGGGTTTGTTAAAACAGGTCATTTTTAGTGTTGGTTGAACCAAACTGTTACAGGTTGCGTTGGCTTTCTTTAACACTTACTTTTTTTATTTCCATTTTCTGTCGTTCTAATAACTGAGTGGGCCATGGTTGTATGTGGGTGATCTACTATGATCCAAGCGAACCGAGACCAGTTGTATAGATCAAGTTCTAATCGACTAATATTTTATAGAGGTGGCTAGATAAGTAGGTTGTGGGTGGCTTAGGAAACAAGTCAAAATGTGTTTATGTCAAAATGGGTCATATTTTACTATGGGTCAAATCAAATTGGTTCAAGTTGGGTTGGATATCTTTTTAACACTTTTTAATTTTTCTTTTATTTTGTTAGTGTCGTTTACTATGTGAACTAACATCGTTTACTATAATTGTTTGTCCATATGTTTGTTCATTTGATTTAGAACTTTAGTGACTTTTAAATTTATTTCATCTACAATACAATCGTGAAGTTCAAAATCGTTATTAAAGTTATCAATGGAGATGAATGGGAAATGCAAATCGACACCCACAATTGTTATTTATGTTACATGTTTTTCTTTAAGTAGTTTAGTTTACGGAGTCGTTTACTATGTTTTCTTTAATTTATCTAGAGGTTATTTCATGAATTTGCTTAAATTGAAGTACTAATTCCAACGAAGGTATAAACAAGTAACTAACTTAGAAGCCAAGCCTATGAAATTGGTAAATTTGCTATAGAGTTTAGTTTATTTTTCCAATTTTTTTTGTAATTTAAAAGTGACGGATTTTAAGTTGTAGACGTCTGTCATATTTTTTTATTATAGTTTTTAAAAATATTTAGAAGTTACTTATTTTCTTATAAGGTTATTAAATACTTTTTTTATTATAGTTTTAAAAATATTTAGAAGTTACTTATTTTCTTATAAGGTTATTAAGTATTAATTACTATTATTAATGTTTTAATTTTTTGAGATTAATCAAGGTTTGTGGTGTCTTTTTAGGAAGATAAATTTGGCTGAGGTTTGATGTTTTGAAAGATGTTGAGTTTGGATGAATGCTAATTAGAGAATGATGGCTACCGAGAAAAGATTGAAGAATGAAGATTGTCTTATGTTTTTTTTTTTGAGATGTTTATGTTTAGTTTTATTTTTGTATTTCTATTTTGTTTGGTGTGGATAGTTTTTGTTGTGTTTTTACTTAGGACATGTGTGGCTTCATGTACGTTTGATGTGGAAAGTTTTTGTTATGTTTTTACTTAAGTCATGTGTGGCTTCATGTACATTTGTGTTAAATACTCGGTTTAGGTAGCATTGGGTCAGGTTTGGTAATCGGGTTTCTGTTAAAAAAGGTAAAAACATAAGTGCCTTTATTTCTTTGGGATTATGGTAAAAAAAGTGGTTTGGCTCAACTCATTTCTTCATAAGTGATTTGGCTTAACCGGTACCGTATTGCATAGTATAGGGGTGCACATGTAAAGAAAAGGAAGGACGCGCCACATGGAAAAAAGTGTTATTTTACGGCAAATAACTTTTGAAAACATGTCTTTTAATTTCAACATTGGTACCGCATAGTATCGACACCAAATTTTAACTTATTTATTTAAACACTTAATAACGTTTGAAAACATGTCTTTTAATTTATTTAATGACATAATTAGATTATAAATTGATTTTTTCTGCCCGGGAAGTTCCCGGGTTATAAAGATTCACAACTACATGGTATATTTTTATTTATTAATATATATATGCATATTTATTTTTTAGATATAAAGATTCACAACTCGTGAGTATTCACGGGTGATAACCTAGTGCATTATATAAGTGAATGGTGAAGTATAATCTATATAGCTGGTATGAGCATAACTAGAAAACAATAGTTCTCGACATCTTGGAGCTTGTAGTTTCTCTTGACTTATGATCGTTAGTAATTAGCAATTTAGCATTAAGTAAGCATTTTAAATTAAACCTACTGGTGCAAAATACTACTCCAGAATACAAGTGCATAAATGTGAGAATGGAAAAATCTGATGTGTATATTTCGGGTAGTAGCTAAGTGAGTTAGTTAGTGTCAACTAGTGTCAGTTAGTGTAATTAAGTCGGCTAGTAGGTGGTCAAACAAGTTAAAGGTCCAGCTACAAATAATGAAGCCATTGTTGGGTTTTTCACATGTTTATCAAAGTAATTTTATTCAAATAAAATTAAAACGCAGCGGAATATATATTTAAAACATGTTACTTTCTTGATATAAAACTCATTTTATATGTAAAACCCAATAACCAGATCCATATATGAACATGCATGCTATCAAAATACAACTATATGGTGTTTAAGAATACTACCATTATTCAAGAGCTAGAAGATATGAAGAAGATGATATTCTTGAATGGAAATCTTCAAAGGAGAAGACCTCAAGCTTGCATACCCCAAGCCTCCAACGAACACCTTATGTTGCTAGGATTTGGACACTTGAACATAAACTTGTGAAACTCTCTTGAACAACCACTTATGGCCCAAAATTAGAGAGGGTTTTTGCAAGTTCTTGCACTTGAATTTTTTGTCTCAAAAAAACTATGTGTGTTGTGAGAGAACATTAGTATATAATCTTGAACCAATCATGTATGATCTTGCATAAAAGACTTGCATGAAATTTAATTGGACCAACCAACTTGGGAAGACCCAAAGTGGCGGCCATAGGGCCATCTTATTTGCCCAATGAAAATTCAACCTCCTTATATATTATGTCTTTTATTATATTTACAACTTTTATAAATATAATATCACATATTTATAAGACTTTATGCAACAAATCATAACTTTTTATTATGTTATTTAACGCATTAAATAACAAAATAAATATTCTCTCAAAATAAATTATCCATATAATTTATTAGTTTCTCAAATGCAATTATTTAGAAAACCAATTTCTAAATATTATAAGTGTTAATATTTATTTGTTTGATCATATCATAAATAAATATTATAGGTGTTTGTCTAGCTTGTTATTAGGTATGACCATACCTGGATCATAACGTACTAGCCACATCAATTTAATATGTGTCTTGGGCATACAAAGTCCAACAATCTCCCACTTGCACAAGATATATAGAAGATTGATGCAAGCAGTAAATAGCGCCTAACAACGGTTTACTACCCCTAATATGTATGACGAAGTGCCATTCAATAACATCATCCCCTTTAAGTCCCTTACTTGAACATGATTTAGGTGAATCTATCATTTATCCTTTCGTTACAGATGTCATGTCAAATCCCGAGACATAGTGTGATCATTCTCTGTTGATATAACTTTAGCAGGCCTTAAACATCTTACTCTCAACGAATAAGAGGAACAAATCCCTTCTTGACTACATACGACTCTCACAATCACCTCGTACCACACCTGAGCTTAGCCTTATGTACTGTCTTATTACAGACAGCGAAGAACTAAGTCAAGGTATAATATTTGGTGAATATCTAGACCCAATATGTATCTCAGGTCAGAGGATACTATGATATTCGCCTTTGCTCAAATTTACTTATGATCAATCACAAATGATTCTATGCAGTAACATTTGAGAGCGGGTCAGTCCAATATTTGTATCCCACAAATATTTATGAACTTTGGCAGCAACACTTTGCTCTATATTCATACCTAATGAAAATCCACCAATCCAAGTTCATAATAGTCTTACAATCATATTTGTTCCCACAAGTATGATCGACTACGGACATTTAGAATAATTAATTTATTCACGGATTTAAACATGCTAAAATGGATCATAACTCAAAATACCATAAAAGAGTTAAAATAACAATTGTTCCAATATCCAAATACAAAATAGATCAAATCCAATCACTAGAATATCAAAGTCCTAAGGCACAAGTATGACCCTCATGTTTTGGCCGTTCAAGGAGCTTCATGAGTGGATCCGCAATGTTTTGATCGGTGTGAACTTTGCGAATACATATCTTTCCCTTTTCAACTTCATCCCTTATGTAGTTGAATCTCCGCTCAATGTGCCTAGTCTTTTGATGTGCACGAGGTTCCTTGATTTGAGCAATCGCACCTTCGTTATCACAAAAGATCTCTAGGGGGTCTTGAATGGTAGGGACTACCCCTAGGTCGGCAATGAACTTCTTTAACCATGCAGCTTCTTGCGCTGCCAATGAAGCGGCGATGTATTCTGATTCTGTAGTGGACAATGCTACAACATCCTGCTTCGAGCTCTTCCATGAGACTGCAGCTCCATTCAAAATGAAGACATACCTAGATTGTGATCGAGAACCATCTCGATCAGTTTGGAAACTCGCATCAGTGTAACCCTTTACAACGAGTTCCTCTTCACCAAATCCATATATTAGAAACATATCCTTAGTCCTCCTAAGGTATTTCAATATGCTCTTAACAGCCTTCCAATGACTGTTACCTGGATTTTGCTGGTATCTACTTGTCATGCTTAAAGCGCATGACACGTCCGGTCTAGTGCATATCATTGTATACATTATGGATCCTATAGCAGACGCATATGGGATTCCTTTCATTCTTTCTTGCTCATCCCTTGAGCTTGGACATTGAGTCACATTCAATATTGTCCCCTTTTGAATAGGTACCAAACCTTTCTTAGAGTTCTCCATCTTGAACCTCTTCAAGACTTTCTCAATGTATGCACTTTGGTTTAAACCTATCAAGCGCCTTGATCTATCCCTATAGATCTTTATTCCCAAAATATAGGCAGCTTCTCCAAGATCTTTAATGGAAAAACATCTTCCAAGCCAGGCTTTTACACCTTACATGGTTGGAATCTCATTTCCAAATAGTAGAATGTCATCGACATACAATACTAAGAAAGTGACGGTGCTCCCACTAGCTTTCTTATACACACAAGCTTCATCGCCATTCTTGATGAACCCAAAATTCCTAATTTCTTCATCAAAACGGTGATTCCAACTTCTTGATGCTTGTTTCAATCCATAGATTGATTTCTTTAACTTGCATACTTTGTTAGGATGTTTTGGATCGACAAAACCTTCAGGCTGAACCATATAGACATCTTCATCAAGATATCCATTGAGGAAAGCCGTTTTGACATCCATTTGCCAAATCTCATAGTCATAATATGCAGCTATGGCAAATAATATCCTAATCGACTTTAGCATCGCCACGGGCGAGAAAGTCTCATCATAATCAATCCCTTGAGTTTGAGTGAAACCTTTTGCTACAAGTCTCGCTTTATGAGTATCCAAGTTACCATGCATATCCGTTTTCTTCTTGAAAAACCCACTTACTTCCAACTACTTTGGAGTTAAGAGGTGGCACAACCAATTCCCATACTTGGTTGTCATACATGGATTGCATCTCTACGTTCATGGCTTCAAGCCATTTGTCACAATCAGATTTTGAGATTGCATCATGGTATGTGGTTGGTTCATCTGAATCTACCACGTAGCATCCATCCATGAAAAATCCATATCTTTCAGGTGGATTACTAATTCTACCAGATCTGCGAACGTTTTGTGTGTGTTGATCAACCATTTGATCATCTTCAACAACCTCTTGTTGAGTGCTAGTATCAACCAAACGTGTATCGACTTGTGGTTCTTGATCCTCATCAAGTTCCACTGTTCTACTAGTTCCTTCTATAAGGAACTTATCTTCCAAGAACTTAGCCTTTCGAGCAACAAATACCTTTTGCTCTGTTGGATCGTAGAAATAATATCCTATATCATCTTTAGGATATCCTACGAAGATACACTTAGTGGATCGTACTTCCAACTTGTTTGGGGTGTATTGCTTCACATAAGCTTCACAACCCCATACCTTCAAATATGATAATGATGGAGCCTTTCCATGCCATATTTCAACAGGTGTCTTATCCACTTTCTTGGTTGGGGCCATATTTAATATACGAGTCGCGGAGAGCAAAGCGTAACCCCAAAATGATAGAGGTAATGTGCTTCTAGACATCATAGATCGAACCATATCCAATAGAGTTCGATTCCTCCTCTCAGATACACAATTATGTTGTGGTGTTCCAGGTGGAGTAAGTTGTGAGATGATCCCACAACTCCTAAGATGATATTGAAAAGCATCACTAAGGTATTCACCTCCTCTATCGGAACGAAGAACTTTGATTGTCTTGGTGAGTTGACTCTCTACTTCACTTTGGAAGATTTTGAACGTTTCAAAAACTTCATCTTTGTGTCTTAGCAAGTACACATAACCATAACGACTGTAGTCGTCGGTAAAAGTTACGAAGTATCTTTCACCATTCCTAGTCATTGGCTTAAAAGGACCACATACATCCGAATGTATGATACCTAATAAGTCTTTTGCCCTTTGGTTGGTGCCACTAAAGGGTTTCTTAGTCATTTTACCTTGTAAACAAGATTCACATGTATCAAATGAACCAATTTCATTTGTTTCCAAAAGACCATACTTTTGAAGTATTTGCATGCGATTTCTATTTATATGACCAAGACGACAATGCCAAAGATAGGTCTCACTCAAATCCATTTTGAGTTTCTTGGTGTTTGCTTGGTACATCGAACTATTAAATAATGTATCATCATGAACCAATTCATAAATACCATTTGAAGGCATAGCTTTAAAGTAAAACATGCCATTCATCGAAACATAAATGTCATCGTTTACAAACTTTAAATTAAAACCATATTGTCTTAAAAGGGAAACTGAAATAATGTTCCTAGTCAAACTAGGAGCATACAAAACATTTTTCAAACAAATTTCCAAACCACTTGGAAGTTTTAAAACAGTCTCCTTGGGCTTCGACTTGAACTTTCGCTGCATTGCCCATGAAGAGACTAGTGTCTCCCTTTTTGTAATGCTTATTTCTTTTGAACCCCTGCAACGAATTGCAAATATGAGTTCCAATACCCATGTGTTAGAAGAAATAACATTTAGATCAATATGTATCATAAAGATTGTACCTGAGGTTTGCCCCGCATCCCTCTTGTTTTTCAACTCCTTGAGATAGGTTGGACAATTCCTTTTCCAATGCCCTATCTCTCCACACTCAAAGCATGGATCGCTCGTGGCAACTTTTGCCTTCTTCTCTTTTGGTTTTGGTGGTTATGCTTTAGTCTTTCTTTTTCCCTTCCCTTTGGCGTGCCCCTTTCCCTTGGTAACATTTGCCTTGGAGTCGGAGTGACGCCCCTTCTTGTTGCCACCTTCATTGATCATTATAACGGGTAAAGCCTTCTTACCCATTCCCGCTTCGGCCGTTTTGAGCATTGCATGAAGTTCACCAATGCTCCTGTCCCATCCATTCATGTTATAATTCATAACAAAAGCCTCAAATTTCTTTGTTAAAGAGTTGAGGATCAAATCCGTAGCCAACTCTTTAGAGACGGGATAATTGAGCCTCTCGAGGCGATCAATGTGGCTTTTCATCTTAAGGACGTAAGATGAGACCGATTGGGTTTCCTCCATTCGACATGCATGAAGCGCTCGAACCGTTTTGAAGCGTTCTACCCTTGCTTGTTGTAGGAACATTTCCTTCAATTGGGTAATCATGTCGTATGCCCCATGATGTCAAAATCCTTTTGAATCTCGAGAATCATAGTTCCCAACATGAGGCAAGAGGCTTGCATGGAGTCCTCGGTATACTTAACCCAATCATTGTAGGCTTCCACATCTTCCACGTTAGGTTCATCGGGAATAGGATCGTCCAACACATAGGATATCTTCTCTTGCTTGAGAACGATTCTCAAGTTTCGAAACCAATCCATGAAGTTGTTATGGTTGAGACGATCTTTTTCAAGGATGGTTCTTAGTGATAGGTTTCGGACGGTTTGGGTAATCGGGTTTGCATTGTTAGCGGCCATCTACAAAATTTAACAAAGTCCAATTTTAGTATTTTCGATATTATTAAAATTTTAATCATTAATACCCTTTTATGTCTCATAGACAATTAATAATTAAAATCTAGAATCCAACGTTACATTTAAATATTGGTTAGGTGACCTTTATCCTATTATTTAAATTAACAAGGTAGTCAACATTTGACGATTGCAACCCTTTGCAACTTCTAGCCATATGGGATCGGTTAAACATCTTTATGTTTAGTTGGCATGTTTAATCCCATCAACACCTTTTTCCCCATGCTTCGGTGATCCTAAGTTCATGGTTTCCAAATCAAGTCGTCCAACTTACACACACATGTGAGTTTACACATATAAGTCGTTAGGTGACATTTATCCCACAAACATGGTAACCCCACCTCAAACATACAAGTTCCCTCAAATGTGGTTAGGTGACCTTTATCCCACAAAAGAGTTCCCAAGTGATTCGAGTGTTGTATAAAAGGATGAGGTTTGACTTGTTTTATAAAAGGGATTTTTATTTTTCAAAATTCTAGTTTAGAAAAATTTTATGTACCATATATTTGCATGCATTCAAATCAATGGTACTTTAGTGAAAACCAATTTTCAAGGTTCTTTTAATAAAACACATTTTATTATAAAATCATTAACTTTTAATAAAACCTTTTATTAACCATTTTAATGATTTTGTTAAGAACCAATTTTAAGCTTGTTACGGATTATTTATTGTTAAGCATGCATATCCAAATATCATCCAAACAACCATAAATAAAATAACCATACAAGCATAACACATATATAAAAAATGTGCATAACCATAGCCAACTATTTTGACCACACTTGTTGGCCGAAACAAGTGTGTCAAAAGGTCCTTCCTAAAGGGTGAATATAGACACAAATAATGTGTCGTTGAACTCCCACTTGATCCCGCATCCAAATGCTTCAAGTCTTCTTCTTGTGTTGTGATTTCTTCACATTCTTTGGGCTTCCAAGTGTCTTTTATATTTAGTTCCAAACTCCTTTGGACTTCAAAAATGTGTTTTGGTTATCGGGCTAAAATCCCGTTAAGAACTATGAAGTCCTTTAGGCCCGAAATTAGCCAAAACCAAAACCGCATTTTTGTGTGCATCTTTTTTTACAAAAAAAAAAGTATTCTAATAGATTTTTCTAGTAAAATAAAATGCACCTAATCTATTTACTTACATACCAAATGAAAATAAATAAGTTTCATATTTTTCAAATGGAAGAACAAAGATAAATAATTATTACAACCCATTGAATTAATTAAATACAAATCGCAAACACAAATATTCAACATATTCACACAAGGTCATGGCTAGGTTATATACACCAAATATATATATATATATATATATATATATATATATATATATATATATATATATCCAAATATATATAAAATTCAAGAGCAAAAATGGTTTCCTTTTACAACCTACATTTTCGGTCAATAATGAAAAAACCAAAAAATGTGGGTTTTTGTCCAAACAAAACAAATCATCCACATGACATAACTTTTTCAAGATTCCTTTATGCATGTAAGAAATAAATCTTGAAAAAACAAAAGGAGAACCATGGATAAAATTTCGGCCATAGGGTTTCTCCAAACCCGAAAATCCGAAAATTTTAAATCCGATGAAGCATGCACTCATATAAGCGGCTCTAGATGCCATTGTTGGGTTTTTCACATGTTTAACAAAAGTAATTTTATCCAAATAAAATTAAAACGCAGCAGAATATATATTTAAAACATGTTACTTTCTTGATATAAAACTCATTTTATATGTAAAACCCAATAACCAGATCCATATATGAACATGCATGCTATCAAAATACAACTATATGGTGTTTAAGAATACTACCATTATTCAAGAGCTAGAAAATATGAAGAAGATGATATTCTTGAATGGAAATCTTCAAAGGAGAAGACCTCAAGCTTGCATACCCCAAGCCTCCAACGAACACCTTATGTTGCTAGGATTTGGACACTTGAAAATAAACTTGTGAAACTCTCTTGAACAACCACTTATGGCCCAAAATTAGAGAGGGTTTTTGCAAGTTCTTGCACTTGAATTTTTTGTCTCAAAAAAACTATGTGTGTTGTGAGAGAACATTAGTATATAATCTTGAACCAATCATGTATGATCTTGCATAAAAGACTTGCATGAAATTTGATTGGACCAACCAACTTGGGAAGACCCAAAGTGGCGGCCATAGGGCCATCTTATTTGCCCAATGAAAATTCAACCTCCTTATATATTATGTCTTTTATTATATTTACAACTTTTATAAATATAATATCACATATTTATAAGACTTTATGCAGCAAATCATAACTTTTTATTATGTTATTTAACCCATTAAATAACAAAATAAATATTCCCTCAAAATAAATTATCCATATAATTTATTAGTTTCTCAAGTGCAATTATTTAGAAAACCAATTTCTAATTATTATAAATGTTAATATTTATTCATTTGATCATATCATAAATAAATATTATAGGTGTTTGTCTAGCTTGTTATTGGGTATGACCCGACTTGGATCATAACGTACTAGCCATATCAATTTAGTATGTGTCTTGGGCATACAGAGTCCATCAGCCATATATGCAATACTCATGTCTAATGAAATCCACTTACAGCCAGATCACTTTCTTTCCTCAAATTTCACTGATTGTGTTTTAAGTGTGATTGATCACTGATTACAAGAATTGCACATCACATCAAAAAGGTTGATCAGGTGAGACAATAAAAATATCAGATTCCAAGTGATCATAGTCCAATAATCTCAAAAAAGTATCATCTTTGTAGTAACTTTAAGGGCCTATGAGTTTTAAAACTTTTTTTTATTTTTTATTTTTTAAAACTTTTAATTTTTTTAATTTTTCTGAATTTTTTTGATTTTTTTACAATTTTTAGATTTTTTTTTATTTTTAGAGATTTTTTATTATATTTTTTATATGGATCGACCCGGATAGTGATCCATCCATTTAAAATTATTTGGATATGGATCGCATCGCGATCCATTGTGTTGGATCATGGATCGGATCATGATCCATTTAAGTTGGATCATTAATGGATCGGATCATGATCCAATCCATATCCATCCATTGACAGACCTAGATCAAAGGACTGGAAGCAAACAGTGGAGGCAAACATCATGACAACCATTGGGAGACATGGAAGACTCGCAATGATAAAGAGTTCAACGATCGGCAAACTTCGGTCACTCGAGCGGTGGAGCTTATCATAGAGAATTCTTTCATTTTGATAAAATATAGGTTTAAATTTTGAAATTTAAACTAGAGAGGTGGAGATATTTTAGTATTAGCGATGTAATCTTGTAATCGTTTCGGGTTTCAGTTTCTACTTGGCCCATTTTCTATATTTTATATAGAAGTTCCGTCCTTCAAAAAAAAAGTTATCATCTTCATTTGTACCAGAGCTGTCGCCGCTCCTCGAATCCTCCCCGCATTCAGCCGAAATAATTTCTGATCATCCCATTTTTAACAAAACTTTGGTCGACCATGTATTGTGGGCACGTGCCCACCCTCCGTTGTACATAAATCCGCCACAAATATATCGGATTTTTTTTTACAAAATGTACCCCCTCAGAAAACACGTGTTCTGGCCAGTTGTCCTCCCCCCCAGGTCGGAAATCTTAAGCTTCGCCATTGGTTCCACCTAACCACTACAACACCCTTACCTTTGCATCAAGGATTAGCGGCTTCAAAATGTAACACCCCAAAAATGCATAAAAGCTTATTGTAATGTTTAAATGCTTTAAATGATTAATTAAGTTTTAAACATATAAAGGAAGTTTATAAACTTTGAAAGATATACAAAAATGACAACAAAAGCAACTTGGAGGGGTCGAACATGTAAATTATGATATTAATCATAATTAAAATAAAAACCCAGCTTTGGTGGGTGTGGGGTGCGACGCAGAGAAGACCAGGAGAGGTAAGAACCCTACTTCTCCAACTTAGCAAGAATTTAACAAATTGGATGTGTTTTTAGGTGAAAATAGAATGCATGCGATCAATTTCTCATTCATCTAAGGGTTTCCAACATGGGGTAAGATAAATTATGCGATTTGATGTTAGTTGATGAAATAGGTTTTGATCAATTCGTGATAATTGAAGGAATTGAACTTGTGTATGAGTTAGAATCATCATGTTGAAGATGATTTATGCTTGAATTTGATTGTATTAAACATTTGTGATGAAACCCACTTGTTTTAGTAGTATGTTGATGAATGATGATCTTGTAGTTGTATAATTTTTTTGAATGAAAGCATAAACACTAATGTATTGTTAGCCAATTATGTGTAGGATGAAAGAGTGTTATGAATTTTATTGATTGTTAATAAGTTATGTGAAGAATTAGTTGGAATCATGCTTTAAAAGCTTGTACATAATGTTTTACAAATGCGAAACCCGCCAAGTGTTCGATGAAATGCCTAAGAGAACAAATATGTGAAATTGTATGCAAGTTGTAAGTTTATATGTATAGAAAGTGATTATGATTTAATTGTTAGCAAACTAACACGTGAAGTGTGTTTTAGATGGAGTTCATATGGATTTCTAGTAAGAATCATGTCGGGTTCAAGGATAGTGGAAAATTAGATAATCTTGAATGATGATGTTGTTAGTTATGAAATTATGAGGATCCTAGTATGAACGTAATGGAATGTGTGTGTATATATAATCAAATGATCTTGTAAGTTTACATATTGTACAATATGAGTGTGAAATGCGAATGATGTTCATACTATAGTCTACTACATTAAGACGAATTCATATTCTTAATTTGAATGGAATTATATAAGCTGGACATTCGACTTTTGAAAGTCAACTATGTATAAATGCCATGAATGAGCTTGTGGACATAGTTGAATGGGTGTATGTATGCTAATTATGTTGTGAATATGACTGCTTGTACGGATAGGAACCATGTCATCAAGGATACAAGCACGGAAGGACAACGGGTCAAAAAGTAAACATGGGAGCTATGCGTAAATTCGGACGCACGAGGTAAGTAATTTCCCGGACTCCCTCTTTATTAGTAAAGTGATTAATTGCAAGAAAATTGTTAGTAGTTATGTCGAAACGTGATTTTGACGATAATATCAAGAAATAGTATTAATGAGTGATTTTACGAAATCACTTCTTAGTGTATCAAAGTATGGATGGGTGTTAGTTTAATTAAGAATGAAATTGGAGTCTAGAAAGGTTTGGGTATATAGAAGTGGAGGTTTCCGCTAAGTGGACCAAACGGGTCAAAATGAGGGATTATTATATTACGGTATGATTTGCATAAGTTATGACGACGATATGATAACCAGATAATGGGTAGAATTCCTTTTAACTGCACGAATCGAGAAGCGGGGAAACAGATTAATGGGAAACTTTTATAGATATAATGTTCATGTGAATTTTTAGAATGAACAAATGAGTTGTTTGGTAAAAACATGAACGAGTCAAATAACTAGTAAATGAATATAAAGTCGAAAACGTATAAGTTAAGAATTTCCCTTAGTTCGGATGTTAGATTTTGGGTCCTTATGATAGAGGGTCAAATTACGGTCATGTGGGAAGAAACGGGAGGTTAAACGGGTAGTCGGTTTGATAGATATGCATGTTTTCGTACATTATAGGCTGAAAATGTAGAGCTGGGCAGATGCAGTTCAAGAAAAACAACTTGCTGTCGAAAACAGGGCGTCGCGTCACGCGACGATGAGCCCTTAATTCAGTCGCGCACCGCGACAGCCTTCGCACCCCGCGACAGCCGGAGGCCTCATTGGTCGGGCCCCGCGAGCGAGCCAAAAGCTGGTAAATCTTGTTTTCTTGTTCGGTTTCGTACTCGGACCTGGTTTAAATGTGATTATAAGCTCATATGACTAACTGTTTTATGGTTTATGATATTGTTGATCACAAGTAAAAGTTATAACTCTCCGGATAGTATAAGTACGGGTTTACTTACGTGTTAGAGATAGAAATTTATAGGGGAACGTGTTTAGAAAGGAGTAAGTATGTATTTCAATATGCATATAATTATTATTATGAAAAGCCGTGAATAAGACATGTTAGTATAAGTATATGAAGATAAAAGTGGTAAGTACGAACTCGTAGGTATGTACGCGTGTATGATTGTAAGTTTCTATGAATGTATGTAGGATAGGTTTCATTACGATTTGAGTATTGACGATTGCTAATGTTGTGTCTTGAGTATGAATGTGCATGGAAAGCTGATTCGAAAAGATTAGCATGAGGAGAAGGAATACGGAGTGTTTATTTGATTGAGTATGTTTAAATTAGGAGTGTCGTCACTAAATCTTAGTGATGCGTATGTATGTGGTGAATGCAGGTTGCGCGGACTTAACATCATTATGGAGAATAGGACGATTGGAGATCGAGTCAAGAGCAAGGATTGTACGGGAAGAGTGGTCACTCAATTGGAGCTTTTATATATTTTAATTAATGTGATAAATAAAGAATGAATGTTATAAATCTTTTTAGTAAAGTGGTAATTATTCTAGTAATAAATCTTCAAGTATGTTACATGGTTAATAAAGGAAGAAATTTTTGGGCTCATATTTCCGCTGCGTCGTTTTTAAGTTATTACGTGTTAGGGTGTTTCAAGTTGGTATCAGAGCTCCGGTTTGAGAGAAATCAAGTATGAGGAGGTAAATACTTGAACTCAAACCGGTGTGCTCTTGTGACAAGGAACCCGTACAATCCAAGACTCGATCAAGATCTAAAGGTAGAAGCGAATGTAAGTATGTATTTAAGTATGTATATGAAGAAAACTAACAGTATGTTATGTGTAAGGTAAGCATAATTATTGGAGAGGATGATCCGCGAGTGCGGTCTAGGACCGACATCAAGGCACATAATGAGATAATTTGGTCCCAGGTACGTGGATTCAATATGTAGGTACATGTAATGGTAAAACCTATCAAGGGAAAGGAAAAATTTAAATGAAAGATAATAACGGTATGGTACATGTAATGGTAAAACCTATAACAAGAAATTACCAACCACCACCACCATACCCACCCCCACCGCCATCAACGGCTACTTCTAGATCTATGGTTTTCAGAACTTCGTGATTTATGGTTTCACCATATCCAACAATAGCGGTGACTGTGGGATGCGATTAAGGTTATGGCAAAACTTGGGTAAGCCTCAATTCATGTGTATGCCCGTTTTGGTGTAGATCGGCATACTTGAAAGGCTTGAAACGTGATCGGTGGTGTTGGGTTGCGAGTCAAAAGCAGTTGTTGTGAACCGATGATTATGAAAGTGTGATGAAGGTAGAGGTGGCGGCGGCTGAGTGGTGGTGGTGGCGGCTGAGTGGTGGTGGTGTGTTTTGGGGTTTAGAGAATATTCAAATGAATAGATGAAGATGGGATGATGCAATTTTTTATGAAGGAATTTATAAGTGGATGATGAATTGAGATAAATGCCCCTCATGTGAGGGGCACATGATCACTTATTAACCAAGTAAATGGATGGGGTTAGTGATAGGGGCCAAAAGGGTTAGAAAACATGATGTTAGGGTCTCAAATGTTAAAAGATTTTTTGGGCTAATAGGGTTAAAGTGGAACAACCACAGGGGCCAAAATCATAATTTAATAAAAAATAAAAAATGTTACTATAGCTCCGATGTGACGGACGTTGTATTTTAATAATATTTATAATATAATTGTAAAATCTTGCCAAACAAACCATGCTGAAAATAGACTAAAACCTCTCAAATCATTACAAACATACAAACCCTAGTTTCTAAGGTGGATCTCTAGGCTTATGATTCCATTCATGTGTGCGTAATGTCACGACCCGCCAAAATTCAGCACAAAATTTCAGCTTCGAGAACTTTCCGGGGCCATCTAGTCGCACTTAGAGCTGCCCGGAAGGTTCCGGAACATTGGGGCACAATAAGGACCAAAATGTAGCAAAGAAGGGTCTAGAAAATGGCTGGTCAAAACAAACCTTAAAGTCTGCCAAAGAATTCTCTAGAATTTCAACAAAATATCTTGATATTTATGTAGAATTATCTAGATACTGTTATGTAGATTTTTGTAAATGAATGATCTAGAGATGGAACCATCTAGATTAGCTCCTAAGTAGTATAAATAGGAGTGTTGGTCATCATTTGCACTCACCCCTCATAATTCATTCATAACCCAACTTATTGTAAACACTTTGTACTTGTAACCTTGTTCAAGTAATCAAAACACCATCTTTCTTGTAGTACTGCACTACAAAAACAATCTTGTGTTCACATAAACAAAGACTTACGCTGCTATACATAACCAAACCCATCCAAAAGGTTGAACTTAGACGTATTCTAAGTGTCGCACGAGAGTTCAAGAATAACTCCATGACAGTAAGTACACATATTCACATAAATGCAAATCAGATTCATCAACTCCAATCTAAAAACAAAACAAAAAAGTTTGTCATTATCATTGTCGTAGGAGAAAAGCGACAATGCTAAAAGTCACATACGTAGACTACAAGAAGCATATTATAGTCATTGTCGGCTGCCTATTGCCATATAAGTGTCGGGCTTCCGAAATGCATCCATCTAATAGAACATTACACAACTGAACATATATGCTACTGATTCTCCATAGAACCAATTTTACTGAATCAATATACATACAAGGAATCGATTTGCTTCCAAAACATATGCGAGAAATATTGTATAGCTTTTTGGTACCGATTGGGTTGTGTTAAATATAATTAGAAAATACATTATTTCATTGGTTTTTTTTATTTAAAAGAAACAATTGAGGAGGTTATATGCATGAACGACTTTCATATATGCTAAGTAGAGTATAAACATTGTTATTCAATCTAGGTGGTTAGAATACTTACTCGAGAACTAGTTTCGGGTAAGCTTCACGACACAATCTGAAGATCATGACGAGAGTCAAGATGACGAGGAGTGTGATGGTGATGATGAGGAGCGTGAAGGTCAAGATGACGAAGAGTGTGAAGATGATGATGAGAAGTGTTAAGGTGAAGATGATGAAGAGTGTGAAGATGATGATGAGGAGGAGTGTTAAGGTGAAGATGATGAGGAGTGTGAAGGTGAAGATAATGAGGGGTGTGAAGGTGATGATGATGAGGAGGTTGATGCTACTGCGGAGGGTGAAGATGACAAAAAAGACGATCTTTCTTTCGTAGAAGCAGTGTCAAACACGCATTCACATCATCCTAGAAAAAAAATACTTTAGTATAACCTTTAACATATATAACTTAAATGATTTAAAATTTTAGTGACGTATATTACCTCGACACTAAGATAGTAGATATGCCCAGTTTTCTCTAGATGCACAACGCAGAGAAAAAAACCAAGGCACATGCGTGATGATGCAACGAAAACTCCATAAAGTCGGAATCTGCAAATACACACAATATTATTGTAAGAAAACTTGTTAAATTTGAATTTTGTGACAAATACCAGTACCAACCATATAATGATTCTAAGACAGCATTATCCACAGGAGGACGAGCATGATCCTCAACGTCATCATCAAAACGAAATCCAAGCATTTTCTCTTGTCTCAACTTATGGAATTAAGTGTACACCATTGGTGTACACAACTTCCACTCTAATCTTTTCAACAGTAAAGCTTCGTGCTCATCCAGATCTGGAGTGAATAGATGCATTGCTAACAACTTGCAATCAAGATAACGCCCAACGATAACCTTTACCGCAAGTACGACACAAAGAGCGGGCCATTCGGAATTGAAGCCATTGAAGTTCAGAATTTCCTTGTAAACCTTTGATAAATATACATCATAGTAGCATAAAGATGTTGCTTGTACCAATGCTTTCAAATTGAAACACCTTCCTTTCGAGCTTCATGTAGACTACCACTCCTGATATCAACTTCTATAAAAATCAGGCCCAAAGGTTGTTTCAACGAGAGACGGAAAATGGCTTCATAATCTAGCTGGAAGCAAAATGCGTCACACGTTTCGATCCAGGGCAAAATGGAACAACAGTGACAACAGTATCCACAATGTTTGCACCCTGATATAAATCGAATATTTGACATTTTAGACCAGGTGATGCTTAGTATTTTTGAGTTTAAGAATAAGATCACATCTAGGGTCAACTGAAACTATTAGCTGTATGGAATAGTTTATTATTGGCCAACTGATGTCCACTTCTGATTTGAGCTATCAAACTTTTTTTTAGTTAATTAACAATATCCAATTGTTTCTTATTATTATGTAGGTTTCAAGATAAGAAAAATGTAAGAGGTTTACATACCGAAGAAGCCATAAAACCACATTTTTTGACCAAAGCTATAATTCATATACCCCAAAGTAACTAGACAAAATAGAATTGATTAACTAAAAACTTTAGTTTGCCAATTTGAATGAAATTGGATGAGATTGATGCCATTGCTCTAACAGTTATATTGCATTTATCTGATAGGACTAATGTGAACTCAGAATTGATCATCTAGGAATCAAATGCATACTTTCAAGGCATCTTCCTCCATTGAAAGCCTAATGTATTCCCTATGTGCAAACCAGTCCCATTCAGTCAATGTCGGGTTTTCACGTTCCTGTTTACAAGATAGTGTTCTTTTTGTTTTGTAAATAAAAATAATAATGTTAGCTAATTACTAGTATAGCATATGATACCTGGCGAATAAGGAAGGGGTCATGACTTTCATAGGCCATGAACTTGCTAAGGTTAAACAAGATATGGAAAACACTTCCAGAAAGTTTGCTTCCTTTCAAGTCAGGAAGAGTACAATAACCCCCCCCCCCCCCCCCCCTTCATGCTTATACAATTTCAATAGCTAAAACAAAAGAAAATGATATGGATAATGATACGATTAAAACAATATACCTTTGGTCCAACCATCTGACATAATGTGTCCTCAAAAAGAACATGCTCTTGAGCCATGCATTTCATGCGATGCAGTTGCTCTTCATAGAAGAATTGCATCTCATTTTTTGTCAGCATTCCATTTCCATTCAAATCTATGCACTTGAACCTGAAAGAAATTTGTTTCGTTCTTAAGTCGCCGATACAAAATAAAGTATGTCAAAAGAAGCTGATGATACAGACATATAAAACAAATATATGCAACTGTCATGTTACGTTTTATGTTTTAAAACTTGCACTCACAAATGATAACCTAATGCATCAAGGGAATAAAAAAATTGGAAAAAGAGGAGTCATACCAGTACTCAAATGACTTATCCTCTTCAGACAAAATAAAGTAAACAAAATCTTCATATCCCATTTTCCTTCCAACCTTACTGGTGAACTTTCTAGGAACCTGGTGGTTCAAAGTTTATATTAGAGACAGATAAAAAATACAGTATATTTAGAAAAAAACGCACATATATTACTTTTTCAGAGCTAGAGATGGCAAATGAGCAAGACAGTCAAACCCGAAAAGTTCACCGCAGGTAATAAGACGGGTATCTGGGTATGTGATTAGTTTTAAAATTTTCGCGAGTATGTGATGGGTATGATATTAGGTGATTCCTGGCCCCGATTACCCAAAACATACATACGTGTGTACCTGAACCATAACCATAAACTTTTTATTTTTATTTGCCCTTGGGTAATAGAGAAATCTACTACTCCAAAAACTTTAGGTAACAAAATTACAGAAAAATAGATTGATAGTTAGGAATCCCAATGGGTATTTTTTAACAAAATAAGTAATCGGGTAAAGGAAGATATGGGACCGGGTATATGACAAGTTTATGATCGGGTATTGGACATAGGTTACCAATTCCCATCCCAAACCTGTCTATTGCCATCCCAAGCTATAATTAGAACAGGGAGTCTTGCCTTGATTTTTATTCTTGCAATTAATTATTATTATTACAAAAAATCATTATGGACTATTTAATCTTGCAATTTAATTTTGGTTAAATCGTTCATTTATTCTTGCAATTAATTATTATTATTACAAAAATCATTATGGACTATATAAATATTAAACCTAGCCATGACACCAACCAATTTATGGTGGAAAGTTGTGTGCAAAGGTAAACATTTATCTTAGACTAATTCCCCACACTTGGACTTCTAGTGAGTGAAATAGTACCCACGAAATAATCATAAATTAATAGTGTCCAAATTGAGTGTTTAGTTAAGATAATATTTTTAGAGTTAATTTCCAAAATCGTCCCTGAGGTTTGGGCACGTTTGCCATTTTCGTCTAAAATGACACTTTTATACCAAATTGCCCCCAACGTTTGTAACTTTTTGCCATTTTCATTCAAACCACTAACTTGGTTTATTTTTTCTGTTGAGTTGAGGATATTTGGGTGAAACTGGCAAATATAAAACCACAAGGATGATTTTGGCAATTTACTCAAACCCTTTTTAATTTCTTTTATTTAATTATTTTTGTTACATATATAATAAAAAAAAATATACATGGAGTTTTTAGAAAAAAAATTAATAGTTTATCACATAATTTTTATAAATTTTCATCCAAATCACTAACTCAGTTTATTTTTTCTGTTAAGGTGAAAGATGTTTTAAATTTTATAAATTTAGATAGAAATTAATTTACAGCTTCTTTATATAAATCAGTTTTATAAAGAGAAAACGTCATTGGTGTGCAACACATAACAATCGATTACAACTTTTAGTATTTATCAGTTGTAGAGATTGAAAAAAATTTATAAAACGTTACATATTTTTTAAATGTGTTGAGCACCTAGGAAATATGTTGATAGAAATAAAATATTTATTTAATTAAGATTATGAGGGTAACTAACTAATATTTATTCTGAGTGGCTTGAGTAAAGAAACTTTTGGTTCATAACATTATAATTACAATTTGGTGGGTAATTTTAAGGTTTGGTAACGATACGTTGTTTGTTGGGGGGGGGGGGGGGGGCACTGGTTTCTGTTTTTCCTTAGGAGCGAATTTAAAAGAGTAGAAGATGAATTACAAACTTGGTACATATAATAAGATTTTTTTATGAGTAAAATGCAATTTGCGTCCCTGTGGTATGTCCCAAACATCAACTTGAGCCCCTAAAAACATTTTTTTGCATTCAGTATGAGCCCCTGTGGTATTCATTTCATAACAGTATGAGTCCCTGTGGTATTCATTTCATAACAGTATGAGTCCCGATGGTATGCCAGATGTTCGATGTTCTATGAAGATGATGATGATGATGATGATGATCTTGGGAGTTGGGAGCGACTGTTGATGATGATAATGAAACTGGTCTGCTTTAAGTGTAGATATTAAAGGGTGGGGGGTATTATGGACTTTTCACAACTGGCAAACGGTCAAACTGACGGAAGACTGACGGCAGGACTCAAAGTGTTATGAAATGAATACCACAGGGGCTCAGAATGCAAAAAAATGTTTTTAGGGGCTCAAGTTGATGTTTGGGACATACCACAGGGACGCAAATTGCATTTTACTCTTTTTTTATTTGACATTTTTCAATAAGGTCACCAGCATTTTAGTTTTATAAAATTTAGAGGTTTAGGTAGATTTTATTTTTATAAAACTGATCTATATAAAAAATTAGAAATTAATTTCTGTCTTAGTTTATAAACATCCTTCGCCTTAATAGAAAAATTAACTTATTTAGTGGTTTGATGAAAATTTATAAAAATTATGTGACAAAGCTATTATTTTTTTCATATAAAAATTGCATGTATATTCGTTTTTATTATATATGTAACAAAATTAAGTAAATAAAAGATATTTAAAAGAGTTTGAGTAAATTGCCAAAATTGTCCTTGTGGTTTTATATTTGCTAGTTTCATCCAAATATCCTTAACTTAACAGAAAAAATAAACTAAGTTAGTGGTTTGGATGAAAATGGCAAAAAGTTACAAACATTGGGGGCAATTTGGTACAAAAGTGTCATTATGGACGAAAATGACAAACGTGCCCAAACCTCAGGGACGATTTTGGCAATTAACTCATATTTTTATGTATTTTCATTTATTATTATTATTATTATTATTATTATTATTATTATTATTTATTTCTTATTCAAATCCCCTTTATATTCCAACTTCTAATCCTTGTACTTACACGCCTTGTTCATCCTTGTTAGGATAATTTGGTGCTTCAACCTCTCAAGACGAGCATCTCACGTTTGTGGAAATCACTTTCAAATAGTGAGTATACGGGAACCCTTTTTCCTTTAAACACACTTTGGGTTGCAATATACGAAATTATAAAAACTCGCATACACACAATCAATCACATTATTCAAAGACTCAGTCTATGAATACATGTTATTTGTCATACATACATACTAGAAGTCAATCTTGTATACACAATCGCCTACCTTAACCATTATAGTGCTATAGGAGTAGCAAAACGCCCTTATGTGGTATTGTTAAGTATTCAATCTTATACGGCTATGTGGAAATGATATGCTAGTGGACACTTGGTTTTATTGATAGTTTACACATGCTAGTAGTATACAAATTGTCGTGTTAGATTGAGACCTTTTATCCCATATTATGTAGACCAAACTTGTATGCTCACCAACTATATTTTTGACCTTTATTATTCATATATTGCAGGGAATTGATGATAATGTTCAAGAAATCTACTTAGGTGGATTTAGAAACGCACGAATAAATTAGTTTTCTTTAATTATTGTCATTTTCAATTGTTATGATGCTTTGAAATCTACTTAGGGAATTGATGACAATGTACGAATTTGAGTTTATGAAATAAAAAGAGTTTATTTAAATATTGTCATTTTCAATTGTTATGATGCTTTGAACAATCATCCATTCGCTCATGCCCCTATAATTCTACCATCGATTGGGGTGTGACAGTGTAGACATCTCAAACCTGCGTAGAAGTCTCTGAAATCGGGTGGGTATCCCTGCCTGCATAGCATCAGCAGCCGCCGTACCTGCTGGCGGTTGCACCTGTGGCCCCTGATTAACCGGCTCCCACTGAACCGACTTAGTCAACATCCAAATATCGCCCATCTGAACCTCTCTAATCCCTATATGCACCGTCACCGACCCTTACCTTAAGTGATGTCTCTGATATCTCTAAAAAACCCTTAAGCTTTAAGCTAACTTTGTCACATATGGACCCATATCTAAACCAGCTCGCGAGCCCCCTCTCCTTGATTTGTGGAAGGACCATGCTAAAACACTCGTAACATTAATTGGCCTCTGCTCAACCATACACAATAAACAAAAGAGGTCAACCCAGTTGACCTTATTCTCACCCGAACATCTACTAACTAAATTCGTCGTGAGAATCTTATATATATAGGGGAGGGTTCATTGGGGAATGCTAAAAAAGTGGGGAACAGTGGGGAACCTACTCAAACGAACTTCGATTGGACTCATTCCAACGACATTGGAACCGGCTCGTCGAAGCTTAAATAGGATCTCTTAACCCCAAATCCTAAACCCTAAACCATAAACTCTAAACCTAAGCCCTAAAGCCAAACAATAAGGCTAAAACCTAAGCTAAACTGTAAAATCTAAACTATAAACCCTAAATACTTATGATTAAGCGTGAAACTAAACCCTAAAGCAAAACCCTAATATAAGACCGTAAAAGCCAAACCCTAATATATTTAGGGGTTAGGGGTCAGGATTTAAGGTTTAGGGTTAAGAGATCCTTGTTAAGGTTCGACGAGCCGGTTCCAACGCCGCTGGAATGAGTCCAATCAGAGTTCGTTTAAGTTGGTTCCCCATTGTTCCCCACTTTTTTAGTGTTCCCCAATAAACTCCACACTATATATATAATGTTAATTATTTGAAAAAAAACCCAAACATAACCCACTTCTTTCTCACTCTATATCTCTCTATCCTCAAACACTACCAGCCCCACACCGTTACAGAACCGCCATACCATCATCGCCCCGTCACAACCTATCACCACTGCCACCAGTCACAACCTAGCACCACCACCACCACCCCTTCACAACGTATCACCACCACCATCAAATCTGAGCACCACTGTTATCAAATCTGCGCACCACCGCCGCACTGTCACACCCCAACCGATGGCGGAAACATCGGGGCGAGGCACTGAGCGAAACAGATTGTTCAGGAGAAATCCATAACAACTAAATTACCGGATATTTAACATTATGTCCCATACCATAACATATCAAAATAAAGCAGTTATTACAGACATAGTTATCTCAAAGACAAATCATAGTTTCGTCAACTCAAAAATTGTTTGTTTCTAGACTCCCCTACTTGATTCTTGAACAGCAAGCATAGCATAAGCCTCCTAAACACGTGTCACATATGTTAAAATATTCGTCAATACACATAGTGTAAAGGTGAGCATACAAGTTTAATAGTATAATAGATAGCGAAAATCGGTTTACGCATAACCAACATGTAACATGTTGAAAAGTAAAGCTAGCAGGTTATCGACAATGAAATATGCACAGACATGACTGCGAGTTGTAGAATGCGCAACACATATCACCACTGTGACACGTGAAGTAAAACCCTTAACAACCCATGTCTACGACAGGGGCTGAGTCCAAACTATAGTACTATCGTTGCTAAGGTGTCAGGCAACAATCACTGTGTAAACATAACATACAAGCATTCATCGAGTAACACGTATAACATGCAATAAAAGTCAGCGTATAAAAGTGTTTGCGTTGCGTGTCGATTGTGATTTGAAATAGATAACGTATGTAACACCCAAAAGTGCGTAAAGCAAAAAGGGGTTCGAGTATACTCACAGACCGTGTTTAACAAGTAAACACAGTCTTGGATTGAAGGGAGCGCTGGAAAGTTAGCCTGATTACAGAATGATAGCATAAGCGATGAGCAGTGCGTAAAATGGTGCGAGTGGGACAAAGTGACAAAGGGTCATCCGATCGGATGACAATCCGGACGGATGGTCATCCGGTCGGATGGCCATTCGGTCGGATCATCATTCGTCTAGGATGGATGTGTTTGTGTATGATGTGACTTTGAAGTTTTCGTTGTAGCATTTTAAAAACAGAGAAGTATCTCTACCTTTCGTTTGATAGAATGGTCATCCGGTCGGATGGTCGTTCGATCGGATGGCGATCCGTTCCAAGTGAGATGCTCAAAAGTCTAAGTTCTCCTGATAGAATAGTCATTCGATTGGATGGTCATCCGATTAGATGACTATTCGTTGGAAATCATTATGCTTTGAAATTTGTTTAAGTATTGAAGGCCCACAAGTCATCCGATCGGATTTTCGTTCGATCGGACGGCAATCCGATCGAACGGCAATCCGATCGGACGGCAGTCCGTTCAGCGACCTGATCGTTTGAAACTTGCAAAATTTTTTGTTAAGTCTGAAAAGTTTGCGGTTTGACCGAGACGGTATGACATCGTGTTAAACAACAGAAACCCCACCAAGTCCAAGTTATCCGATCGGATGGGAATCACCCCGGTCGATCAGTTAACTGTTCTTGACGGTTGTTCATGTTCAACCCGTGAATCGGTTGTCTCTTTGATAGGAATCAGTTCTCAAACAGGCACTTCACTAGAGAATGAGTAGACGGCCTGAATGAGCTCCGATTCTATCGGTTTTGAGTGCAAGAGTGTAAAAGAATTTGAAAGTAGTTTAAATCGGTTTGAAAATGTTTAGATTTTGGTGAAATCAGTGTTTAAACATGTTGAAATCTCTTAGATCTGAGTTGTTCTTGGTGGAATGAGATCATACTTTGAAGTTCATGAGAACCCATGATGACATCACCCTAGAACAACCCAAATCCACCGATTTCATGGTGAAAAGTTAAGATTTGATGGTGAAAATGATGAGAAAGTGTGTGTAGATCAAAGATGCACAAGATTTGAGGTAGAAACTTACAAGAATCGCGAGGAATCGAGAGAAAATAGCCCAAAAGTGTGCTGGTCGAACGAGAGCTGTCACATCACATGAACAGTGATGTGACAGGTGCTATTTATAGGTGACAGAAGAGGAAAGGCGGTGCAAAGTGACGGATCGGAGAGCAGTCCGATCGGATGGCCATCCGATCGGATGGTCATCCGGACGGATGACCATTCGATCGAATGGTCATTCGATCGAAGGACTCCAGCGAGTTGGTTTCCGACTTTTCGTTTCATGCGTTGAGCGTTGCGATGTGTTTAAGCGAGCATCAGTTAAGCGATGCGATACGTTTGAATAATAGTTACACAATAACATAACTAACATACTACAACATAAATAAACTTGCGTTTCCAGTTCGCGATGAGATTTGCGTTGCGATAGAGTTGCGATTGCGTTTTCGATTAATCACCACAAACATAAACATGCACAAGTAACACACAGTAACACACACACGTAAAACAATATCCAGAACATGCGGTTCAGGTTGCGAAGCGATTGCGATGAGATTAGCGATAAATAGATTAGCGATTAAACTGCGATTATTATAGATACTCCACATAATACAACTAAAGTACACAAATTAAAGAAATCAATTAACAAATCAAGATAGTACAATCAATAATTAAGCAAGGAGTGACAGATTGCATTTAGCAATCTTTTCTTCCTTTGATTTTTGACTTGTACTTTGACTTTAAAACGTGGGTTGTTACACGTACCACCATCATCACCACCACCACCACCACTGTCACAAACCTATCAACACCATCATCAAATCGAACACCACCAGCCCACACTATCACAGAACTGCCATACCACCGCCACCCCGCCATAACCTATCACCACCACCACCCTGTCACAAACTATCACCACCACCACCACCACCACCATCACCCTGTCACAACCTATCTGAGCACCACCATCATCATAGCCACCACCACACCACTATTATCACTACCATCATATCTTTGCCTCCACCTCAAGATCTGAGCCTCCTCGAGATGCGTGAAACCTACTTTCAAAACTCGTCGGTTTCTTCATCTTCATGGCGAATCTGGTCGAACATAATCGGGTTTGTATCCCGGCGACGTTGGTGGTAGTGGGTTTCTGAACACGAATCTTGTTGGGGTTTTTTAGGGGGTTTACATGGTGGCCGGGTCTGGTGTGGTTGTGGTGGTGGTGGTAGGTGGTGACGCCGGTTGTGGAGGTGGATGTAATTGTGGTGTGGTCATTTTTAGGAAGAGAGAGAGAGAGTGTGTTAAGTGTGTGTATATATATTTTATATATTATATAATTAAAAGAAAAGAAAATATGTAAAAAGGGGGATGAAAATGAAAAAAAATCTGGATTAACCAAAATACCCTTAAGTGACATTTATAGACGAAGTTAGCGGGTTGGACGAAAAAAAAAACAAAAAACTACAAACTTTAGGAACACACACATGACACAGATGAGAAAAAATAACTATTTGGACTAAAATGACGTTCCTGACCAAATTATAGGGACTAAAATGATAATTTACCAACTAATGTTTACAGTCACACAAGGTATTTGTGTTTTTGCCTATGAGAAAACTAATAAAAAAATATCATGATCGTTTTTTATAGTAGTATACAATGCTAATCTATTTTTTTCGTATGATAAAGCTAAAAATTAAGCAAATGATAGAATGGCTTTGAATATGTGTCTCAAACCTTGGAAGTTGACACACCATATATACACACATCAAAACTAGTTACAACATCGAATCAAACCCATGAAGTTGGACACACTATCATAATTGGTTAAGTATACTGTTATATAAGATGTGCACACTTTTGTAATGAACTAGACATAATGCTATAATGGTCTACACAAACCATTGTATATTTATGCATCAAAAAGTTACTACCACAATAAATCAGATCTTAGAAGTTAAATGCACCATTACAATGACTTACACACCATTATATATGTGTCTCAACTTATCACAATAGCTAATCAAATCTTAAAAGTTGGACACACAAGTGTAACTAGTTTGACACCTTGTTACATACAAGTGTGTCAAAACCAGTAACAACATTGCATCAAATCTCAAAAAGTTGAACACATGGTTGTAGTTAAAGAGAAAGCAGGGGTTTTTTTTTTTTTTTTTTTTTTTTTTTTTAACATTCATCATTTATTTAAAAAAATATTTACTGATAAATAGACTCTGTTGAATCTTCATAATCTATAGTATATGAAATGATTATACTATTCGTAGAACCGTGTATTTATTAGTGAATAAAATAGATTTTATACATTCATTCAGTAATTTTAGTTTGAAAAGGTCATCTATATGTTTTCATCAAATGCCAATGAGCTAGTGGTAGAGTGGTAAGTGAGAGACATGTTGTTCCAAGTGACACAGGTTCAATTCCTACACCTAGCATTTAGATTTTGCGACACCTGGTGATGATGGGAGACTAGGCGAGTAGGCGGCGATCGCTAGTTCGATCCTTGAACTGAGCGGATTTTACCTTACCGCACCGTCGTGCCTTCAGGCGAGTATTCACGGGCTTCGGCCCTAGGTGAGGGTTTTCCTCGGTTCGGAAGGCGAGTGTATCCCGATGTAGTGAATTTCTCCGTAACCCATTTGAAGGATTCGTTGATCGTTCAAAAAAAAATATTTCCATAAACTTTACCGGAAAAACCGTCCGATATGCTAGTTTTAACCACCCATATATTGAAAATAAAGGTCATATACAAAGCATCAACAATGCCGAAATTTGAAAACAACATCATATGTTACTACACGTTAAAAAACACCTATGAAACAACTGAAACATGTGATCAATCGATACAAAACAAGAAAAGAATGATCCCATATACCACCTATGCAATATCGATTGTTTCAATCTCCCAGCTGGTCATTTAACTAACACACACCAATCCAGTTATTAAACCCCAACCCACCCCTCTTAACTTCACAACTTGTTTTCATAACCACAACAATGTCCGAAGAGAACCTCGATACAAATGTGGTTCGTGATGCTGCACCACGTAGGCCGAGGTCCATGGAGGACGATGAGAGCGGACACTCGGTGGATTTGAAAGCCATGGAGAGCGTGCAAGCGAAGAGCGAAACCGAGAATGATGAGGAGGAGTACTTTGAAGATAAGCCCTCTAAGGGTGAGGTCATGGGTTGGTGTTTTTATGAATTGTGTTCGTATTTTACGCACACAGTTCTTCTTACAATCGTGTTTCCGCTCATCATAAGTCAGTCTTTCGGTAGCGAGCCACCCCAACCGGCTGGAGGGTTGTACAAGAATGGAAAAGGGTTTCATTGCACGAAAAAAGAAACCGATTTGTAAGTCGTATTCTTTAAATTTAACAAATGTAAAAATTTAAGGTTTCATATATCATTGATATTATAAAACCACATTAAGTAATAAAATAATTGCATATTGTATTGTTAAAATTATTTGTATATGTATTTCAACTTTTAAATTATTTATGATTATCTGGTATTCTGGTTAGTTTTAGTAACTAGTCTAGTCATGAAAACATTGTTTATACACACTAATAGGCATGACCACTCAAATAGTAAATCTGATTTTGCTTCACATGTTTTTTTAACGGCATGATTGATATATGGTGTTTTACTTTTCGTATCGTATTACATTAGAAACATGCGTTGTATACCTATATTGTATGTGTAGAACAAAATCGTGACGAAAATAAGAGTTATACACAATAAAATTCAATATTTTATAGCATTATTAATATATAAAAATAATTAAAAAAATGTTACATATTTAAAAAGTATATTGAAATCTTGATTCTAAGGGTGGAGGGTATAGTCAAACAACTTAAGGGTGTTTGAGTGAAATCTTACCCAATGGTATTATGCCATGTCAACTCCCTATTCTACTCCCTATTTTACACTCAATCACTAGGTATAGTCAAACACCCATCAATTAAAAAAAAATCTATGATTGGTCCCTCCTCTCTCTCCTCTCTCATCTCCTCTCAAACAAATAAGTGAAAGGTTACCGAATTTTGCCTTCTCTCTCCTGCTCACCGATTGCCGCTAAAAGGAAGGTGTGGTCACCGAATCGGTGACTCAGGTCACTGAACAAGTCAAACAGCCCTATACCCTCCACCCTAAGTTAATAAATTGTCGAAGGGTAAATCCGTTAATTGGTTTTGCTAGTGAATATCTTATAATTTGCGATAATTTTTTGGGATATTGGATTTAAATAACTCCAACTTTCATCAACGTGTCGATAACACTTCAAACTTTTGATTTGTACACCAGCACTCCCAACTTTCAACTTACTGCCGATAACACTCTCTAACCAACAGAACCCTAACACAGTTAGCTGATGTCAACTGCCACGTCATCAAAAATGGCATGGCAGCTGTCAAGTCATAAAAAATGTCACGACAGCTGGCACGACATCAAAAAATGCCACATCAGCAACACGTCATATGCCACGTCAGTAAAATGACCACATCAGATGTCACATCAGCAAAAACTAACTGGGTTAAGGTTCAGTTAGTTAGGGAGTCTTATCGGCCAATAAATTAAAAGTTGAGAATGCTGGTGACAAATAAAAAATTGAGAGTGTTACAGGGTAATCAGTAAAAATTGAGAATATTTAAATTCAATGTCCCTAAATTTTTTTCACTTTTTTTATTAAGCTTTTATTGCTTTCTAACGGTCTGACTAACGTAAATATATTATGTTTTTATTGACCGGAATACTCCTTTTTACTATTCCTCATCTAAACAACTATGGTTAATTTCAGGTTTGTAGCATTAACATACGCCAGGATAAAAGTTGGCAGCATGAGGTTCTCTCCACTAGAATGGACTTCAATATCTTGGTTTTCCGGCCTAATCCTCGCCGCACCGCTACTCGCCGCCGTCTCCATCCACCTCGACCACCGCCCCAACTCCCAACTCATAACCGCAGCCGCCACCGCCATTGGAGCCCTCTTCTGCCTCCCCGCTGGCGCCATCAAAACATATTGGATCATGCCACCCTATGTCGCCGCCATCGTCTCCTCCAACGCAGTCGGATCCGCTTTCCACAACCGCCACCTCGGCCTCATGGTCCGCGGCTTTGTTGGCGACAACATCCGAAAACTCCAATTCCCCGACCGACAAGCCGTCTCCAGCTGGCTCTCAATCTACGGCACCGCCGCCGGCTGCCTCGGATCAGCCGCCATTGCATCATTCACTTACTACATGCTCCAAAACTCCGAAGGGTTTATTAGTTTATGGATTGTTTCAATCTTTAGTGGGATTTTATGGTTCGCTGGAATTGGTCACATTATCACTGCCACTCGATCAAACGGAAACGAACCATCATTTAACAACAACAGTCAAGGTATTGTCACAATATTTGTTTTTTATCGGCAAATTTAGATAACTGACAGACTACGGTATCATCGTGCCACCAGTAGAACTACACGATCATATCCATCTCCACTAGACTATAATGTCTATACACCAATTCAGGAGGATACCCAATAAATCTAGAAAAAAACACTTGTGAGAATCAAACTTAGGAACTAATTGTCACAAATCTTATATGTTTCAGAAAATTACCAAAATCGACAGCTTAGACTATAAACTTTCCAAAATAATTACTTGACCAAAAAGTTTTCCAAATTTGTCAAGTTAGCAGCAGGCTAAACACCAAAAAAAAAAAAAAAAACCTGTATGTTATGTTAGTTTCTCTTTTAAGTTTTAGATTTAGGTATTAAATAAATCAACCATTTAATTTATGATGTTAAACACCTTTTTAAATTAATAAAAAATTGGGTTAAAAGAGTCAACTCGCAAACCCAACAGGTTGATACCGACACGACCAATTTAGCTAAATGAGTTGGACCCAAAATTGACACGAGACCGTTTATACTAAACCCAAACCAGCAACTTTCGTGTCAGGTTTATAGTATTGTGTAACCATTTATAAAAGTACAAAGAGCACAATTACAAAGGAAATTTATTTTCTAACTAAGATAATAATATAACAATAAACTCTAACTAATATATTCTCCGTCTGATAATTGCTAATATATTTTTATAACAGTTACCGCCAGTCATTACATTTCAATCTTCAAGTACCCACACGCTGCCGGAAGTCTCCACGCTGCCGGAAGTCTCGTCGGAGTTTTCCTCTCATCCTTCTCAACAATGAGCATATTCACCAGCGGCGTACTCTACATCGTCGGCGAACTTTGCGTCCCGCCAAAAGACATACTATTCGTTTGGCTAACATATTTCTTCTTCCCAATACTCGCTCTCCCGTTTTTACATCCAGTTCAAAAAGTCATCCAATCTGACGCCGTTAAAATGCAAATTTTCGGGTTTTTACTGACGACACTAGCTTCGGGAATGGGGTATTACTACCGAAACAATAACTGGCACTTTAATCATGTGGTGTTTCTTGCGGCTACACAAAGTGTAGCTTCGGGTGTTCTTCATGCGTTTAGTAGGATTTTGTTGATGGATTGTGCGCCATCGGGTAAAGAAGGCGTGTTTGCTGCATGGTTCTCGTGGATACGAATGTTTGGTGCGTTTGTAGGGTTTGCTATTGGTTCGAGTGGTGTGGGGAATATTAATCGTGCGTTTGGGGCTGCGTTTGCGGCTGCTGTTGTTGGTGTTGTTGTTTTGATCTTTAGTAATGTTAGTAGTTACGGTGGAGCTGTGGCGGCTGGTCATGTGCGTAAGCGACGTGAAACAGGGTCACCTGCGCCGGTGAAGGGATCGGATGATCGAAGCATGGAAGTTTGATTTATGTTTTTTGGTTTTTTGGTTTTTTTTTTTTGTTGGAATTGGGAAATATAAGATGTAATAAAGACTTGACTAATTTTGAATTTAGAATTGGAAGACTATTGAAGTTAGAATTCATATTGGATTTATATAATTTGTGTATCAATTCAAATGTCCGTTCGTTTGGTTAATATATCCATATGCATTATTGCATATCTTATTTACATAGTATGGGCCTGTCTGTGTGCTATCTTTACGGCCCAAAGATGTTTGTATATTACAATGTTACATGTTTTGCAAGTTAAACAAATGTTATTAGCAATACCACTATTAAAGATTATGTTCAGCGTTGTGTTTATTAATGATGTCGTAGTTAAATACTATTATTATTATTATTATTATTTATAAATACAATTAGCAACTTTAGGTGAATAGTATTGGGCCACGGGCTCAAATTATTCATCATCCAATCCAAATTGACCTGTAATAATCTCACCTAGACCTTATTGGCAACTAATAATCCTACCTCAGAATATTCCCTTTATTTATAAATACAATTAGCAACTTTAGGTGAATAGTATTGGGCCACGGGCTCAAATTATTCATCATCCAATCCAAATTGGCCTGTAATAATCTCACCTAGACCTTATTGGCAACTAATAATCATACCTCGGAATATTCCCTCCACCAGTCCCACCTTTCACCTATTTTTCCTACAATGGTCCCCCGTTAAAAAAACTTAACGGAGTTAAGCTTTTTCCAAATTAGAAACAGATTTTTTTGGGTTTTTGATCAGAACGATGATACGAGTCCATTGATGTAAAACTTACTTCGAAATGGTGCTCCAAGTGACTTGATTATGGTTAACTGGAAATTTAAACACCCGAATTGTAGCGCTGTTTTCAACGTTTGGAGCACCGTTTCGAGGCAAGTTTTACATCAATGGACTTGTATTGTCGCTCTAATCAAAAGCCCTAAAAAATCTGTTTGTAATTTAGAAAAAAGCTTAACTCTGTTAAGTTTTTTTAACGGCGGACCATTGTAGGAAAAATAGGTGAAATGTGAGACTGGTGGAGGGAATATCCTGAGGTAGGATTATTAATGGCCAATAAGGTCTAGGTAGGATTATTACAGGCCAATTTCCCATTTATCTATTTATTTTATTTTAATTTGGATTCAAAGGCCTGGTTCAATCTTTTTTCTATTAATTGAATTTCTTTTTGTTTTCACTTGGATTCATTAGGTGCTTTGATATTACTTTATTGTTTATAATTAGTTTGATGGATGATTTAGTTTTAATTTAAGTTTTAAACTATAGTTTTTTTTTTAAATGTTACATTGCGATTTTCTTTTCTTAATCTACATCTAACATAAATTTAATATAAGACTGAGTTTTAGCAATAATGTACAAATTATCAAAACATAGAATTACAAGCCGACGACTCTGCTTCAAGGTTACAATTTTTTTCGTTTTTCTCTTACAACCTTTAAAATATGATACTTTATAAAATTTTGAATTTTTCATTTGACGTTAATTTTTTTCGTTGGGTAAATACTAATGTGCATGTCGTTGCAACCGAGCCTCGCAAAGTTTAACACCCCGTCGCAACGCGCAGGTAATATATCACTAGTTTAATACATATCATATATATGTCGCAAAGCTTTGAGTTAGAGCCTTTCTCCCATCTTGTTAGCTAAAACATATCATATTTTTGTAGATCTTACTTTTTCTCGCCATCTTTTTAAAAATCTTTCTTTTAGCACTTCAGATACAGCTTTTGCATAGAGAAAAATCATATATAAAAAGAAACATATTTTATGGGTAGTCATTAGTCAATTGTAACTTCTATTTATATATAATATTTAAACCTATAATGTAATACTTAATAATAAAGACCATTTTCATATATATTCTGATTTAAGATAAAATAAAATGATAAATTTTGATGAGATGTTAGACTAAAAAGTTAATAAAAATTAAGAAATGCATAAAAAGTTAATCAACATTCAAACCTTGTCAACTTGTCAAGTGTTTAGAAGTGAAACTTTGGTAAGAGCATTCACATCCAATCCATCAAATTATACATACATTCCACTAAAAAACAACTCCTATATCAATATATTTTCACTAAAAACAAATACTTTTTCTCTCTCCTTTCAATTAAATAATATTATCATCACATTTTTCTCTCACTTCCACTCACAACCACTTTCAATATATATTAAAAAATTATAACGGGTGAACAGTGTCCCCCCAAATATACAGATGAACAGTAACATTTTCTCTCTCCTCTACTCACAACCATTTTTTATACCCTTTATAATATAAAAACCCCTCCTTACATAATTTGATGATTAGAATGTGAATGCTCTAAAACAAGTTAAGTTTTATGTCTTAGTCAAGTAAACTAATGTCGGGTTAAATAGTGAAATGATTTACCAATGGGGTGGTGATACATTGGCAAAGGCAAAACTTTTAAATACCTTGGGATGGGGAGGTCTTGGGTTCAAGTCCCACAGACGATAGGAGTAGAGAAATTTGTTGTTAAAAAGAAATAGTGAAATGATTTGATATATTTACAAAGAAAAGTTGTTTAAACTCTACGTGTCACACCATGATTTTTCGATTCATGATTTTTGTTACATTAAATAAACTATTACACAGAAAACTAACTAGCAACGTTTCATTTGAAACATATTCAACATTTGGTCTACTCTTAGCGATCCATACCTAAGTTCATCTATAGATTGCTAAGTGAAAGAACACTTGTCAAATTTATTTCAATTATATGTTTAGTCTTCCATTATGTAATGTTTTTTAACAACATTTTTTTACTTCTACTGTACTTGCAGGGATTTAAACCCACACCACATTTTTGGCGGCAATAAGTAATGCACTAGACCACAAGGCCATGGGTGATTTGAAATTTATTGTGGGTTTGGAGTATTAAGTAGAGTTTTTGTGATTTGTGTTTGATTTGATTTTTGTTGTATTTTTATTAAGAAAAAACTGGCATTTGGGAATTGGGATACCTGCCATGAATCATATTTTGAACAAAAGGTGGAACAAAATAACCCCACTTTGCCTTGTGCTTTCACCAACAAAGGAGCTTGCTCAGCAGGGGTGTGTTCTGTTTCACTTAAATCTTGTTTTTACAATGTGTGACATTTGTGATCTTCAACTTCAGTACTGTTTTAAACAGGATTCATAACTTCTTGGCACAATCGTCTCAGTTCAATTTGTTCATTGGATCATGATTGTATCTTCCTAGTGCAAGTCGAGCTTAGGTTGGGTTTTGCATATTTTTGATGCCCTATCTGATGCTGGGAAAGCAAGTGGTGTGCGTTCGGTTTATCGATTCTGGACTTCAAGGCACTTCAGTTATTCAAGGAGGGCACTTCTCAGCTATTGGTGAGCAGATTGTTTTTTTTTTTTTTTTTTTTGTTCAGTTTTAAACCTAGTACTAGTCAGATACTGAACTTACATCAATGATTTAGTAAAAATTTACCTTTTAAAAATCATTATTGAAATTGTGGTGTTTGTGCTGATAGCAACGGATGTAGCTGCTCGACGGCTGGACATTCCAGATGTTGAAGTTGTAATAAATTACAGCTTCCCGTTGACCACATAGGATTATATCCACAGAACTGGACCCGTTAACAAGAAGGGTGTTGCACATACTTATTTCATGAAGGAGCCTTTTATATATGCTTTACTATTGTATGCTACATTTAACTGAGTTCAAGGTTTGTGACAAGGCTCTACTGAAATTAGAATTAGATTAGACCACTTAAAAATAAAGACAGATTTAATAATAATAATAATAATAATAATAATAATAATAATAATAATAATAATAATAATAATAATAATAATAATAATAATAATAATAATAATAATAATAATAATAATAATAATAATAATAATAATAATAATAATAATAATAATAATAATAATAATAATAATAATAATAATAATAATAATAATAATAATAATAATAATAATAATAATAATAATAATAATAATAATAATAATAATAATAATAATAATAATAATAATAATAATAATAATAATAATAATAATAATAATAATAATAATAATAATAATAATAATAATAATAATAATAATAATAATAATAATAATAATAATAATAATAATAATAATAATAATAATAATAATAATAATAATAATAATAATAATAATAATAATAATAATAATAATAATAATAATAATAATAATAATAATAATAATAATAATAATAATAATAATAATAAATAAAAATAAAAAAAAACTGCATCTTGTTGCACAACCAAATCACATAAAAAACCAAACAAATGCTACTACATTATGTCCTCTAGCTCCTTGCTTTCATTCATCAGATTACTTTGATTTTCCGGAGGCGAAAACAGTTGTACTACCAACTCTACCACTTCTTCTACGCTTTCTCCTAGTCGTGATTCAAGATTTTCAATTAGCGGGTCAATTTCCACAAAAGAAGATGGCCTAATGTTGATGATGTTGGTGATTTCAGACTTTGTAAGCTTGTAAGGTTTACATTTGGTCGCAAACTCAGCAATGCTCTCCCTTGTTTGACAGCAAGCAGGTGTGCTCACCAGGTAGTCGTAAACCTTGAACTCTGAAGGTGCTAGTGGAGCAAGAGCCCGTGTGGGATCGTTTGCAGCCCCTCTAGAACGTAGAAAGTCAACCACTTCGAAATTTGTAAGTGGGCCTGCATTTTCTTTCAGTATCTTCATCGCTAGAAACCGAGTACCTGAGTTGAATAGATAAAACTAAGTGAGGCGATTGAAATAGCCACCTACGGAGGCAAAGTTTCTTCAAAAAATAATTACATAAATTGCTGAAAGGGTTTAATATCACTTTAAAAAGGTGAACTTCGTTACATATAATGTAATGAATTACATCCTACACTTAGACAACGCTCAATTGCATCTTCAATGGTGACACTCATAAGAGCATCGTTCACTACCAAACAAATTACACAAAAGTTCAAAAAAGCATCATTTACTAAATTATCTAAATCAACTAAGTTAAGCATTGAAAGAAAGAGTAAAGATACAATCCCTTGAAATGGTGAGTAAAGATCAGAAATTAGGGTATACATATACGATTCCACAATTTCTTAACTAAAGAAAAACTACAAGTAAATTTAAGAATCAATCAGGAATAAAAATTAGGGTTTACAGTTGCACTAACTTTAACAAACGCAAAGAAGTAATTAAAATCATTAAGATAGAATAGCAAACAAGAAAAAGTAGAAAGTGAAAGTTACGATTGCAGGCAGGCAGGCAGGCGTTGGAGAATAGAAACAAGTAAAAATCCGGTTGAATTGAAAGGGTAGAAGAAGAATGAAACAGTTGGGCTTTGTGACTTCATATATATGTTTGGGCCTTCTTAGAGGCAAAAGGGTTTCATGGAGCATGGACTGGGTAACAAGTTGACCCAGAGCATGATCTGCGTGCGTCACATACTACTAGTAATATAATATGTGTATGTGGTAGGGGTGCAAACGAGCTGAGCCTGAGCTTGACCAGGCTCGAGCTCGAGCTCGAGCTCGTTTAACATATGAAAGCTCGAGCTTGAGCTCGGCTCAATTCGAGCTTTATTTCTAAAGCTCGAGCTCGGCTCGAAGGTATTTTTTCAAGCTCGTTTAGTATTTATTAATTAATTTTTATTAATTATAATTATTGTTATACATATAATTTAGTTATTTTTTATATTTATATAAATGGTAGATATTATTATTTAAATATATGTTTAATATATTAATAAAAAATATATAAAAAGAAAGCTCGTTAAGGCTCGCGAGCCGGCTCGAGCTCGATAAGCGAAGCTCGGGCCCGGGCTCATTTACTAAACGAGCTTGTTTTTAGGTTCGGGCTCGAGCTCGTTTAAGCTCGTCTCGTTAGAGTTTTTTTTCGTGCCGAGCTCGAGTAGCTCGGCTCGTTTGCACCCCTCAGTATGTGCATAGGATGTGAATTGATTTGCGTTTCATAAAAATTCTAACACACGTTATATCTGTCATTAAAAAAATATACAATTAAAACACATTAACATGTTTATTATATGCAAGATACAAACTTATACTAAATGTCTAAATCCAAACAAAAAGTATTTTATCCATCGTATGCACTTGTGCATTGGTGCATTCACTAGTGTAACAAAAAAAAAAACACATATCGTACATGTGTTATACGCACAATAAACTCAAACATGAAAATATTATATAGATGATTACATGTGCACCTACTAATATAAAATTATACATACAATAAAATCTTTAAAAAGTGCATGAGATGTGAACATACTCTATTTACACCAGTTGAGCGGGGTCGACGCACGAGTCGAAACCACCTTCAATTGAAAAACTCTTATGAGAACGAGCGGAACATGACACGTCATCTAATACACCAGCAACGCAGGTCGCAATGGCAGGAGACTCCACAGCTTCCTGGTGAAGGGGTGGCTAATATAAGGAAGAGACAGTGGCGGACCTAGGAATTATTTGTTAGGGGTGTGGATGAGGGGTTCAACCATATTTTCAAGAGGTGCAGTCAGGTTTTTGCCTAAAAAATACACTAACCTTTTTTTTTCAAATAGTGCGTCCACCCACCCACGAAGACACATGATCCACCTTGGAAAGAGAGCATTCACGTCCATTCCATCATTTTTTCACCTTAAATTACACTAAAATACACTATATTTTCTCTCTCATTTTCAATTAAATAATATATTTTTATACCTTTATCATTATCTTTTCTCTCTCCTCCACTCACAACTATTTTCAAAATATATTAAAAAATTATAGGAGTTGAACAGCGTCCCTTCAAATATACAGATGAATAGTAACATTTTCTCTCTCCTCCACTCACAACCACTTTTTATACTCTTTATGTTATAAAAACTCCACTCACACAATTTGATGGCATGGATGTGAATGTTATTCAAAAAGATATTGACCCACCTTCTGTTCATGATTTTTAGTAAGCTTTTGTCAGGTTCAAAAAGAATTACCAAGTTCTATTAATTGAGTGATGGTAAGCACGTTTGTTATATCATACGAGTTGTACGATGTCATATGGGCCGTATGATATGACAAAAATGATCATGTGGGCCATGACTTTGTCAGTGTCACATCAGATTACATATTTGTTAGTCAAAATACATCAAACGGGTTATATGTTTGGCGTAAACCACCTCATGATAGCTTTCACACGACCCGTGACAATTTTTTGCAAGTGACCCATCAATTGTGTATGAATAGTGTGTCTTTAATGTTTTAACTTAACCCTATTTCCAGGATTGACCTGATATCATCATTATATATCGTGATAGAAGTTCATTGTCACAACATAAACAACAATTCTAGAAGCTAACAAGCATTATATTCATTATCCATGTTACTTATCAGACAACTTGTGGAAGGACCAAATACAGAATTGCTAGGGCTGTAAACGAACCGAACGAACACGAACAAGGCCATGTTCGTGTTCGTTCGTTAAGGAAATTAACATGTTCACGAACGCATACCGAACATAAGTTTATGTTCGTGTTCGTTCGTTAAGGAAATTCGGTTGTTCACGAACAGTTCGTGAACACTGGTCTCGAACACAAACGAACGGAAGCAAATAAAAACAAACGTAAAGAACATTTAACTTGAAAATAAAAAAATAAAAACATTATTATCCTTAAACATTGGATATAAGTAGTTAAATACAACCATCAAATGATAAATCAAAACAAAAGAAGTCTACTAGACCACCAAACGATGAATCAAGTTTAACTAATTTAGACATAATTATCCCAAAAATGTCTTAAAATGTCCAAATTTTAGCTAACTTAGAAAAAATAGGGTTTCAAGTTTTCAATACGTTTAGATAAAAGGGTTTATTATTTATTATTTTTTGATATAATCAAACGAACATGAACGAACGTAAACGAACATATTACCGAACGTTCACGAACGTAGTCGAACGAACGAGACCTGTGTTTGTGTTCGTTAACTAAGCTAACCGAACAAAATTTTTTGTTCATGTTCGTTCGTTAAGCTAATCGAACGAACATAAACGAACTTCCCACCGAACGGTTCACGAACTGTTCGCTGAACGTTCGGTTCGTTTACAGCCCTAAGAATTGCATTACACAAATGCTTTAAACACTAAACAAAATCATACTCTTGGACATGATAATTTCCCCTTAAACATCAGAGGAAGATGAGATCGGGAAGTCCCTGGAAGGATCAAAATGTAAAAAAATATGATTTTTTTATTAAGTTATTAGACTCCTCAAACATTCTATATACTAAAGATAAAACATTTTCTATAAATGGATTTTGGTGTAAAGTAGAGTAGAGTAGTTCAAAAATAAATAATAAAAATATGTGTATGAATGTAATTTTTTAAAACTGTTTCTAAACTTATGAAATATTTGAGATACTACTTTTATAAATAACAATATCATGGCATTTTCAGTACAACGCATATAAGCACTTGTACGTAATGCATAACAGATAATCACATGAAATGTGAGAGGAAACAAAGTTGTTAATTGATCTATTACGTTTAGAACAATCGATACAAATGTCTGAACTGATTCGTATTTAAACTCCCTTTTATAACAATATCAATAACTTATAGTAAACATAATTCATTAAAAAAGCATTGAAAACAATTTTGAAGCGAAACTAATAATAACATATATACAACAATTAGAATCAATCATTTTTCACTCTTGATTAGCGAAAAAACATTTGTAATTAACTTAAACAATAAGCAGTAAATTCGATGTTGTATATTAGATCGATATATTAAGTGTTAAATTAAATCTTAGTTGGAAATATGACATTGAGTAAAGTTATGATTTATTATTTGAACAGTGGCAAAACCTTTAGAGCGAAAACGTTTTAAAAGTCCAAACAAGCCAACGCATTGGCCCAGATCACAAAAAGAAAACAGTGACCTGCTCTCCTTTATGACAAAATGGGACCCTTACCATATTATATATTTGTTTATTTTTTCAGTCCAAACTTATGAGTTATAATACAGATTTTTCAACTGAATTGACACATGACTAAGTTGACCAAATGACATCATTTCATTAGTTTAGATTTATAAAGTCAATGATTAAATTATCAAAGTTAATAATTGTAGCATCATCTTCAGGCTCTTTTAACACCTACAGAAAACACCACCTTCCAAGTTGAACCTTTTTCCAAGTATGACTACCAAATGTATGATCTCATTACAAGCACCATAAGTTTTATAAGACTAAGGTCTAAGCATCAGGGTTCTGACCGGCAACAGGCCAAACCGATAGCCTGATCACAGTCTGAGCATCTGGTTGTCTAAAAGCACCCAATGATGCAGTCAAGTCATTGTCACAAGCAATCAATATTATATCACCATCTTCATCTTCATATTTCAGGCTAAAGCTTCCATCGCTTAGCTGAAACCGTGTTGCAACCAGTTTCTCCAACCTTGCCAGTCCATCTGACAGTCTAAATGAAAACTTCACGGTATCTTTTCTGTATGTTACCTTAATCGTGTACGTGTTTGCTGCAGCATTCTTGATATGCTTGTCTTTGACGGTTGTCTCGGGCTTTGCACGTCCGTCAGGCGGATTTTTTTGTTGCGTTGGGTGGAGTACAAGTTGGGAAGTATGCTTACTGTGTTGTGTAAGAGTGGCAGGATCATGAGTGGTGTTTGTTGCATTAGAAGTGCCTAAAACGAGGGTCGTAAGAGCTCTGTCAGATGCATGGACAGCTGCATCTGTTTGGTCCGTCTTCGGAAGGGGGTCGGTTTCATTGGGAGTCCGGCTATATGGCCACCTTGGTATACCATGACTCCTGCAAATGCGCTTTAAGGTAGACCTGCTGACTGCATACATACAATGTAAAAGGTCAAAGGTGAAACTGAGGATATTAGAAGCAAAGGTTGCAAATATTGACATTACTAGAGGTGGCAATATGGACGGGTCAAACTGGCATGGTGGATAATGGTAGTGGTGTGTGCAGTTCAGTCAACCTCAAGATTTTGAGAGCGAGAACCTTAACCTCATTTTGCGGTTAACCCTATTAGTAGTCAACCGCAGTGAGGTTCAGTTAGTGGCTAACCTAACAATCAATAATACATGCAATTCAACTCTCCCTCACCTAAAAGAAATAGCATTGTGTTTAAATTAAATTAAAAAGAGAGTAAGCAAGAAAATGATTTTAAATTCAAGCCATGTATGAAGGTCGAAATCTTATTAGAATATTTAAAAACTTTAATTCTGTAATATGTAAAAAATTCACACACACACACACACACACACACACACACACACACACACACACATATATATATATATATATATATATATATATATATATATATATATATTATATTAATAAAGTATGTCTTCCTTATAAGTATCTTATACATGTATATTCACATATGAGCAGTTCAGTTCAGTGAAACGCATTATTTTAAAGTACCGACCCTAAAAGGAACAACATAATGGGAAGCAACGAACCACATTTTTTTAAAAGCACCAACTGGTTCTAATAAGGAGCACCAAGAGCTATATAAATCCACAATGGAAGGTAAAAACAGGTATTTTTAGTGCAGGACAAAACTAGCCGGATGCATATTTTATGAATAAGTATAATATATGTACCCCCCCAAGTCTTCAACTTGTTACATTAATTTGTCCATATATTGAAACTATTTTCTAGCCTACCCAAATATAAACATGTTTCATTTATACCACCAATTCAGGCCAATAACATATTGGATGACAACTCAGGTCAAGTAGCTTATGTGCTCCTGAAACTGGACAATTACCAACTTCAAAAGCATATTAGCTCTTGCACATAATCTATTTGGGTAGAATTGTTCATTATTCATCATAATTTTTTGGCAACAGCCCCAACTTTTTACCTATTTTCCATCAGCGATCCCATACTAACTAAAAGTTAAGTAGATAACCCAGTTATGTGGCAAAAAACAAAGTTTTGCTGACATGGACTGCTTATGTGGCAAATAAGTCAAAGTTTTGATGATGTGGACTGCTTATGTGGCAAAGTTTTAATGATATGGACCGCTTATGTGGCACTCCACGTCAGCAAAAACTAACTAGGTTAACTTTTAATTAGTATGGGACCGATGAGAGAAAATAGGTTAAAAAGTTGAGACTATCACACAACATTTCCAAAGTTGGGATTGTTGCCGGCCAATATGTCAAAATTGGGATTATAAAAATCCAATTTCCCTACTTTTTTTGCTAGAATTTGTATTAATGATACCAATGTTATGTGACCTTCACTAGCAATATCCCCATAATTTATGTGTTAAGCGAGTAGAGAAACGATATTAATAACAATCTAACTTCCTTCAATGATTTAGTTTAGTTGACTTTTGCATTTGAATAAACTTAGAATGGGTTTCAACCCATTTTGACCTGTTTCATTTTTTGTTGATTCTTTTAGTTCAATCAGTTAGAAATAAAACATAACCTAAATCGACCCCTAGGTCAAACTTGCCACCTCTAGCCATCACAATCTATGAACTCACCATGAAGGCTCTCTGCAGCTTCCTCCATCGTTTTCCCATAATATTTGCTAATTTCCTCTACACTAATTGACCTGTCGGTTCTCTTCCTTTTTCTAATTGGTTCTTTCGAAAAGTCAATGTATTTTCCCCTCCTTTTCCCTGTATTTATATCGACATCTTCAATCCCTACATCCAAATACTGAACAACATTCCCATTTGTTCCTGCAGCAGCAGAATTTGATGGCTTATCTTCCTCTAAACTAATCGGCTTGTCAGTTTTCTTTTTCCTAATCGGCTGTTTGGAATAATCAATTTCTTTTATCGGCAACCCCCCCGCATCAATATCATCTTCTGTTCCAAAATTCATATAAGAAACAAGATTCTCATTTGTTCCAGCAGCAGCAGAATTTGACGACTTATCTTCCTCCATATGATCCACATGATTTAATCCAACATCAACATCGCAATCGTTTTCTCCATTCTCTGCCAGTAGATGTAAATTTTCCAACTCTGGTGGGACCTCTTCTTTTTCAGTCAACGTCAAAGACTCGAGATTCCAAGTAAGAGGTTCTCCCCCGATGACTTGGGGTGACGATATATCACCTAGTTCTATCCTCGAAGCATTTTTAATATGCTGTTTTACGGTTTTCACCAAACTTTGTAGGTCTGCTTCGTTTTCATTCTGTGTTGGTAAAAATAACTCTATAACATATTCACCATCCACTTCAGGACTCTTGAGATAGATAGCTAAACAACTAGTTATTCCATGCATACGCGCATACGCAACCAAGGGGTATTCATCTTCACCGAGTTTACTTACATCTCCACAAAAACATAAACCGTGAGACGACAATGATCTTCCAACAATTCCTTGGGATTTGTCCAGGTGTCGCGATCTACAGGTTTCGTGGAATCCCCACATGCTCAAATCTCGTACGTAGAACGGTAGAGCAGCGGTTGACATGCAGACTTTCCCTATACAGTTTCTACTAAAGCTACTACAACTTCTTTCTAGATTTCCGGAACTGGCAACGACACTACTGTATCCACACGGACCCCACGTCTGAGCTAGAGGTATATTATGAATATCGCATACTGTCTTTAAAGTCCTGAAGATTTCATCCAATTCAAGTTGCCGTTTTTCATCTCCAGCACGTGTCTAAAATTTTAAAGATAACTTCACATGAAATAACACACATACACATGCAAATTATACATGTATGTACACAACTCACGTAAAAGCTCGTATCCTCGAGCACATTTGGAGACTTCAGATTCTCTTCCTGCAAAGTAGAATATAATCAGTTTTAAAAAATGAACAAAATTGCCATAACCACAGAGAAAAAATACGCATGTATGTATGCATGCATGTATCGTGCTACCTTCAGTGCTCTTGAGACTTGTCGAACCTCGAAAGCATAATCAGTATACTTTGATGATGTTATGAGTTCGAGTACGCCTACACAGCAACCACTGCGAGGTTCAAATACAGGCAAATTGATATACCCATGCATGTCCAAACTCCATTCTGGCAACTTTTGGCGATAAACACGACCAGGAGGGCCTAGTTCTTCTCTATGCTCACCATCCACAACAAACACGCGCTGCTCGGATTCCAACCTATACTTGTAAAGGCCTTCGTCAATCGCACCAAGACCAAAAGGTTGGTCCAAAGTCGTTAGCAAGCACCGCTTCATGACAGCAACAGGTGACCAAAACTGAACAAGCACACGTGGCTCACGGAAACTCAAAACCTTAAGTGCAGCTGTAACCTTCTCTTTAATTATCTGTGGGTCTATGATATTTTGATCGACCACCAGATTAGACGAACCTGTGGATATGTGAAGCACAGTAAAGAGTAAGGACGCAGATTTCAGACAATAACAACCACCCCATTTCGTCATTAAAACACAATAAACAAAGGAACATTTAACAATGTAACTCTCCTAATAGTTAGTGTTTTAAAGTTATTCATATTCATAATAACCATTTTACAGAATTTCCTTTCGCTATGTATTCGTTGTCCAGAGTAATCTTAACAGTCACAAATCAGTTTCTTGGTGTGTTCATCATCGAGTCTTGATCATGATTTCATGGGTGATCTTCATTTTACTTTAAAAATCCAATATGAATTCATTAAGCAAACCATTTCCAAGATACTAAATAACCGACTAGTTACTAATATCATATAATAATAACTTCTAACAAATTACATTCAAACATGTTTCACTTGTAGTTTGTATGATAAAACTGCATTGATGTAAGAAGAATCAATTTCCATCTTCTTTGTTTCCATATTAGGTCAATTTAGAAACTGTTATTCACTTGTTCATTTTTTTAAAAACGTTATATAAAATTTTGGTCAATTTTCACCAGATCTAGGTCACAACTAACAAACTTCAAACAATATAATAATCGAAAGTGATCCGAAGCAACACGACAAAATCAACGATGAGCTGTATGTGTAATGCAATTTATTCACACATCACAATCACACAGTTGCCTCAAATCACACAAGTCTTCTTCAAACATATATAAAAATAAAAAAGCAGAGTTCACTTGTATTACAAAACTGCATTAATCTTTCATGTTTCTATCAAACATGGCTATACAAGAATCAGTTTCCATCTTCTTTATTTCCAAAGTTAAGTCAATTTGCAAACCATAATTCACTTATTCAATTTTTTAACAATAACACAATGTTATATAATCTAGTGGTCAATTTATACCAGATCTAGGTCACAACTCACAACAAACAAACTAACTGGAAACAATATAATAATCGAAAATAATCCGAAGCACACGACTAAATCAACGATGAGCTGTATGTGTAGGGTAATTTACTCACACATCACACTCATCCAGTTGACTCAAATCACACAAGTCGTCTCTATATGCATACGTATATAAATAACAATTAAGAGTTCAACTTAGGGTTGGTTATCCAAACAGTCAGAACAAAGAGGAACCTGTCAAGTTCAACAAAATCACAAAAATGAAACTTACTGGTAGGTTCTTCCACCTCTCGACTGCCAAAAACCCTAAGTGAGGTTAGATATCTTTGATTATTATTATCTGAACTTGTAGAATAATAATAATAATCAGCAGAGGCAGAAACAGGCAGAGGTTCATGTATGCAAGTGTATCTCGATTTCAAAGAATCTAAAACCTTTGATTCACTGCTTGCAACTGGATCTAAGGGGGTACTCATGTTCATTTTCTTCAAGGTTTTACAGATCTCTAGTTGTACAGGTTCACAAAACGATGAGCTTTTACGTTTGAACTAACTTATGGACCGTAATTTATTGTAGCTTTTGGACCCGGACCCCCATACGGATTAACCGGTATTTGACCTAGAACTAGAAGTGGGGTCGTGTTTGTTTAAGGGTGGGCGGAGTGGGTTCGGTGAGTGGAGCGGGGAGGGGAGTTTGCAACGTGGAGAACCATTGCCACCCCTTCGGTGAGTTCAGTTCGGTGAGTGGTGAGGGCCAAAATCGGTGGGTATTCACCCCTTCCAACTAATCACAAATTTATATATTTTTTTAAATTGTTTACCACTCTTCATGTGTTGGACCATTGTTAGTGATTGAGTGCAAAATATGGAGTGGGGACTTAACATGACATGACATTTTGGGTGGGGTGGGGTGGGGGGTTTAGGTTTTTGGGTGGTGGTGAGGTGAGGTGGGGTGAGGGTGGGTGTTTAGGTTTTGGGTGGTGATTTTAGTGGGTTTAGGTTTTAGGTTATTGGACACTTGTCACTCTATAAATCCTTCTTACAATTAGAAGTTTTTGTAGAATAACTTAACCTTTTAGCCCATATTTATTAAGTATATAAAGGTATTACTATAGGCTGCTGGGGCACTATTGTGAGCTGGAGGGACCACCATTTTTTGTTGTCCACCTCTTCATGCCATTGTTTTATGGTCAAATTGTCAAAAGGACCATGTCTTAGTTTTTAAAGGATGTTATTATTTTAACTTTTTTATTTAATTTAAAATTTTAAATAAAACTAGGGTTAGGGCTTGAATCTTGATTTTATATCTTATGAATAATGATTATTTAAATAACCACTAGATTATATAATATAATAATTAGTTTTTTATTAAATAAATCATTTCTTTTTTTTGTTATTTTATATTCATTAGGTATTTCTTTCGACTTCATCCAATTTTTGACCCGACTAAAAATTTGCCCCCTAGTTGACCCGGTCTGGTTTTTTTTACCTAGCCTAAAATTATGAATGGTGTTCGGGTGGAACACTTCAACCTGTCAACCTAAAACCTGTCAATCAGACGTGATTGACACCCTGCCTAGAAGCACAATTTTAAAAACTGAACCTAATTAGTTGGTTGAGCGGTTAAGCCATCAACCATAGTGAGTTTGGTTACGAACTAATGTACCAAACACAATTAAATCAATTTTAAGTTAACAAGAGAAATCTCATAAATTAGTAAAAAAGTTACGAAAAACCGAGAATACTTGCCCCCGTTAGATATTCTTTTAAATACAAGTAAAGTCACATGCTTTATACTTTAACAAGAGATATTTTGTAATTATATGACCATCTTTTCTCTCTTTCTTTATCTTTATTCTATTCTTCCTTAAAAGAGTGATGGAAAACCCCACCATTTCTTCTCTTCCAAACATGACGTGGGTTATGTGAGTGATATACTCATATATTAGAAGGTTTGAGACCCGTAAAAAACCTTAGGGTTGAAAAAAAAAGAATGAAAAGTGACGTAAATGAAATGAAATAACTTTATCAGATTAATTAATACTTTAAAACAAAATATGCAGCTAAATATCACATGATATCTATTTTTTGTTTGTGCACCAAGCAAACAAAAATTAAAACACATAATTCATTTCATCAATATATACATGTAATTGGCATCAAACATTCAAACCACAATACTACAAACTCATTATCAATAAAATATGCTAAACCCATATGAAGCATTACTTCAAAGATATTCGAATTCAAACCAAGAAGCAAGTGAGATGTGGCTAACAATGGCTTAGTTACGATGACAAAGTTGTTCTGTAAACCTTTCCTGGCATTTTTAATCGTATAATCAAATTATAGATAATAAGGGAAATTAATGTGGAGATAACTTAGGTATGAATTTATATTCTAGTCATTATAAAATACAATATTGAATATTTTACTTATCAAAAAACTTGGTATTCATTATTATAAATAAGAAAAGAATTGTTTCTACTTTTATAATAAGTGATATCCATGTATAAATTGTTAAAAACATATATTAAAATAATTGTTAAAAACATATATTAAAATAAAGTATAAGTAAAAATTATGAGGTTGAATGAGAGAGTATACATGACATTAAGGTCGGAGGGTGTGGAGGCCCCACCATGGCCACCTCAGCCTCTATAGCGCCACCATGGCGCCATCACCCCACACCCAGCGAATTAAGAAGGGGCGTTATGGGCATGGCTTCACCATGGTAACGAGCTGAATTTGGCAAGATCGAGGTGAGTTAATGAAAATGTATAAATAAAAAAATAATTAGGTAATGATGACGGAGCTTTATTCCACACCCTGCAAGTTAAAGGATGGCTTATAAAGTCCCCTGGCTGACGTGGATCCTAGGTGGCGCTGATGTGTCTTGATAAAGCCCCTATGGGCTTTATCCCATACCCCATAGCCTAATTGAAATAATCTATACTACCTTATTAAGAGAACTAGGATTTTTACTCTTCTGGTAATTTTACATTGTGTACACATTTTGAAGCAACATGTACAAGAGAGCCAAACTATTTTAGAGGGGGTAAACTTGCGCATTGTCCAAAAATTTAAGACATTTTAGGGGCATTTTAGTGATTTCGGCACCTTTGTAACTTATAATTAAGATGACATGTGAAGAGTCTAATAACTATATAAAGCAAATATTATGAATTATTATCTTTAATGTATGAGTATCCACATGTGTTTATCATAATATAGTGACTCTCCATGTACTTACCTCTCATATTTGTAAGACTATAAATAGAGGCTTATGTAGTTCATGCTTTACATCAATAAGAAAATTATTCTCCATTCTCTCTTCTTTGTCTCTTTCTGTTGTGGTAATAGGAGTAGTTGTTTTACTACACGTTATCAGCACGACTGACTTTTGAAGTTGAGGTATATTATCGTATGGTAAGTCGACACCATCTAATTAACTTGTTTTTGTTCATTCCCTCAAAGAAAACCCATATTGTAGTTCATCCGATTTTGGCCTGCATTAAGATTCATATACATTAGTTTTGTCTTGATTCTCTCAAAATATTCACAATAGCATAACTCCATTTTGGGTTATGTGAGATTTACTACTACATCAAAAGAGTAAAGTATTTCTTAATATAGTTAATCTTATTATTACTTTCGTAAATGTCAATTTTTTCATAAATTTGATTTAACATCACACCTCAACGTTATGAATTTCAATTGTTATGTACAAATATTAAGTGTGGTAATTTATCCTTTTACAATGGTTGTGTTAGTTATGACTTGTTAATATTTGATGCTTATATTTAGTAACAGTAACATACAAAATACATGGTTATTTCAAATGTGATAAATAATATATCAGATACTTAACTAATTTTAAAGCAATTGTTATATATATATTAGGTTCAAATGTGAACAACTTCTCCAAAGTGAACTGTGTGAACTGATCTGGGCCCTTGATTTTTATGATCTTGAGATTTAAATGAGTGGCATGATGGTAATTATTTGGTTAATTTTTTCCATTTAATTAAATACAAAAGGGGTATATGTGTAATTACACAATAAAAAAGAATTAAAACATGAAACCTAAATTGTTTCCATTATATTAAAATCTAATCACACAAATCACCACAATCATCTCTCTCTTTGCGAAATCAGCCTTCAAGATCACTGATGAAGTAGACGATGATTAAGCAGACGATAACAAAGCCGATGAAATAGATTGCAAGAGACTTCATAACGCTATTTGTGACAATATTTAAATTAACCATTTTCATTCAAAAACATCAATTGTCAACATTACATAGAAATCTCAAATAACAACAAGTTCAACGAAAGTACATAACAACGTAACAAAATTGATACAACATTTTAAACCTAAGACGTCTAAATGTGTATCTAGGCATCATTGCTACTTCGTTTCAAAGCATCATCATCCTCAACCTGTAACATGTTAAAATAAAGTTCAATGCAAAAGCAAAGGCGAGTACACAAGGTTTAAATAGTATAGCATATGTATAAAGCATTTACTCGAATCCACATGGCAATTTGTAAACAAGGTAACTAGCATGCATAACATCACGTCTAACCCAAGTGTCCACTAGTATTTAGCATCCCTCACCACAAAAGTAACGAGACCGTTTTAGTATAATGACTTAACAAGACCCCGACGGGTGGTGTGCTACTCCTATAGCGCTATATATGTTAAGTTGAGGGTTTAGCATAGTAATGGCATAAAGCATGTATAATCTTGCATGAACCTACGTAAACAAGTAGCATGTATAACGGATTGAGTTCATAAAACAAGTTTAAGTGTGTGTAAGTGTGATTTTGTATGGTAACATGTTACAACCCAAAAGTGGTTTAAAATGTAAATGGGTCGAGTGTCCTCACGGTTTTGCAAGTATTCTACTTGGTAAATCCGCGAGAGTGTTGGTTTGTTTAGGAGGTTGGAACACCGTGTCCTTCTACACGAAGAAACAAAGTGTGTGAGTTGGGAATTCGGAAGAATTTAGGGATTTAGGACTTTAAAACACAAGAACATGTGTATTCAAAAGTAATCATCCTTTAACATAAGTACTTGTTTTTGACACTCTGGAACCTCAAGGGTTAATGTTTTCACGAGTAATGTACTCATTAGAATCGTAACAAGTCTTATGCCTTAGATGATGTTATTCTAATATCTTGACGAATGAACACAAGTTCACCATCAAGGGTTAGAATAGTATATGTATGTATAAGTAATATAGGTATTATTAAGTCCAATAGTCAAGTATGAGGTAGAAGATTTATCTTCATTTAGGTACCTCTATTGTGTCATAGAATTCATGTAGGAAGAACAAGCTTCCATTTAGGTACCTCTTATGGTTCACCACTACACTTGATGTAAAACATACAAGGAGGGTCGTGAACTAATGTTAATACAAGAATAACAACAACTATACTATGAGAAATCATCAAGTAATGTGGGGATTCTTTGTTGGACAACCCAAGTTAGTCCATAATCACACCTTCATCAAGCTTGAAGCTTGAACATGACTAGTGGGTTAAAAAACCTAAATAAAACATAAAGTATTTGAGGTTTAACCTCTGATGTTGTATGACTCAGCCCTGTTTTTAAGCTTAACTAACCATAGAAGTGGTTATAAGCATAAGGACGTGGGTTTGAGTGAGTTAAACTCAAGTTTGAATAAGGATTAGTAAAGATAAATGAAAACAGTGAACTTTGGAGCCTATTTGCCGGAGTTCCAGGGACTTATTCACTGAGAAACACCCATGGAATCGAAGCTAAGGTCAAGCCAAGTGTTCTGGAAAAAGAATGAGCTAAAACGGACGAGAAACGAAGAAGTTATGCATACTTTTGTGAAGAGATGCAAATCTGCTAAAATCTTCTGATGTAGTTGCGAATTTCCAGCTGATTAGAGTGAATTAGGAGTGAAATGGAGGTGTTTGCAAAGTAATGTAGGCTTGGATTAGTTTGGTATTTATAAGGGTTGGATTAGGTTAGGTGTTGGTGAGTTATTATGTCACACCCTGAATATTACGGAAGCGTGATTATGGTGTGACTTTCTTAATACCACTGCATTCAATCATAACAACAACTATATGATTAAAACCATAAATGCTCATCCATAAATTAAGTTTAAAATCATGAGAACATTGTCTTAAAACAGAGAAATTCAAATACGAGTACAACCATGCAACTTGTTTAAAAGTTCACAAAGACTCGACAAAAGATATTAAATAAAACCAGGATTTGGGAGGGGTGTCTGGTCCAGGATAGGACACCCTAGCCAAACCATAAGACCATGGATGACATCTTTTATTCTTGGCATAACTTGAAACATGCAAACGCCCGCCAGATCCTCATCTAATTCCCTGAAATACATGTAGTTGAAAACATCAACAAAAGTTGAGCGAGTTCATGTGTTTGTTTGTGCGTATGAGTAAACCTTTGAAAGTACGTCTGTATGTATGTAAATCCTGGTATGAAAGCAACAAGGAAAACAGATCACCAATGGTTTGCAAGGCCATTGATATGTGTGAAGTGATGCAGGAAAACTCAAACCTAGCAGATTTGTCTCCGGGAATAAGACATAGTCGCCACATGGGCCACCCTGGTCCGCATGGGTGTGGGCTCGCTACACCCAAATAAATCTATCACCCATGTCCCTCGGTCCTACAACGAGGATTAATGGCCTTAAGTGTTATACCCACCACTCACATGATCAAGCAGCACCCTTCCTTTGCTAACCATATCATGTCAAAATGTTTGTAAATAGTATGTAACATGTACTTCACCCCCGAAGTTATAAAACTGAAAACAGTTAAAAGAAAAGGGGGACATGAACTCACAGTCTTGCGTCTTCGGGTCACAGTAACTCAAAGCTCCTTCGGTGAACACGACTACCTACAACGTACTAATGTCTATTAGACGGATGGGTCGTGCCTTGATTTAGTATTAATTTCCTTGAGTTACGTTTCTTTTATGCCTTTGATATTATTCCAGGTTATATAATTATTGTCAAAATAATTAATATTTTAACTTAAATTATATTTATTAAATTTTGGAATAATTGTTACACAATATATATTAACTTAATACTTCCCAAGTATTAATACTTGTATTTCCTTCCTAAGGATGGGGGTATCTTATACACGTGTATTCGCATTCTTGTATTTGTATATTTTTGCCATGTTTTGGTGTCGTATTCCGGTGAGTATTTATACGTGTGAGAGTACGTATTTTATTGTATCCATTAAGTATTCATATCATTAGATTTATATTTAAACTTTCCGGAATATTATTTCTAATAAAAGTGCACCAATATATATATTTCCAAAATATATATATTTAAGAAATATTACTTAGAAAAATTATTTATAATTTTTCTCTTGGCAGAAATATTTGTAGTTCCAAAATAATATATTTTCAAGTCTAACTTAGAAAATATGTATATAAACTTATTTTTATCCAAAAATAATGTATTTCAAGTTTACTCAAGAAAATATATATTTTTCCCAAAAATAATATATCTTCTAATAATTCCAAGGAAAATATATATATTTATACTTGTAAAAAATGCTATATTTTTCCCTTGCCAAAATATGATATACTCTTGTGATAATCATAAAAATCATATTTTCGTTTCCTTGTGTCTAAATTATTATTTACCAAAGTATACTTGCGAATTAAGTTCCGGAATATTTTGTAAGTTACATTTCTTGTTCGGTTTCGCTAATATTTTGTGTGTAACTTGTATATTTATTCCTTGAGATTTTGGTAATATTTTGGATTGTAATCCTTGGTATTTTGATGTGTTATATTATTTCAAGTCCTAAAATAATATAACTATTACACAAAGTATACAAATAATCACACACATTGTGTCTCCTAAATATATACTTCCCAAATACATATTTAGTCACTTTTATTTATGAAAACCAACCTCCAATATTTGTATTTTTGTAACAAAAAATTTTGGCAAAGTTTATGTGACCATTTATTGTTGAAAATACACTTGTAAGTGTATGTTTATAAATATTTTTCTAAGTGTTTATATTTTTAGAAAATTTTGCCATAGTTTCCCCTAGAAATGGAGGTTTCCATGCTTTCAAGCATATCATTTTCTTTTGTAAAAATCATCACAATCAATCCACAATCAACACTAAACAACCTTTACTTATCAATCTTGCCAAAATCATGCATATTCTGCTACTTCATGAACTTGAAAGTTTATGAAAATTTGTAGTAACTTGGTAGGGTGTTTAGTAAGTTTAGTTACCCTTTAAAGTGTGGTTGTTTATATAAAAACATCATTCTTGGATGACTTAGATGTTTACAACTTGTAATCATGTTTTACAAAAATGTTTCTTAATGAAATTTTCTTGTTACGCAAGTGTTTCTACACTTGTTTAATCACTAAAAACAAGTCTTGTTTATGTAAGAACCAAGATTATATGAAACTTATGTTTTTAACTTGGTTTCTTTGAAATACCATTTATAAATATTTAGATCCATATGATCAACAACTTACTTTAATCATGGTTTTTCAAGAAAACATTATTTCCTTGAAGTTCATGCTTTAAGTGTGGATGATCCATCATCCTACAACAATTTCTATTCTCACATCTTGCTAAACTATGTTTTTAATCATGATTTAGCAAGACCTTATGATGATTAACATCACTTCTACAAACAATCAAAGATCAACAAACATAACAACTTATATTCATCAAGATATCTTTACTAAACAAGCTTATATTCATGTTTACTTCATATGATTCTTTAGTGTTCTTGATATTTTTAATCATGATTCATCATTAACCACTAAAAATGGAAGTAAACTAGCAAGATTAAGATTCTTACCACTAGCACAAGGCTAGGGATGATCAAGAGTAGAAATCAAGAGGATAAAAGCAAATAGAGAAGGTCCTTCAAGATCCAAAGCCACCAAGCTCCTTTGTATGAACTTTAACACCCTTGCATGTGCTTAGAATGGATGAAGATGAAGGAATAAAGGTGATGGTGGTGTGGGTTGGGTTCGGCCGAGAGCTCCCAAGAGAGGAGAAGGAGAAGTGTGTTTTTGTGTGAGTGTAGAAATGAATCCTTGATCTTTCATGTCTTTATATAAACCATGTTCTCCATTTACCTCTTGGGTTTTATGTTATAAAAAGCACAACAAGATCTAATTTAATATAGAAATAAAATCCACAAGGTGAGGGGCTAAGTATGGCCGTCCCATAGGTGGGGGGGTCTAGCTTAGGTTTAAACCTTTTAGTTGTAATCTAGTACAAATTCAAGTATTCGTTACGTGTTTCAGTTATTAGATATTTTTAGGAGGTGTTATGATGTTCGGGGATCATAACTAGCTTGGAAACATTAAAATAGTGCTTCTAGTGTAAATTTGATGTTTCGGGTAGTGTCTGGTTGTTCGGTTGGATACTGGTTTGTTAAAGTGCTAAACTTGCAGTTTAGTGTTCTTTATGCAACCTTTTGTGACACTTTTAATTCCCGACACTTAGGAAAGCATTCAGGACCATTTTATCATGTTTCTGCATAAAATAAGTATGTTAAAATGCTGATTTATGCTGAATTTTGCTGAATTCAGCACTTTGGGTGAGTTTTAGGCACTTTCCGACACTTAAACTATCACCTAGAAAAGCAGTTTTGTGGTCCTTACTTCCCTACACTCTATACTAGTGTAGTACTTAGTTCCTGGCTCATACTGGGTCTCAAAACACTGTCTGTCTATGTGCTGAGTTCTGTCAGCATTTGCTGATTTATCCGTTTACTGTGCTAACTGTACTTAATGCATCATTTAAGGCAATATAGCTTTCATGCAATATTGATATGACATTAAACAATGTATGATGCACATGTATGTGTATGACAGTAATCAGAAAGCAGTTAATTGTAATTCAGCACAGTCATTAAGCATTAATCAAGATTAATTAATTGTACGGATACCTGGATTTTTGACAGTTGTCACATATTAAATGCTAAAAGTGGGTTTAAAACACAAAAAGGGCCAAAAAACGCGCCTAAACTCGTCTGGTTACGTTTCAGCGAGTTGGGCTGTTGTGGCGGGCCGCGTGACACCCAGCTAGGCCTGGTCGTGGGCCGCTAGGCCTTCACGGAGCGAGTTTATAAATAAAATGGGGGCCGGGTTATACTCGATGAGAAGCCGCAGCTCGGCTGGTTGGTGTGCGCGTGTTTGGGGGTGTCGACCCGGGTTCGAAACCCGGCGTCTGCATCCTTTTTATTATATTTTTTTTTTGTTTCAATCACCACCCTATACTTTCAATGTGTCACACCATGGTCCCCTAACTTTAACTAAACCGGTTATGATAATAATAACCTTATACTTAAACTAACTAACCTAGTTATAAAATCTTTAACCATTTAATTTATTTTAACAATTGATTAAGTAATTTAACTAGGTTATTTCTTAACCTTAAAATCTAACGGGACTAACTGGATTATTAGAAAAATAAACTTTTAATTAACAAAATTAACTAAATAACCATATTTTATGAGCAAATTTAAATTAGGAAGAATTCATTAAACGGTTATTCATTTTACGTGACTTCCACTCTCATCATTAATTAGTTTAACGAGCATCAAGTGTTGGTAAATAACGAATCAAGAATCCTTGAATAATATTCCGTTCAAAGGACGCATTATTCACAAGTTTCACGTATTTGCAAGATTAGCACAAGGTTTCCAAGAATTACGAATATACATCGATTGTTTCATGAAATTGAATGTAGGAGCACATATAAAGTATGTATATCATGTATTTACAAAATAAGAGTTTTATTTATGATCCAAGTCTCGGATTTTACAACGATTGCAAAGAAAGAACGATTACAAGAACACAAGACTTCCAAAAATAGAACCACGAACAAGACTTGCTATAAATGGAAAGTACAAATAAGCAGGGCGTTACAGGCGATGTCCGTGAAGGCAGTTGCAGGTGGTCGGTGATGATAAACGATGATTGTCAGAGATTGGTGAAGAACATGGTAATGGTACGGTGACCGGAGGGTGTCGGAGGTACGGAGATGATTGATGAAAGTGTTTGGAAGATGATGATCGGAGACGATAAAGGAATTGTTGGTGAGATGAAGATGGTATGACGAAGACGACCGGAGATGATGATCGGAAACGATGACCGAAGTGGATGGAGACGATGCTGAATATGTTAGGGTTTAGTTTCGTGTTTCAGGTTGGTGTACACATGTGTACTCTGTTTATGCAAATGGGTTTACACCTGTGTATAGTAGTAGTTATGTGTTTCAGGTCGGTGTACACATGTGTACTCTGCTTATGCAAATGGGTATAAACTGTGTATACACCTGTGTAAATTGGGTGTACACCTGCGTATATGTCTGTACATAGGTCTATTAAATTTAAATACACAGGTGTACTTCGGGATTCATGCATGTCTGTACGTAATCGAAATCTGGGTTTTTTTATCGATGAAGAAAAAATACATGATGATGAAGAACTGCTCGATTGAAAAAAAAAATCTGGATTGTTTTGAATGGTGATTGTTATGGGTCATTTTCTGAGTATATATATCCTGACTAATATTCTGCTTTTGATTGTTTACCTGTGACCAGGATACCGGATCAGGATATTGGTAACATCCTGGTGCGATATCCTGGTGTTAACTAAATTGACCACGTGCAGGTTAGAAGCTGTAGGTCACTAACGGTCAGATGGACTTCTTCTCCTTAAGACTCGGGCGAACCAGTTAAATGAGAGACGTTGGACCCGAAAGACCAGGTCTACAACGTTCAAGTGGGGAATATCCGCCGGATCCCGATTTAATAGGGTAGTTTGTTACATTTCTTTTACTATAAATAGATGGATCGGATCAGTTAAGGCACACACTTTTTCATTCGCACACTTTACTCTCGAGCTACTGGCAACTACTACACACAAACACTTGTACTCGAATCACATTGTAACACTTAGTTGATCCGCATCACATCCTGCACTGTATCCTGATATTTGAAGTAATAGAAGAACAAGGCAGCTGCGATTGTCAGCTCCCAAGGTTTTGTGCCAGCGATCTAGATTGATCAAGGGCTTTCCTCGTACATCTTGTGTCACCCCTTTACTTTTTTGCTCATAGTTTGATCATAGATACAGCTCTATATCCTGAGCCGTATCCTGAAACTGTTTTTACAATTAATTTGATTAACATATTTTCGACACTCCTTTCTAGCACACTACCTCACTTAACTAATTTGATCACTTAATTGCTTCGGTAATTTTTTACCAAAACAATTTGGCGCCCACCGTGGGGCAAGTGGTACTATTTTTACTAAAAACTTTAGTAAAATCATTACTCGGTTTTCTATTATCAAAACTTTTTGCTACATTGTTTTCAATGGCCTCGAGATCAAACATGAGCTCTTCCACCATGTCTGCTACAACCTCTGCAACACTTGGTTCGGTGCTTCCACTTCCTCCTCCAAGAATGCAAGCTTCTTCACACGGAACTGAGAGTCATGTGGCTCGGGATGTTATCCCCGCTCCCAGTACCCTGGGATCTGGTCCTGTTTTGGCTTCTAATGATGAAATTCTGAATTTGTTTGGTAGTGTACAGGAGCAGATGAGGCAGCAGCAGGAAACTAATCAGATGCTGATGAGAGAGATACAACTCTTGAAATCCGGCCCAAGTAGACCTGCTGAAGAAACAGTCACTCCATTGCAGCCTAGGGCTTTGAACTTCAGTTCTGCAGTTTACACTGAGGATAACCGGGGGAATATCGTACCAAGCCATTCTCAGAATCATACTCCTGAGATACCCTCCTCGGTCAGGATGTCAACTGTGAGGAGCTCAGGATATGCTTCAGGATATGGCCAGAATCCTCAGACCGGTAACGTGTCAAATAATAATATTATTGCTACTAACAATAATGGGTCTTTGCAGGATGCAGGTATGACGTCAACATTTACTAGGGAGCTTCAGAAATTGAAGGACATGATATCCAGTGTACCTGGAGTGGTCCAGCCAATTCCGGAAGTGTCCCAAGACAGCCACAGGATATCCCGCTTTGCATATCCTATCTGTGATGCTGAAATCCCAAAGTGATTTCAAACCCCCAACATGAAACTGTATGATGGGTCTACGGATCCTGAAGAGCATGTTGCCCAGTATAGATAAAGAATGGAGATTAATCCTATCCCTTCGGAGCTCAAGGAAGCATGCTTGTGCAAGGGTTTCGGTTCTACCTTGACAGGATCAGCCTTAAAATGGCTGTTAAATGTTCCTCCTCACTCAATTACTTCATTTGCTCACTTGGTTAATTTATTTAATAGTCAGTTTTCTTGTAGCCGGAGTTTTGAGAAACTAACCAGTGATCTTTACAGGATAACTCAAGGACCTCAGGAATCCTTGAGGGATTATGTGAACAAGTTTAGTCAGGAATCCTTGGATATCCCACATCTTGATGTTGCAATAGCTGTGCAGGCTTTTAAGATGGGATTACAAAAAGATTCTCAGTTCTATCAGGATCTTGTAATGAATCCCTCCAGGAATCTCGACGAAGCTCGTAACAGGGCCTTGAGATATATTCGCTTGGAAGATGAGAAAAAGATGCAAGAGAGGATGAATTCTACCTCAACCTACGAATCAACCAACAGGAAATCAGAATCCTCGTATAAACCGTACCGCTCCAAGCCATATGGCAGAAATGACAACAAGAAAGTGAATGTTGTTGAAGACGAGGATCCTGAAGAATATCCTGAATTATCCGAATATTGCTTTTCTGTTAATATACCTGAGTTAATGTATGCTATGCAGGGTTTAGGAGACAAAGCTAGGTGGCCTCGAAAGAATCTACAAAAAGCTGATTGGAAGTATAAATCCAAATGGTGTGCCGTCCATGAAGATTTCGGACATGTGACTGAGGATTGCATTGCTCTAAGGAAAGAAATAAGCTACCTATTGAGCAAGGGATATCTAAAGGATTTGCTGGGAAGAAAGAAAAATAAAGGGCAGGATCCTGAGAAGGATCCTGAACGTGCAGCATCACCCCCAGCAGATGCCAAAATAATTAACTTTATTTCAGGAGGATCCGACATTTGTGGGACTTCGTATTCTGCGGCCAAGAGACATGCAAAGGAGGCTAAGACTGAAAGGGGAGACAAACCAGCCAGAATGACTACCCTCACAACTGACAAAGTGATCACTTTCGACAGTGATGACAGGGATACTGTCCAGGATCCTCACCATGACGCCCTCGTAATAACATTATATGTTGCTAACCATTTTGTACGCAGGATATTAGTGGATAATGGCAGCTCTGTCAACATAATTCAGCTGGAAACATTGAAGAGGATGAATGTATCTCCGATGGACATTACTTCGAAATCCACCGTGCTCGTTGGCTTCAGTGGGGAAGCTAGGAATACCGTTGGGGAGATTAAGTTACCAGTATATGTTGAAGGGGTCAACTCGATACAACGTTTCTGTGTGATGGACTCCCTATCCTGCTATAACATCATACTAGGCAGGCCATGGATCCATGATATGAAGGCTGTGCCATCGACTTATCATCAGTGCATCAAGATCCCTACCCCTTGGGGAGTTGTCAAGGTTGATAGTGATCAGCAGGAGGCGAAGGAATGCTACTCATCCTCAATGAAATCCTCAACCAAGCCTAATGCAGCATAGCAATCAAAGATGCGGGCCCAGGATATCATGGAAGCGTCGGAGCAGGATGTAAAGAAAGTTATCCTGGATTAGGATAATCCGGATATCTCGGTGCTCGTAGGAACCAATATCCCTCAGGATATTGAAAATCAATTGACTAATTTTTTGAAATGCAGGATGTCAACATTCGCATGGAAGCAGGAGGATATGACAGGTATTTCCAAGGATATTATAACACATAAGCTCGGTATTGACAGGTCATTCAAGCCGGTCCAACAAAAGAGAAGGAAATTTGCTCCGGAGCGAAATGTGATCATCCAAGAGGAAGTTGAAAGACTACTAAGGAGCAAGATGATTAGAAAAGTGAAGTTTCCTAAATGGCTTGCGAATGTAGTCGTGGTACAAAAGAAAAATGGGAAATGGAGAGTTTGTGTAGACTACACAGACTTAAACAAAGCCTGTCCGAAAGACCCGTTTCCTCTACCTCATATTGATTCAATGGTAGATGCTACTGCCGGCCACGAGATGTTAACCTTCATGGATGCCTCTTCAGGATTTCAGAAAATCCAAATGGAACCCTCTGATCAGGAGGATACTGCTTTCGTGACACCCACATGTATTTATTGTTATACTGCTATGCCCTTTGGTTTGAAAAATGCAGGTGCAACATACCAGAGGTTGGTAAACATGATGTTTAAAAACAAGCTGGGGGACACCATGGAGGTATATATTGACGATATGGTGGTGAAATCTAAAAAGGCTGAGGATCACCTCCAGGATATTAAGGGAGCGTTTGATATCCTGGATCAATATAACATGAAACTGAATCCTGCTAAGTGCCATTTCGGAGTGGGGGCAGGAAAGTTTCTGGGATATATGGTGACCAAAAGAGGGATAGAGGCGAGCCCGGAGCAGATTAAAGCTATCTTGGATATCAAATCACCTTCAAATATGAAGGATGTTCAACGATTAACAGGGCGAGTAGCAGCATTAAACAGATTTATCTCAAGATCCTCCGAGAAATGCAAGGAATTTTACGATATCCTGAAGAAAAACAAGAAGTTCGAATGGGGGGCAAAGCATGAAGCAGCCTTGCAGGATTTGAAGCAGTATCTTTCAACCGCACCCTTATTGATGAAGCCTGAGGATGACGAACCATTATCCCTGTATCTTGCAGTGTCAGGGAATGCAGTAAGTGTTGTCCTTATAAAGGATCATGAAGGTCAGCAGTATCCTGTCTATTACGTTAGTAAAAGTTTATTAGATGCTGAAACTAGATATTCTCATCTAGAAAAATTGATATTAGCCTAGTTATGGCATCAACAAAGCTTAGACATTATTTTGAGACACATAGGATACATGTTAAAACCAATTATCCTGTTAAAAATGTGCTTAGGAAACCTGAGATGTCAGGTAGGATGGCTAAGTGGTCAGTGAAATTAAGTGCTTATGACTTAGTGTATAAACCTAGAAATGCCATAAAGTCTCAGGCTTTAGCTGACTTTGTGGCTGATTTCAGTAGTGACATTCAAAATGAAGTAGACTTAGAAGTACAGCAGCTAGGAGAAAACTTAGAATCCTGGACATTATATACTGATGGAGCATCTAATGTTAGAGGAATAGGATTGGGAATACTACTCAAATCGCCACAGGGGGACATATTACCCCAGGCTATTAGGTGTGAATTTCCTGCTACTAATAATGAAGCAGAGTATGAGGCTTTAATTGCAGGATTAGAATTGGCTAAGAATATGAATATCAAGAATTTGCAAGTATATATTGACTCCTTGTTAATCACAAATCATTTTAATGGATCCTATGCAGTTAAAGGTGAGAAGTTAGTCGAGTACCTCGATATTCTTAAAAAATTAGCAGGATATTTCGATGTTTTTACACTTGAACAGGTACCAAGAGAAGATAATGCTAAAGCGGATACCTTGGCAAACTTAGGATCATCAGTCAGGATACCAGAGGGAACCCAAATACCGATACTTCATATTCTGTATCCTGCTGTGGATCCCTTCAAAGCTCAGGATAAGGAGGTGACAAGCATTCAGGATCCTGGTCATGATCCTGATAAGGATGATGAATCCTGGATGACTCCGATCATAAGATATCTCAAGGAAGGATACATCCCTAAAGATGAGAATCCTAAGGCATTCAGGATGAAGGTATCACGATTTACCATTATAAATAATGTTTTATATAAAAAATCTCTTGCAGGTCCGTACCTGAGATGCCTGAAGGATCCTGAAACCAAAGACGTGCTTCAGGATATACACGAAGGGGATTGTGGTAACCATACTGGGGGCAGGTCGTTATTCTCAAAAGTATTAAGGACAGGATATTATTGGCCGACGATGAGAAAAGATGCTGCAGAATATGCTCGAAGATGTGACGCATGTCAAAGACATAGTAATATATTACATCAGCATGCTGAACCGCTGTATCCTATTGTTTCCCCTTGGTCGTTTATGAAATGGGGGATGGATATAGTGGGAAAGCTTCCAAAGGCTCCAGGAGGAAAAGTTTTCATGTTGGCAATGACGGATTATTTCTCCAAGTGGGTTGAAGCAGAAGCATTTGTTCAGGTTAGAGATCAAGAAGTGGTATCCTTCATAAAAAGGAATATCCTGACTAGGTTTGGAGTACCAGCTGAGATAATTTGTGACAATGGATCTCAATTTATAAGTAAAAGGACTACTGACTTTTGCAAGAGTTGGGGAATTAAAATGATCACGTCTACTCCGGTACATCCTCAAGCAAATGGATAAGCAGAATCCTCGAACAAGATAATTGTCAACAACTTAAAAAAGAGACTAGGGGCTAAGAAAGGAAGATGGGCAGAAGAATTACCCTTTGTTTTGTGGGCTGATAGGACAACGGTGAAGAGTGCAACTGGCCAAACCCCGTTTTCCTTAGTGTTTGGAGCAGAAGCGGTGATCCCGACAGAAATGGTGATACCTACAGCGAGATCCAACCTCAGGGATCCTGAGCAGAATCCTGAAATCCTATGCCAGGAACTGGATACTATTGATGAGACAAGAGACGCTGCGAGGCTAAGGATGGCAGCATATCAACAGAGGATATCCAAAGCATATAACAAGGATATAAGGACCAGAAGATTTCAGGTTGGAGATTGGGTATTGGGAAAGGCTTTTCAGAATACTACTAATCCTGCTGATGGAAAGTTGGCTCCAAAATGGGAAGGACCCTATGAGGTTGAATCAGAATCAGGAAAAGGAGCATACCGACTCAAGAATATGGAGGGGGATATGCTACCGAGATCCTGGAATGCTATACATCTAAAACTCTATTTTAAGTGAGTATGGAATTTAAATTCTAACTCAGGATGGTATGGATTCTGTCTCTTTTATTAAATTTTGATATTACTTACTGTATTAAACCCATTACTGACTTAAGCATCGGAGGGGTGTTAGCCAGGCTAACACCCACCTTAGCTTACAATGGTTTTGCAGAATACGCTTCGGGATGTAGCACCAGGATACACATTCAGCATACTTCGGAAGATTAGAGGATTGGCCCCCTCTCTCACGTCTAAGGGATCCTGATCCCTTCACAGGTTTAAAGGTATTCACCTTTCTTCCGAATTGGGTTTAAACACCCCGCCTGGAGCGCAAGTTATTCAGGAATAGTTCAAGGTGGCGGGACCAGTTCATGTAAAAGTAGCTGACAATTTCGTTACTGTTGGCTATATCCTGAATCCTAAAGGTATATGAGGATTGATCACCCTCTCTCACGAAAGGGTATTTTCATACTCTCTAAGGTTTAAAGGTTTTCACCTTTCTAAGTCTTGGAGTTTATACACTCCCGCCTGTAGCGCATGAAAATTTGGGATTTTCCCCAGGATACTAAGAATTTATCTCCAATATATTTTGGGTTTTACCCCTGTAACACAGGAATCGTCTATACAGTTGGAACTAATGTTCAAAAATTTTCTAAGTGTTTGAGGACATTATGCACAGGGGACATTCCTTCTAAAGCAATTATGTGAAGCTCAAAAGATCAAAATTGGGCTAAGTGTCTCGGACTGGGGACATCTTAGTGGGAGAAGTTGCAAAAGGGGTTGGAGTTTGATACTAGGCTCACACTCACTTCCTGGTATGATCTTTCCTTTGTGAATCTTCCATGAATTATTTAACTCTGATTAAGACTCAAAATATCCTGAAAACGACATATCTTTAGGATATGTCTTCAGAATGTGCTTTTGGGATATGTTTCGGGATATTTGATTGAAATATTTGGGAAGTTATACTTGATTGAAAATAAACTCTGATCAAACAAGTGTTATCAAAACAGGTTTTAGAAAACGGACTATCTTTTATTCCTTAGAGGTTTTGTCTAAAGTTGATTGAATTCTATTTAAAAAAAAAGGTTTTCATAATATATCACTGAGTATATTGATCATGATATTTTGCAAAGCTAAAATCTACACTAAGAAATGCATGACAGAAATTAAAGAACAATAGCAAGTCAATTGAAAGATGAAATTATAATACCAATTGATGACCGAAGGCTTCATCCTAAAACCTAGGATCCATCCACCTTCGGCTATCAAGTTGTTTTAATGCAGAAATAAAAACTGTTCTTAGGACAAGAAGTAAAATTGTTCAAACATAAGTGTAACTCTCAAATTTAAGGGAAATAAGTTTTAGGAGGCAACGCCTTCTTCGTTCATGGTATTTTCAGCAGCATCCGTCTTGGGATCAACCTCGGCATCCTTCTCAGCATCAGTTGGTTTTTCGGCTGCCTTTGAAGATCCTTCAGCTGCGGGTTTAGCAGAAGTGCCGCCGAGACCCCTCACCCTTGTTTCCCAGGCATCGATGTCCCAAGAAGGGCATTCGAAGCCCAGTGCTTTGGCTTCATGGGCCATCTTTAGCCTGGCCTGGAGAAGGGAAGTGACGACGGAACTTTTGAGGCTTTCCCGGTAGCTGACCATATCCCGTTCGTGTTGAGCGTGGGCAGCATCAAGATCGGCTTGGGCCTGGAGAGCAGCTTTGTTGAGGGCGGCCTGGTGTTCTTGGGTCATAGCCTTGAACTTCTCCTCGTAGTGCCGAGACTTGGCGGCTGCAATCATGCCCTGATCGGAGAAGGTAACCTCGGCTTTCTTTAACTTGGATTCAAGCGTCTTGTTGAGCCCACAGGATTCTTGATATAGATGGACCAGACGTTCAAGACCCTGCAAAGTAAGAGGACATGTATTGGTTTTAATAAATACTTATAAGTGATATAAGGTGCAGGATATGGATCAAGGATACTGACCTGGTTGAGAAAAGAAGTCATAAATCCACTTGCTTCAATGAACCCGTGATTCTCATAGGGGAATGTATCAGAGATAACGGGAGAATCAGGCTCTTTCCTTTTACGAGAACTTGAACTCCAGGGCTTGGTAGCTGGCGAAGGTTTGGGAATGATGATGGCCTTGGAGCTGCTGGGCTTGGATGAGGCCGTGGCCTTGGGACTAGGTTCCTTCTTGATCTGGACCTGATCAGAATAACTGTCCAGCTCATCAAGGTCGAAAACTTCAGGGATCTTGACTGGTGCTGCATAAAGGGAAAAGTCCTATATCTTTATTACCCTTCATTATATTATATTGCACTAATTATTTATTTCAAAAGTAACCCTTACCAAACATTTCGGATGATGAGTATTGACTGGAACTCGGGATATGTGTGGTAAAACTCCTGTCACTTGCAGGTAATTGGTAAACTGCTTTGATTCTTTTTTCCGATTCCGCAGTAGGGGGAGCTACTTCCTTAAAATTCACTGCAAAATGATCAAATAAGAAGATATTAGCAAAAAAAAAAAAGTCTAAGAGGTACATGGGGACATTTATGATCCTACCGGTGGTTAACCACTCCACCGGAAGGCTAGCACCCTCATCAATGGAGTCTCGTTTGACGAAGAAAAACTTACGTTGCCATCCGTCTTCATTTTTTGTGGCTTTAAGAATAAGGGGTTTGTTGGAAGTTGAAAAAAGCAAAAACCGACTAGAACCATGGGATCGGAGGCGGTAAGCGATTGGCATATCTTCGATGCAAAGGTCAGGACAGTGAAGGTTTTTAATTTGGTTGAGTACGATTAATACCCTCCAAACCATGGGCATGGTTTGGGCAAAGGAAATACCGGTAGTCCGGAAGAATTGCATCATAAATTCGGGAAAGGGGTACCGAAGACCTAGCGAGAAAGGGTATGCTGGGAAGCAGATCCAATCAGCAGAAGAAACGTCTGATCGAATTGATCGATCAAACGGTCTGAAGATCGTGCCATCGGGGAAAGCACCGGAAGCCCTCAATGCCGCAATATCTGTGTTATCAAAAGTACAGACCTCCTTCTCGGGATTTTTGAGAAGATTTTGCTGGATGAAGGTCTCAGATGATTCGCCGGTTTGAGAAAAAGTTCTAGTAGCCATTGCAAGTAGAGAAAAAGAGATTGACAGAAAATGAATAAGAAGTAAGGAATTAGCTGGAGACTCCGTTGGAGATATCTGCTTTTCAAACAAGAAGAGAGAAGATATAGGAGCATTGTAGATGTCCATCGAGTTAAAAGCACGTTGGAAGTTGTATGGTGTAATCTTGACCGTCATCTCGATTTAATTGCCTCAAACCAGGTGATAGAATTTAAAAATATATCTGTTTGAACTCAGAATTCCAACAGGTATATTTTTTGGGACAATTGTTATGGGTCATTTTCTGAGTATATATATCCTGACTAATATTCTGCTTTTGATTGTTTACCTGTGACCAGGATACCGGATCAGGATATTGGTAACATCCTGGTGTTAACTAAATTGACCACGTGCAGGTTAGAAGCTGTAGGTCACTAACGGTCAGATGGACTTCTTCTCCTTAAGACTCGGGCGAACCAGTTAAATGAGAGACGTTGGACCCGAAAGACCAGGTCTACAACGTTCAAGTGGGGAATATCCGCCGGATCCCGATTTAACAAGGTAGTTTGTTACATTTCTTTTACTATAAATAGATGGATCGGATCAGTTAAGGCACACACTTTTTCATTCGCACACTTTACTCTCGAGCTACTGGCAACTACTACACACAAACACTTGTACTCGAATCACATTGTAACACTTAGTTGATCCGCATCACATCCTGCACTGTATCCTGATATTTGAAGTAATAGAAGAACAAGGCAGCTGCGATTGTCAGCTCCCGAGGTTTTGTGCCGGCGATCTAGATTGATCAAGGGTTTTCCTCGTACATCTTGTGTCACCCTTTTACTTTTTTGCTCATAGTTTGATCATAGATACAGCTCTATATCCTGAGCCGTATCCTGAAACTGTTTTTACAATTAATTTGATTAACATATTTTCGACACTCCTTTCTAGCACACTACCTCACTTAACTAATTTGATCACTTAATTGCTTCGGTAATTTTTGACCAAAACAGTGATTATGATATAGATCTTGTTTAGATTTAAAAGATATTTTGGGTAATCACAAAAAAATAGGAAAGTGTAACTTCCATTTATTAATTAAAATAAATAATTAATAATAACTTAATGTACAATTACAATCCTTTCATTTTCAACAAAAAAGATAATCAAGGGCAACGATCAGTTCACACGGTTCACTCTTGGGAGGTTGTTCACTCTAGAACTGTCACGGCCCCCGACCCGGTTTGACCCGTTTCAGGAGCCGCGGGACAGAAATCCCGTGGTATTTAATTAACAGCGGAAGTTTCTTCAGGATCTTTTTAAAACTGAAATATTTCCCGATTATTTTATTTCACAATTCGGGATAAAACCTGGTAATTTACAATATTGAGATTTCACGAAGAAATCTTTTATTTTACAAAACATGTTTCTTTATTTTATACTGAGCCACTTCCTTAAGCTGATAGTGCTTCACGGCACTTTTCCTGGATGACAACAGATCACCTGAAACATGTTTGAAAAAGGTTTTGTCAGCGGGAAATACTGAGTGAATCATTCTATTTACTAAAACGACACCTTTGTTATAATTTACAGTATTAAGAGCAATTACAATGTTTCAGATATCAACCAACTACCCTCGGTATTTGTCACTCGACTTGTTTCTGTGACTATGGTCATATCACCCATTGGCTAACTCGTTGTCCAATGGTGAAGATTATCAAGTAATGTATACAAAACCCCACATACCGGCTGTAATATGGTGATTACAAAGACTTAATCCCTGTAATTATAACTTTTGAAATTAAACATGCTTTTGTAAATAGATTTGATAAAAAGATAATGACTCACATTGCAGATTTAATTATGAATAAAGCTTAGCCTACTGATTAGCCTTGATAACCAAGTTTAAATAATCAGGCACACAAACTAGGTTAGTAACTTAATACAGCATTTACGATAACTCACGAGATTGAAACCTTCACAACGAATGACAAAGTGCGATACTTAAACATCCATCGATTTAACGACGAATGACAAAGCATAAACCCTAATGTGGGCAGCACTTAAACATCCATTGGATAGTTTAATCGATCGGACATTGAATCGTATCAGCGATCGAGTTATTACCCTGAATTGCGGCAGCACTTCGTGATCAGTGTGTGTTTTGGGACTGTTTATGCTATAACTCAACGTACAATTCGAATTTGAACGTCGAACGAACACTCAGTTGCATGAAACAGACTGTTCTATTTATACTTGAAATTGACATCTCCCGCGTGTCGCGGAAGATGACCCTTGTTCTGTCGCGACTCGCCTGGGGTAACAATCTACCCTAGGGTAGCCTTGTGTCCCAGTAGGCTTGCTGAGTTGGTTTCGTGTTATTTCGAATTTTTGACAGCAAACTGTTAAGATATTACCGAATAGGGTTTACCCCCCCCCCCCCTGAGTTTTAGGGGCCCTAATCCTGATTCCAAATGTTCTGAAAATTTTAGGGACTATACAGAATCACTTGGGTTTCTCAATTAGGGTTTGCTATTGGACAATTTAATTAAATAAATATAACTTTTGATGAGAGTTGTTACATTCTCCCTACCTTAATAAAAATCTCGTCCTTGAGATTTACTGGAATAAGTGAGGATACTTTCGCTTCCTTTCTGATTCCAGCTCCCAAGTGTATTCAGCTCCTCTCTTTGAATCCCATCTGACTTTGACTAAAACTAGTCGTTTATGTTTGAGAAACTTGATCTTTCGATCCTCAATTTGAAGAGGTTTCTCAACAAATTTCAGCTTTTCGTTTACCTCTATATCTCGAAGAGGTACTATCAGTGATTCATCTGATAAGCATTTCTTGAGATTGGATACATGAAATACATCATGTACTCCAGATAATTCTTCTGGTAGTTGTAAACGATAAGCAACTGGTCCTATACGTTGGATCACTGAAAATGGTCCTACGTACCTTGGACTTAGCTTTCCTTTCTTTCCGAATCTAACTACTCCTTTCCAAGGAGAAACTTTCAACAATACTCTGTCTCCAACTTGGAATTCTAACGACTTGCATCTATTGTCTGCATAACTTTTCTGGCGATCTCGAGCAGTCTTCAATCTTTCCTTGATTTGAGCAATCTTATCAGTCGTCTCTTGCACTATTTCAGGACCTGACAATTGACTTTCTCCTATTTCTGCCCAACAAACTGGAGTTCTGCACTTTCTTCCGTAGAATGCTTCAAATGGGGCAGTTTCAATACTTGAATGATAGCTATTGTTATAGGAGAATTCAATTAATGGTAAATGATCATCCCAATTTCCACCAAAATCTATTACACATGCTCGGAGCATGTCTTCTAGAGTTTGGATCGTCCTTTCACTTTGTCCGTCTGTTTGGAGATGATATGCTGTACTCAGATTGAGTCGAGTTCCCATAGCTTGCTGGAAGCTTTTCCAGAAATGAGAAGTAAAACGACTATCCCTATCCGAAATAATGGAGAGTGGAACTCCATGTAAGGATACAACTTCATCTACATACAATTTTGCCAACCTTTCCATACTAAAGGTTTCTTTCATTGGTAGAAAGTGAGCTGATTTGGTTAATCGATCCACAATTAACCAAATCGCATCATTACCTTTTCTTGTTTTGGGTAACTTAGTAACAAAATCCATTGTTATAAGTTCCCATTTCCATACAGGCATTTCTAATTGTTGTAGTAGACCTGAGGGTTTCTGATGTTCTGCCTTAACTTGTGAACAAGTGAGACATTTAGAAACATATCGTGCTATATCCTTTTTCATTCCTATCCACCAGAAGTTCTTTCTTAAATCTTGGTACATCTTATTGTTTCCTGGGTGCATAGTATACCTAGATTTATGGGCTTCTTCTAAAATCTTAGGTCTTAAGTCTCCCTGCTTAGGTACCCAAATTCTATTTTTGTAGAATCTCCAAATTCTATCTGCTCCTTGTTCTAATTCCTTTATTCGTCCTTTCATTCCTTCAGCATCATCCTTGATTGCTCTAGTTTGAACATTCTTCAATTGTTCCATTAAATCTATTTGTAGATTTAATCTGAGAGCACGAACCCTTCGTTGTTTCTCATAATACTTACGACTTAAGGCATCTGCAACTACATTTGCCTTTCCTTCGTGATATTGAATATCACAGTCGTAGTCACTTAGGATTTCCATCCATCTCCTTTGCCTCATGTTTAACTCTTTTTGCCCAAATATATATCTTAAACTTTTATGATCTGTATAAACAGTAAATTTACTTCCATACAGATAATGTCTCCAAATCTTAAGGGCAAAAATTACGGCTCCTAATTATAAATCATGAGTCGTATAATTTTCTTCGTGCTTTTTCAATTGCCTTGAAGCATATGCAATCACCTTTTTGCGTTGCATAAGCACACATCCATATCCTAGTTTTGAAGCATCACAATATACCTCAAAATCTTCAGTTCCTTCTGGTAAGGCTAAGATTGGTGCATTTGTTAATTTCTGCTTTAATATTCTAAAGGCTTCTTCTTGCTTTGGTCCCCATTCAAACTTAACCGCTTTACAGGTTAACTTAGTTAATGGAACAGCTATCTTGGAAAAATCCTTAATAAACCGTCTATAGTACACAGCTAAACCTATAAAACTTCTAATTTCCATTGCTGTTTGTGGAACCTTCCATTTGGTAATTGCCTCTATCTTAGCAGGATCTACGTGAATACCTTCGTGATTCACCATGTGTCCTAAGAATTGCACTTCTTGCAACCAAAATTCACACTTTGAGAATTTGGCATAAAGCTTTTCTTTTCTTAACAAAGTTAAGAGTGCATGAAGGTGTTCACAATGCTCTATCTGACTTTTGGAATAAATAAGTATATCGTCTATAAAAACAATTACAAATTTATCCAAATATGGTTTACAGATCCTATTCATCATGTCCATGAATGCAGCAGGTGCATTCGTTAACCCAAAGGGCATGACTGTAAACTCGTAATGACCATACCTAGTTCTGAAAGCAGTTTTAGGTATGTCTTCTTCTTGTACTTTCAATTGATGATATCCAGAGCGTAAATCTATCTTAGAAAAATATCTAGCTCCTTGAAGTTGATCAAACAGATCATCAATCCTAGGTAATGGATATCGATTCTTAATTGTAACCTTATTTAATTCTCTATAATCGATACACATTCTCATTGAACCATCCTTCTTCTTCACAAACAACACTGGCGCTCCCCAAGGGGATGAGCTAGGTTGTATGAATCCTTTACTTAGTAATTCATCTAATTGCGTTTTTAGTTCTAACATTTCTGTGGGTGCTAACCGATAAGGTGCCTTGGCTATCGGTGTAGTTCCTGGAATTAGATGAATCCTAAATTCTACCTCCCTATCTGGTGGTAACCCTGGTAACTCTTCTGGGAATACATCTGGGTATTCCGAGACTACAGGAATCTCCTTAAGTTCTTTACCCTTAATACTAATGATTACCGAAATCATATACACTATTCCTTGTTTTCGTTTATAATTAGCAACTTTCATTACTGATATGAACTTCATGGGCGTACGTGGTTTATCTCCTGTAATCCTAATTACTTCTCCGGTGGGTGATTGAATTTCTATGGAATTTTGATCACAAAGGATTCGAGCATGGTTGGCTACTAACCAATCCATTCCTAATACAACATCAAATTCAGCTAATTTCATCGGCAATAGTTTTGCAGAGAATTTATGTCCTAAAAGTTCTATATTTTCTTCTTGCAAAACTTTATCTATTTTAACTGAATTTCCGTCTGCCGTTTCAACTGTAAAAATCTGCCTAATATTGGTTAAAGGTAAATTAAGAGCTTGGCAGAATGAAGTATTTATAAAACTTTGGTTTGCACCAGAGTCAAATAATACTTTGGCATAAATGTTGTGAACTAAGAACGTACCCGTTATCACATCTGGGATGAGTTCTGCTTCTTGAGTGGTTAGCTGAAATGCCCTGGCATTCTTCTTAATAGTTCCGTCGGTCGCCTTGGTTTTGTTGTCTGCTGGTTTGATTAATTTAGGACATTCTGGTTTAAAATGTCCTTTTTCTCCACAGTTATAGCAGATCGTTGTTTTCTTCCTGCAGTCTTCTTCCCGATGTCCTACCATTTTGCAAAAATTGCAGGTTACATTACATCTTCCATAATGTTTTCTTTTGCAATTCTTGCAGAATGGCATAGTTGAGGATTTTCCCGTTCCTCTTCTGTTGAAGTTGCTATTATTACCCGTACGAAATCCTTGGGTAATTTTCTGAGCTAATTCCTTCTTCCTGTTTTCATCTTGGGTGCGTACTAGTTCATCGGTTAGGGTATTAGCTAATTCCACAGCATCGTTAATAGTGCGAGGTCTCGCAGCTTTAACGATATTGCGGATTTCACTAATCAGTCCCCAAATGTAGCGAGAAATGAGTACCGGTTCTGGCGAAGCCAGCGTTGGCACCACTCTAGCATATTCAAAGAATGTAGAAGTATAACCGCGACAATCTATACCCATCATTCGATGATTTAGGAACTTACTTGTCATTTATTTCTTTTCATACTCGGGACAGAATTTTCTTTCTACAAGACCCTTAAATTCTTCCTAATTCATGGCATAAGCTATTATTCTTCCTTTTGATTGTAACACAGTGTTCCACCATTCAAGTGCTCCTTCCTTGAAGAGATTTGATGCGTACATGACCTGATCATCTTTAGCACATTTACTTATTGCAATTACTGCTTCGGTTTTCTCTAACCAACGCAGTGATGCAGTTGCTCCTTCATTGCCTGCAAATTCAGTGGGTTTACAAGAAAGGAATTCTTTGAAAGTGCAACCAGGCGTTGCAGTTTTCATTTTCTTAGAAAATGGAGCTTGATGTGGTTCCGCATTATGATTAACATGATCATTGCCTCCGTTTACACTATTACTGAAGTTATCTTCAGAAATACGTTTACTAGGAACGATTTGTTGCGGTTCGATTGGATTCTTTACAGCAGCAACGATTGCTGGAATAGCATTGGCTATCCCTTAAGCAACAATATTTTCGATATCTTGCCTAGTCATATATTGATCTCCTGGATGTTGCTCAGACTGATTAACCTCATTTACTGGTTCGTTACCAATGTTTGCCATCTGATAATTAATTTTATATAAATAATTAGTATAAATACAAATATAATAAAATAGTTTGCACATAATCACATTAACATGTATAACTAAAAATTATCGATTTCACAAGTTTCATTTCTATATATTATATTATGCCTCGTACACACGATTATCATACAACGTTTTATTGTTAAGTTATTACACATACTGGTTTTTATGATTATTTATTAACAAATATTCCTGCAAACTCCCATTATCTGGTCAGCTAATTTCTTAAAAACGACGCTCCCTTTCGTCATACTTCCAAGTAACTCTTTCTCCAACATCCCTAATCCTATTTCCTGCATTAATTAACTCTTCGCCCCAAAGACGAAGTTCAGTCAGATTCTCCGGGCTCATAGTTGGGTATAGTGGAGGTTCTGGATCAACTTGTGGAAAAAATGTATCAGGGTTGTTTAAAAGATTTTGGTATTGCCAATCAGTAGTCCACCATTCATCTAATTCTACTGGTAGTGGTTGAGGTTGGACAATAGGATCTGGAATAGCAGGTTCCAGATTGATTGGGATTGGAGCTTCTAGTGGGTAGCTGAAAAGATCTTCTTCAGTAAATATAAGGTTTGGATTAGCTGCTTCAAGGTTTCCATCGGCAGGTCCGATGAGGTCACTCATTACTAGTTTATGATCTAAAACTTCCCAGGGAGTCATTTTCTATTTCTGTCTAGAACTTTCTCCGATTTCTCTTTCTGTTTGCTTAAAACTCTTTTCAGCTTCTATTTCTACTTGATTAACATTTTCCTCAATTTCTACCCCTTTTCCTTTGTCTTTTGGTTCTTCAGTTTTAGTAACCTTTCTTGTTGCTGGCTTTTTCCTTCGTACACGCCTCCAGCCCACAAATCTGCTTCTTTTCTTGGGTTTAGGTTTTGCCAGTGGTTTGGATTGAAATTCCATGGGTTCTTCTTTATCAGCGAAGTAACCGGTGAATTCCTTGGAAACTTCTATCTTAACGGGATAGAGGTTAAGATTTTCTAAAGCTTCAGACATCTCATTCATGCTGTTTAGCATATATGCAAAATACATACCAAATGTTAAAATAAAATAACAAAATTTCATAGATAACCTTTAAATATTATTGCATATCATACATAAAACAACTGACAAGTAAAATATACTACAATTTACTGTGAACTTATTTATTTACTGAATAAGGGTTCTGGATTAAAAATAAAGATGCTAAAACTTGAATTAGAGTATTTAGAGATTTGCATTTTCTGCTACTGTGGCTAGCATATAAAGATTTGCCCATTTCTCATCTAATTTGTCCTCCCAAGGTGATTTACTGATTAAGTCCTGGGTTTCCTGTTTAACTTTCTTCTCTCGGTTTTTCCTTATTTCCTCCTGACTTTTCCTAATAATCAAACTTCTTTTATTAGGAGAAAGTGGTTCTTCATATTGTGCTTTACGGACAAATATTCCTTCTTCAGGAATTACATAAGGTTTTGTTTGGGAGGAACTTCCCTTCTCGTTGGATGACCTATCTAGTTTAAGATAGATGTTTGACAGCTTTTGTTTACCCATACTGTAACTAACAAATAATCAGTTAATAAAACACATAATCACATAATTGGCAATCAGTAAAAAAATTAAGTATTTCTAAATACTTAATAGGCTTAGATCAGTGGCTCTGATACCACCTTATTTCTGTCACAGCCCCCGACCCGGTTTGACCCGTTTCAGGAGCCGCGGGACAGAAATCCCGTGGTATTTAATTAACAGCGGAAGTTTCTTCAGGATCTTTTTAAAACTGAAATATTTCCCGATTATTTTATTTCACAATTCGGGATAAAACCTGGTAATTTACAATATTGAGATTTCACGAAGAAATCTTTTATTTTACAAAACATGTTTCTTTATTTTATACTGAGCCACTTCCTTAAGCTGATAGTGCTTCACGGCACTTTTCCTGGATGACAACAGATCACCTGAAACATGTTTGAAAAAGGTTTTGTCAGCGGGAAATACTGAGTGAATCATTCTATTTACTAAAACGACACCTTTGTTATAATTTACAGTATTAAGAGCAATTACAATGTTTCAGATATCAACCAACTACCCTCGGTATTTGTCACTCGACTTGTTTCTGTGACTATGGTCATATCACCCATTGGCTAACTCGTTGTCCAATGGTGAAGATTATCAAGTAATGTATACAAAACCCCACATACCGGCTGTAATATGGTGATTACAAAGACTTAATCCCTGTAATTATAACTTTTGAAATTAAACATGCTTTTGTAAATAGATTTGATAAAAAGAGAATGACTCACATTGCAGATTTAATTATGAATAGAGCTTAGCCTACTGATTAGCCTTGATAACCAAGTTTAAATAATCAGGCACACAAACTAGGTTAGTAACTTAATACAGCATTTACGATAACTCACGAGATTGAAACCTTCACAACGAATGACAAAGTGCGATACTTAAACATCCATCGATTTAACGACGAATGACAAAGCATAAACCCTAATGTGGGCAGCACTTAAACATCCATTGGATAGTTTAATCGATCGGACATTGAATCGTATCAGCGATCGAGTTATTACCCTGAATTGCGGCAGCACTTCGTGATCAGTGTGTGTTTTGGGACTGTTTATGCTATAACTCAACGTACAATTCGAATTTGAACGTCGAACGAACACTCAGTTGCATGAAACAGACTGTTCTATTTATACTTGAAATTGACATCTCCCGCGTGTCGCGGAAGATGACCCTTGTTCTGTCGCGACTCGCCTGGGGTAACAATCTACCCTAGGGTAGCCTTGTGTCCCAGTAGGCTTGCTGAGTTGGTTTCGTGTTATTTCGAATTTTTGACAGCAAACTGTTAAGATATTACCGAATAGGGTTTACCCCCCCCCCCCCCCCCCCCTGAGTTTTAGGGGCCCTAATCCTGATTCCAAATGTTTTGAAAATTTTAGGGACTATACAGAATCACTTGGGTTTCTCAATTAGGGTTTGCTATTGGACAATTTAATTAAATAAATATAACTTTTGATGAGAGTTGTTACAAGAACCCTACCATATATATATATATATAAACGTATTCATGTTTACGAATGATTTGTGAAAAAATAGAAAAAAAACTATTCATTACCTCATTTTATGGTAGTAAAGTTAAAGAGGATTATTTTGATTATTTATGTCAGCTTTTTATGATATTTATTACATATTATCTTAAAAAAAATGTTACTTAGTTGGTTTACTTGTTATACCTATGAAAACAATATAAGTTGATTCGTCATTATTTTACAGGGGAATATCATGAAATCTTTTTTATTCGATATCACATATAAGGTATGATAAATGAATGAGAAGAAAATTATGCTAATAATCCACAGGGCCAAGTATGTCTTTTGTGATGGTGGATGGATATAAATTACGTGAAACCCGTCACACAATGTGCACCAAAAATAAAAGTATCCGCCGCAATGAGCGGACATTCCCACTAGTTTATTAGAAAGTAGATTATTTAAAAGCCAATCTTAGAAATAATACCCGGGTTTTACTTTTTGGGCCATGTGGCATCTACATTTTTTTTAAATATGGTACAATCAATTAAATCCTGGCCACACCACTCCCATCACCATTCGTCGTCGCCCTCGTTTTTGTCTAAACGGAACCACCACTGTCACATCCTTTCACGTATCCTGATCTAGGGTTTTGTAGTGTTGGTAGAGTATGTACCCAGATCTAGAGTTTCTAGTAGTTTTCCAGTGGTGTTGTTAGGGGGTTGGCGAGCGTTGAAGAAGACAACTACGATGGTAGCGGTGTATGGGGGCGAAGGTGGTGGCGGTGATGGATGATGAAGAGTTTAGGGTTTATATATATATATATATATATATATATATATATATATATGAAACAAGAGATATGTGGTTACAAAGTTAAAGGTGGCGGTTTAGTGGGGGTGGCTAGGGGGTTGATGGCAATGGCAATTTTGTGGTGGTGGTCTTCAGTTGGTGATAGGGTTGAGATCAGTACCATACCGATACCAAAAATACTGATATCGAAATTGAAGAAAAATGGATATAGAGTACCATACCAAATGTATCAGTTCGGTACCGGTTTTTCGATACCAATTCCGGTTTGGTATCACTTTGATGCTTTTTATTTGATAATTTGTTAGTTTACAGTATGAGTGATCAAGGACCTTCGGACGCTTACCATCAGTTGTCCCACTCTCCTAAGGACGAAGGAACCTCTTCACAGTCTACCCCCTCGGGGTATTCGGCTGATACCGAAGAAGGGATTTTCGTGTTTAAAGCACAATCTGAAGAACCATTCCCTCCCAAGAAGAGAGGATGGTTCAGCAGAGGAGCTCATGAGTATAGAAAGAGGATGAGGAAATTGCAACAGCAAAGGGCCTTAGCAGCGACCAATAGGGAAATGAATGTGCAAACCCAGGATATACTCAATAGGAGATTAGCTAATTTTCACATATTAGCTACCACCGCTGCCGACCCTAATCTAGAACAACTTATAGCACCACAGCCACTACAGTTATTCCGGACACAATCCATGGAAGTAGAGATTGACCCAGCTGACCAAAACCCACTACCTGACCTAGACCCAGCTGAAATCCCTAGAATCCCAGCACCCCATCCCCCAGACTATGACCCGTGGTTTGATGACCATAGAGATTACCAGCAACGTTACCCAATCCCGATAGAGGAGCCCATGCAAGATCTAGTAGGGCCTACCCAGACCTTAACCCTCTAGATCCTTATTATGATAATCACAAGTACATCAGGGAAATTCTAGAGAACCCGTATCCTCAGGAAGAACCCATGCCCCAGTTTCTTAACCCGATACCAGCCCCAGCCCCACCCACGAGCACTGAGAACATACAGGAACTCCGCACCTTTGGTGAGGAGATCCTAGAAGGAAGTGAGAGGATGAGACAGATAGGGGAGAGACTCGTCTGGAAATATGACGAGCGTAATATGCAATACTGGATGAACCCCTATCAGTAATAATAATAATAATATAATATATATATATATAAATATATATGTGTGTATGTTTGAAAAAAAAACGTTTTTCCAAATTAGGATAGATAATCTTATATTACTGATGCATACTAGTATTGTATTTTCATTTTCAGTTACGGTTTGTAATAGATAGAGATGCATATTATAAAATAGAGTAAAGGTCGCAATGATGACGATTTTGGATCAATGTGTTGTTGTGTGATTATTCGCATTTAATATTATTTTGTGATATTAATATTTGGTAAATGTTTAAAATCCAGATGGCCGACAATGCAAATCGGGAAAACCAGAATAACGAAAACCAGATAAATAACAGTGCTATTCGACACATAGTAACCCAGGGAATTAGAGATGCTCTGCCATCTATTATCCGACATGTTAGAGAGGCAGATAATAATAACAGTAATAGTGGAAGTAAGCGAACCCATACTGAACCAGAACACATAGTAAACAATGGGCCATTTCTTCAATTGCCAATTCCAAAAAGAAGAAGAACCATGTCTTATGGTTGTTCTTATAAAGAATTCTGGTCCTGTAAACCAATGGAATTCTTGGGCAATGAAGGAGACATTGCAGCTCTACGTTGGTTAGAAAAGACTGAGGCAATCTTAAAAATAAGCAAGTGTGCAGAAGAAGATAAGATAATGTTTGTTTCCAATTTGTTTAAAAATGCAGCTCTAGAATGGTGGAACACTATCCTCCAGACTAGGGGAAGTGACAGGATTTATAGTATGGAATGGATTGAATTTAAGAATATGGTGGAAATGAAATTTTGTCATCCTAATGAAAAAGGAGCAGATTGTTAATAAATTCTTAAACCTTACGATGACTGGAGTAGACAGCAAGGGTTACACTACTACATTCTTTGAATATGCTAGAATAGTGCCAACCCTAGCATCACCAGAACCAGTGTTAATCTCCCGTTACATCTGGGGATTAATTGGTGAGATTAGACATGTAGTCAAGGCAGCTAGACCACCAACCATAGAAGAAGCTGTAGAACTAGCAAACACCTTGACTGATGAACTGATACGTACGCAAGAAGAAAACCAGAGGAGGAACCTAGTTCAAAGGATTACCCAGGAATTCCGCTACGGAAATTCCAATCGTGGGAAAAAATGTATGTTCTACCTCTGCTCTTCATTGCAAATATTGCAAACAAAAGTATTCGGGAAGGAAGAAGACTACAGGAAAAATCTAACAATAGGATATAATATGATTTCTCTTTTCAGATAAAAATATATAAATAACAGAAAACACGGACGTCTTCCTTCTATCCCACGTTATATATTTTCAATTTTGGTATATACAAAATATAAGTTTTTGACTTTTATAATAAAAAAAACTAATACTTTAAGGACCTTCAAATATATAATGTTTTATTTTATTTATTTCACCCTTTTTATCATATAATTTATTATCTAATTTTTAATATAATTATAAAATTTTGTTGTTTTCTTTTAATTTTTTATCACTCGTTTTACTGTAAACAAACTTTTTAATATATGAATATAAAACTTATATTGTTTAAATCACTTTATAAAATTTTGTTGTTTTCTTTTAATTTTTTATTACTCGTTTTACTGTAAACAAACTTTTTAATACATCAATATAAAACTTATATTGTTTAAATCACCTTATAAAATTTTGTTATTTTTTTTTAAATTTTATTACTCGTTTTACAAAGCTGTAAACAAACTTTTTAATATATGAATATAAAACTTATTTTTGTTTTTTTTTTATTTTTATTTTTTATTACTCGTTTTACAAGCTGTAAACAAACTTTTTAATATATGAATATAAAACTTATAATTTACACCGATATTATTTTTAATGTATTGTGTAGTAAATGACCTTCTATTTAAGGTAAGCAAAGTTCCAAAATATAATGTTCTATTCAAAATTCATAGATTAGAATCTTACTAAAAAAGAAATTGGTATTTTGATTTTATCTAGTATAATAAGTGCCCGTACCATAACAAACAAATGCTATCGTTTCAAATTAGTAATTCTTTTCTATGATAATGTTTTACGTAAGAGTACGCAACTCGCATATATGGTTAACATTAAACGTCTATTTTTTTTTTGTTTAGTTTAACACTCCCGCCATAACAAAATGGTGCTGACAACTCATTGCGATTAAATTTTAAAGTTGTTTTAGTGCTTTCTATTCTTATTTCACCATGCTAAATGCCTTACACGTGGCCATTTATATATATTAAAAAAGGCAAAATGTCTCTTTACTTACAAAATTACATTGTTCATAAATGTACAAATTTCTGAAGCATGCTATTTGTGTTGCTCAAAAGTCAAAACACTACATAATGTGGTTACTCATTCATTTTATTATATTTTTGAGCTAAAATAACAACCATATTTATTAAAGGCGCTACGCGCACTCAAGGCGCATAGGCATCGCCTTAGGCCTAGGCGCAAAGCGCAAAAAAGCAAGGGCCTAAAAAAAAATAAAACGCATAATGAAAAAAATAAAAAAAAATATATTATGTATACGAAAAAGAATATTATTCTTCAAATAAAATAAACAAAATCTATTATATAACACTTTATATCATCTATTTAGTACCAAAAGTCATAAAATATTAGTGTATTAGTGTAGAAAAATAGTTTTCCCTAGATAATAGTAGAAATCTGGCGAGAATTTTGTCGGAATGTAGAGAATTTGGCCGGAAACTCTCCGGAATCTAGGAATCTCGCCGGAATGTGTGCCTGAACCATCACCTGGAGAATTAATTTCCTCGACTTAAAGCTCAACTGCCTCGTCTCGCCTGAAAAACGGGCCTAGACGCAAGGGGCGATGTCTTTTAACAACTATGATAACAACTTAACTGTTTACCGTCTTACGTATCCTTTTAATGATTCAATTAAAAGGCTACTTCTAAATGAGTCAGTATTATTATTAAGTATGTTTAATTGAGTGACAGTGATAGGATACCTCTAAATCGATCGGTCAGTTTGTTAACGCTGAATGAAAATTTTACCTCTTTATCCATATCGGGTGAGCAAATATTGGGTCGGACTGAAAATACTCGAGCACCAAACCCTAAGAACACCGAAACCGAACCGACACTTGGTAAGTAGGTATTCATTTTGGTTATGCGTTTCATCCCATTTCGGGTTCAGGTGGGTTTCAGTCCAAGAACCTAAGTTAACCGAAACAATCAATTAAGGACCAGAAATTTAAAGAATAGGTGGGTGGCCCGTAACGTAGATAATTAGGGATATAGTGATGACTGCATTTAGATGGAATATAGTTTCTATACTTTTCAAGTTCTAAACAACAGAACTTACAATCTGTGTAATAGATCAATTATCTTCTTCAGCTGTTTGCTTGTTTGCTGCTGCTTTCATCAATTGACGACTATTGTTTGATGATCACGTTCGTTGTCTTCTTTCCGAATTTGATGAAAGTACTACAAATTGGGTATAGATAATAGTATTTTTGAACCTTAATAAACACGTTTGCTTCACATACCTTCAAATCTAGAAGAAATGGAACGAGTTTGGTGTAATCTGGAACGAAACGGATTCAATTTGGAATGAAATTCATCGAGTTTGGTGTTATGATAATCGGGTTTGGTTTTTTGGTGAAAACCGATCAACCCAAATGCTGCTGGAACCGATACCCGAGATATCCTTTAGGGCCGGTCTTCGTTTCTTTAATTTTATAATTCTCGGGTTTTGGGTCGGTTCCTGGGCTTTGCTCACCCCTACGGCCTCAGCCGGCCACTCACGCACCACCTCTTCGACCCACTACCTCCAACCCATCAAGCTAAGCCAAGTCAGTCCTCTTACTGATTCAGAGTCCCTTATGGGCTGTTTGGCAACTTCTGAATGATTAAATGCTGAACCACTAAGAGGTCTGAACCATTAAGTGCTGAACCAGTAAGAGGTCTGAACATGGTTAACCGTTTAGAGGCAAATGTCTAACAAATTCATATTAGAGGTCTTAACCATTCAGACTCAGTATAATGCTGCTTAACCATTCAGAGGCAAATGTCTGAACCATTCAGACATCTGCCCGCGAAACAAACAGTTGGAACCATTAAGTGCTTAACCAGTAAGAGGTCTGAACCATTCAGAGCCCCATTAAAAGGTAAACAAACAACCCCTTACCCAATCAGACCTCTTAATGGCTCCGTAAGGGCCACCGTATTTTTTATAACTCTAAGGTCTAAGCATCAGGGTTCTGACTGGCAACGGGCCAAACCGATAGCCTAACCACAGTCTGAGCATCTGGTTGTCTAAAAGCACCCAATGATGCAGTCAAGTCATTGTCGCAAGCAATCAATATTATATCACCATCTTCATCTTCATATTTCAGGCTAAAGCTTCCATCGCTTAGCTGGAACCGTGTTGCAACCAGCTTCTCCAACTTTGCCAGTCCATCTGAAAGTCTAAATGAAAATTTCACAGTATCCTTTCTGTATGTTACCTTAATCGTATACGTGTTTGCTGCAGCATTCTTGATATGCTTGTCTTTGACGGTTGTCTCAGGCTTCGCACGTCCATCAGGCGGATCTTTTTGTTCCGTCGGGTGCAGTACAAGTTGGGACGTATGCTTATTGTGTTGTGTAAGAGTGGCAGGATCATGAGTAGCGTTTGTTGCATTAGAAGTGCCTAGAACCAGGGTCGTAAGAGCTCTGTCAGATGCATGGGCGGCTGCATCTGTTTGATCCGGCTTTAGAAGGGGGTCGGTTTCATTGGGAGTCCGGCTATATGGCCACCTTGGTATACCATGACTCCTGCAAATGCGCTTTAAAGTAGACCTGCTGACTGCACAAACAATGTAAAAGGTCAAAGGTGAAACTGAATATTAGAAGGAAAGGTGGCAAATAGTGACATTACTAGAGGTGGCAAAATGGACGGGTTTGCATGATTAACAGTAGTGGTGTGTACAGTTCGGTCAACCTCAAGATACTGAGAACCTCAACCTAAATCACATCTAGCGATTAACCACTAACCCCATTAGTGGTTAATCGCGGTGAGGTTCAGTTAAAGGCTAACCTCTATAACAATCATTATTTCATTAATATATGCTATTCAACTCTCTCTAACCTAAAAGAAGCAACATCATGTTTGAATAGACTAAAAAGGGAGTAAATAAATTTAGCAGGAGCTAAGCAAGAAAATGAACTTGAAGTCAAGCTATAAATGAAGATCAAAATCTTATTAGTGCATTATAAAAACTAGAGGTAAATTTCATTTTAGTCCCTGTGGTTTGGGCCATTTTGCCAGTTTAGTCCAAAGGTATCATTTTTTGCCTGTGAGTCCAAAAAGGTTTCACCATTGTCATTTTCGTCCACTGAGTTAACTTCATCCATTTTTTCTGTTAATGAGAAGGGCAATTCGGTCATTTTATATGGCCGAATTGTCCTTCTAGTTAACAGAATTACATATAAAATGACTGAATTGCCCTTCTCGTTAACATAAAAAATGGATGAAGTTAACCCAGTGGACTAAAATGGCAATGGTGAAACCTTTTTGGACCCACAGGAGAAAAATGAAACATTTAGACTAAACTGACAAAATGGTCCAAACCACAGGGACTAAAATGGCATTTAACTCTAAAAACTATATCTGCAATATGAAAAAAATAAAAATAAAACAAGGGTTGCTTTATTTATATAATATGTCTTCCATAGAGTATATATTATATATTTAAATTTACATACAAACGGTTCAGTTCTAATATATGGCCAAAATTAAACTACTCGTCATCCCCAAGGGGTATATATAGGATTAACAATAAATACAAAATAACAAACAATATATTTTCTAGGAACAGACACGTTGACTTTATGTATTCTAATAAGTTCAGTTGACCGTGTTATTTTGAAGTACCAAACCTAAAACAAACCACATAATGGGGAGCAACGAACTGTCTTTGTCGGTTCGGTTAACCGCATTTTTTAAAAGCACCAAGGGTTTTAATAAGGAGAACCAAAAGCAATATAAATCCACAATGGAAGGTTAACATGGTTTCAGTTCGGTTCACAGTCCAGTTTCATGGCAGTTCTTTTAGTAGATCAAAACAGGTATTTTAAGTGCAGGACAGGACTAACCAGATACATATTTTTATAAATAAGTATACTATATATAAGTAGAGACCCCCAAGTCTTCAACTTGTTACATTACTTTTGCCCATATATTGAAACTACTTTCTAGGCTACCCAAGTATGAATATGGTTTCATTTAAACCAATTCAGGCCAAAAAGATATTGGATGACAACTCAGGAGCACATGATCTATTTAAGTAATTGACCAGTGTGTTAAGTGACTAGAAATCTATATTAATGACAGTCTAACTTCCTTCAATGATTTTGTTTAGTTGACTTTTGCATTTGAATACATATCAAATGGGTTTCAACCCATTTTGACCCGTTTCATTTTTGTTGAATCTTTTAGTTTAACTAGTTAGAAATAAACCATAACCTAAATCGACCCACAGGGTCAAACTTGCCACCTCTAGCCATCACAAACAGTCTATAAACTCACCATGAAGGCTCTCTGCAGCTTCCTCCATCGTTTTTCCGTAATATTTGCTAATTTCCTCTAAACTAATTGACTTGTTAGTTCTCTTCCTTTTTCTAATTGGTTCTTTCGAAAAGTCAATGTAGTTCCCACTCCTTTTCCCTGTATTTATATCAACATCCTTAGTCCCTACATCCATATAAGGAACAACAACATTCGGGTTTGTTCCCACAGCAGCAGAATTTGATGGCTTATCTTCCTCTAAACTAATTTTCTTTTTTCTAATTGATTGTTCGGAATAATCAATTTCTTTTATCAGCAATCCCCCTGCGTTAATATCAACATCCTCTGTCACAAAATTCATATAAGAAACATCCTTCTCTTTTGCTCCTGCAGCAGCAGAGCTTGATGGCTTATCTTCCTCCATATGATCCACATGATTTGATTCACTCTGCTGCTTTGAGCATGCAACATCAACATCGCAGTCATTATTTCCGTTCTCGGCCAGTAGATGCAGATTTTCCAAGTCTGGTGGCACCTCTCGTTTTTCAGTCAAAGTTGGAGACTCGAGATTCCAAGTAAGCGGAATTCCCCCGATGACTTGCGGTGACGATATATCGCCTAGTTCTATCCTAGAAGCATTTTTTAAATGCTGTTTAACGGTTTTCACCAAACTTTGTAGGTATGTCTCGTTTTCATTCTGTGTTGGTAGAAATAACTCTACAACATATTCACCGTCCACTTCAGGACTCTTGAGATAGATAGCTAAACAACTAGTTATTCCATGCATACGCGCATATGCAACCAAGGGGTATTCATCTTCAACGAGTTTACTTACATCTCCACAAAAACATAAACCGCGAGACGACAATGATTTTCCAACAATTCCTTGGGATTTGTCCAGGTGTCGCGATCTACAGGTTTCGTGGAATCCCCACCTGCTCAAGTCTCGTACGTAGAACGGTAGAGCAGCGGTTGACATGCAGACTTTCCCTATACAGTTTCTACTAAAGCTACTACAACTCCTTTCGAGATTTCCGGAACTGGCAACAACACTACTGTATCCACACAGGCCCCACGTCTGAGCTAGAGGTATATTCTGAATATCACATACTGTCTTTAAAGTCCTGAAGATTTCATCCAGTTCAAGCTGCCTTTTTTCATCTCCAACGCGTGCCTGAAATTTTAAAGATAATTTCACATGAAATTACATTACACATACACATGCAAATCATACATGTATGTAGACAACTCACGTAAAAGCTAGTATCCTCAAGCACGTTTGGTGACTTCAGATTCTCTTCCTGCAAAGTAGAATATAATCAATTTAAAAAAAATGAACAAAATTGCCATAACCACAGAGAGAAATTACGCATGTATGTATGTATGTATGCATGCATGTATCATGCTACCTTCAGTGCTCTCGAGACTTGTCGAACCTCAAAAGCATAATCAGTATACTTTGATGATGTTATGAGTTCGAGTACGCCTACACAGCAACCACTGCCAGGTTCAAATACAGGCAAATTAATATATCCATGGATGTCCAAACTCCATTCTGGCAACCTCTGGCGATAAACACGACCGGGAGGGCCTAACTCTTCTCTATGCTCGCCATCGACAACAAACACACGCTGCTCAGACTCCAACCGATACTTGTAAAGGCCTTCGTCAATCGCACCAAGACCAAAAGGTTGGTCCAAAGTCGTTAGCAAGCACCGCTTCATGACAGCAACAGGTGACCAAAACTGAACAAGCACATGTGGCTCACGGAAACTTAAAGCCTTAAGTGCAGCTGTAACCTTTTGTTTAATTGTCTGTGGGTCTATGATATTTTGATCCACCACCAGATTAGAAGAACCTATCAATATGTGAATCACAGTAAAGATGCAGATTTCCGACAATAACAACCCCATTTCGTCATATAAACACCATAAACGAAGGAACCATTTAACAATGCAACTCTGGTAATTGCTATGTGTTTCTTGTTTAGTTCTTAATATATCAACCTGAGTCATCTTCTTCATTTCCAAAATTAAGTCAATTTGCAAACCATGATTCAATTATTTAACAAAGACACAATGTTATATAATTTAGTGGTCAATTTATACCAAATCTAGGTCACAACTCACAATAAACAAACTAACTGCAAACAATATAATAATCGAAAATATTCCGAAGCACACGACTAAATCAACGATGAGCTGTATGTGTAGGGTAATTTACTCACACATCACACTCATCCAGTTGACTCAAATCACACAAGTCGTCTCTATAAGCATACGTATATAAATAACAATTAAGAGTTCAACTTAGGGTTGGTTATCCAAACAGTCAGAACAAAGAGGAACCTGTCAAGTTCAACAAAATCACAAAAATGAAACTTACTGGTAGGTTCTTCCACCTCTCGACTGCCAAAAACCCTAAGTGATGTTAAATAATTATCTGAACTTGTAGAATAATAATAATAATCAGCAGAGGCAGAAACAGGCAGAGGTTCATGTATGCAAGTGTATCTCGATTTCAAAGCATCTAAAACCTTTGATTCACTGCTTGCAACTGGATCTAAGGGGGCTCTCATGTTCATTTTCTTCAAGGTTTTACAGATCTCTTGTTGTACAGGTTCACAAAACGATGAGCTTTTACGTTTGAACCAACTTATGAACCGTAATTTATTGTAGCTTCGTACTTTGGACCAGGAATCCCCATACGGATTAACCGGTATTTGACCTAGAACTAGAAGTGGGGTCGTGTTTGTTTAAGGGTGGGCGGAGTGGGTTCGGTGAGTGGAGCGGGGAGGGGAGTTTGCAGCGTGGGGAACCATTGCCACCCCTTCGGTGAGTTCAGTTCGGTGAGTGGTGAGGGCCAAAATAGGTGGGTATTCACCGAGGGTGAAGAGAAGAGATGTGGGTGAGGCAGAGAACAAATATTGTGAGAACCGTGAGAACAAATGAAAAAACAGCGAGAACCTGGTAAAAAACAATTCAAATTCAATTTTTTTTCTACACTTATCATTATTATTCAAATACAATATCAGAAATTTAATTTACACGTTTAAATTTACGTGAATTCGTAAATAAAGAAAATTTACACATGTGTAAGTTTGCCATTTACACATGTGTAAATCTGTTATAATTACACATGTGTAAAAAATCTAAAAAGAGTGATTTTGAAAGGATAAATGAATTATTTGTTGTTGTAAATTCTTTTTTGATGTTGTATCTTAATTACAACAAGTTAACGCCACCCGCGCGTTGTTGCGGAATGTTGATTATGAAAGTTTTAGCATCACTATATTAGAATTTTCACCCCTTAAACAAATCATATTCGAACGTGTAATTTAAACGAATAAACGATACTTATGAATCATCATATATAATAACAGAGGGTCAATGAAATTATTTAAACCATCATCGTTGGTTTAGTAATAATATACTTATGAATCATCAAATATAATAAACATATTATTTAAACCATCATCGTTGGTTTAGTAATAATAATATATATGAAAGAACTTGTATCATTTTGATAAACCCACGTGTCCCTTCCTTTTGATTGATGTTGCTTCACACCAACATGTCGTTTGTGTGATGCCTCGCATGAAACAATGTAACACTTCAATTTTATTATGTTGATCTTTTCTTTTCAATGGTTTGTGGAGGCAATGACCGTCGTTTGTATAAGAAAAGAACAATTTCTGATTTTGTTTCTCTTTGGTAAGATCTAAAAACCCTAAAATGCAGAAAAATAATCCTATTCTGGGTATCTAAAGTCCAGATCAAAAAGTGTACTTCTTTTGTTCCAAAGAATTAGATCTAAGTTCCTATTTTGAAAGTCGTTCACAAAAAGTGTGTGTCCTTTCTGTATATTAAGAATGCCACATAAGAAGCATTTGAAAAACAAAAAAAAACTTTTTTTTCAGTCCACTTCGCAAAATTGACATGTGTGTTTTATTCCTTTGGATAGATATGTAAACCTATACTGTAAAAAAAAACTAACATGGAAACAAATTCAACAAACTATGAAGAATTTGATGAAGTTACCCGGAGGCGATGAACGAAGAGTCGGTTCGTGTTTGATGGCGGATGACTTGTTGAAGGAATGGTTATTGATATAACCGTCACACCAACGGACACAACCTTAATCTAAATACTCCAATCTTTACATAATATCATATTATGTAATTCAACCGGTGTGTTCTTTGTTGCCATCACGGTTTGGTTAACCGGTTCATTCTTGTAATACACACCGCTTGACTTTTTAACCGGAGCATGGTAATTGTTTATAAAGGACACGTCTTTTAAATGAACCTTATTCTGAAACGGTGTGTTAATAGGGTGTTTGTATGGACATGATGGTTACATAAGTAAGTGGTGCCTCAAGTTACTTTTTTGTAGTATTATATAATATAATGAGGTTTGTATTAAAAAGATTGGTTTTTTCATTCGTTCTCACGGTTCTCGCAATATTTAGCGTTCTCAAGATAACCTTCCCCTATATATATATATATATATATATATATATATATATATAATGAGGGCTGATGAATATTAACTTTATTTTTATAATAATATATAGTTTTTTATTATTTTATTATTCAAAATATATTATAATAGTTTATTATTATATTTACTTTTAATAACATATTTTCTTTTTTTAAACATATATTTTTTTACTTTTTTTCTTAATAATTGTTTTTTTTTTTACATATATTAATTTATCCATTAATTAATCTGATACTTCTTTAATAATTTACGTTTAAAACGTTTCTTTCTTAAAAACTTAAATACGTAGTTGTGCTTGATTTCTTTTCCTGACATTCCGTTATAAGTTTTGTTAAAAACGAAGTTGTACTCAAAATAAAGTATTTATTTGGTATCATAAAACGGTACGATGATAAACTAAATCATTCTAATGGTTTGACTTTCTAAACAACATGCTTTATTTTCAATTCATGTTTGTTTGACATCATCATTTGCTCGGTTTCGTTGCAACGCGCGATATAAAAAAACTAGTTAACTTTAAAATCTGTTGTATAAGTTTAAAAATAATCTACCAACTCACAGAAGTGTAAACATAATCCAACAACTAATAAGATTTGGTTAAATATTTTTAAATGATTTGAATACAAATACAAGTAAAGTATGATCACACCTAGGTTTGGATTTGATAATATTTTAACAACTTGACTTAATTCACTTCACTAGCAAGCTACATAAGCATAATTGCTATTCGACTATTTGAGACCGACTTAATTCACTTCACTAGGAAGCTACATAAGCATATTGCTATTTGAAATTTTTTTTGTTCCAACCTGGTGGCGCTGGCCTGCCAGTTGGTCCACCAAAAATAGATTTTCATTAAAACAGAGACGATTACAGACTAATAACAGACAGACGGGTAACAAGCTGCGTCGCTACCTCCTTCTGAATAGCAAACCTACCTTGCTAAACACAAAGTTATGCTCCTTCACATGCGCGGTGTTACTGCTTACCACCTGCTTAACCCGCTTGAGAAACCGAGTCAGGGGTGAGAGCGCCAAAGGTATCGAAAGCGAACGAGACGAACACGTGCTGATTCTCGATGCAAGCTTTTTCGTGCTTAGTTACTTTGCCCGCCTCTGCCTTGGTTATCGTCTGGCCTGCCACAAACTCGTGGTCCCTTAGCCCAACGAGGGGGGACACACCTGTCAAATTGACGCACGCGTGTTTCCCTCCTTCCCATCCAAAAACAAGAATGTCAGCGGGCCGTATGGTAGATCTCCCTTCTAATGGATCGGTCAAGAAGTTCACCGGGGCTTCCTTTTTTTGCCGAGATCCCTGCCCGCTTAAGGACATCATGAAGTACATCTCGAACTAAATCATTTAAAACCCGCTAATTTTTTGCAATGGACTGCATGCTCCCCAAAAGAATCCAAGCAAGCCTCCCGACATACGAGACACGGGTCATCAACCGAGAAAAGGTGTACCAAGTAGTTTAGTATTTATAGAACCACTTGGAATTATAGGCCACATTCGATTGATTGATTTATTGTGGAATGTTAATTATGAACGGAGATTTAAGATATATCACCCAATCTTAAGAGTTTATGTGAATTTCTATAAAAAAAAACTATGTAAATTTCAAAAAAACTTTTCACATTCAAAAGTGGTACTAAATACCGAAATACCTAAAATATACCAATACTGATACCGTTTTTACCGAATACCGAAATCCAAAAATCTTGATACCCATACCGGCCAATTAAGGAAATTCGGTACAGTACCGATACGGTATCTGTATGGTAATGGTAATGGTAATGGTACGGGTATCTGTATTAAGAAAAAAAATCTCATCCCTAGTTGGTGATTATGTGTGAGAGAGAGATGTGTGTGTAATGAAGACAAATTGTATACGCACATCGTTCTTTAATACCATGTTAAAAAAAAATCGTAGCTTTCTGTAGAAAACTTTTGGGCCTTGGTAGATTACTCACATTTTTTTTTGTTTTTTTTTTTTTTTGTTTGAACGGCTGTAGAATACTCATTACTCAGATTAGCCCATGATCATGTTAGGCCTATAAAACAAACAAGAATTTATATAAATCACAGAGGAGTACCTTGGTTTGGAGAAGTATACCAACACGAACAGAACTGGCCAAAAGAGGAGTATCAAACTATCAATCGGAAATTTTTCATGCCCTTTTTTGTGATTATATGTAGGAAACAACGGATCATGTATTAGTCTCATGTGTATCGGCCAAAAAAAACTTTATGGTTGCCTGTGAGCGATTGGCTGGATATAGCATCATGTACCACAACTAAGGAACTGCCCGTTGCTGTCGCGAAGGGAAACATAGCCAGTGGCGGACCCATGAATTTTTTCATGGGGGTGCGGAACATTTTTAAAAATTTTAGGCCCCTAGGTACATAAGTAAAAAAATCGGTTCGTATCGGGTCGGGCCGGGTCATGTAAAACAAAAGAACATTAAACTAATTTTATATAATCATCAAAAACATGTCAAACCTTGTTACAAACATAATTAAAACGTCGCCCTATGGGTTTTCATTTTTTGAAATCTATCCAAAACATCATATAAAGCTACTTTTTAAGCAAGTCTTTCTCTATATAATATAAGTTAATCGCTCCATAAGATAATGTTTCAATTTTAATTTCCAACTATTCAAGCCCTAGAAATCATAATGTAAGTTGTAATCACCCTAAAAATCATCTAAACAACATAATCACCCTAAAAATCATCTAAGCAACCATAAACAACGTCAAAACACACAAAATTTCAAACATATTTAACAACTTTATTACCCTTTTTCTCCTATAATATCAACCAAAATCATTAAAATAACAAAGAAACTTACCCGTGTTCGGATTCCGGTTGGATTTGGTGTCTAACGGTGGTGGTATGGTGGCTGATTACGATGGTCACCAGCTGCTAGACTGTTGTCGCTGGGTGATGTTGTTCGCTGGCAGTGCAGGGACGCAAGAGAGAGAGAGAGAGAGGGAGAGAATTTCTAAGGGTTTTGGGCTTAAATTATTTTATTATAGTTTGAAATATTGTTGGGTTTGGTTAATGGGCTAAGACTTAGTGGGCTAGTTAGTTAGGAATTATAAGTGGGTAAAGGTATTGAGTAATTGGATTTAGTTAGTTAGGTATTAAAAGTTATATAATTTAGGTAGTATTTAAAAAAACAAGAGTTTACTAAAAAAATCTTAAAATATAAATTGATAACACTTTTTACCGAAGGGGTGCGGTCGGAAAATTCCAAGGGGTGCGTACGAAAAATTCCAAGGGGTGCAGACGGGATTTTCGACGGAACTTAACACTAAATTTTTTTTCCCCGGGGGTGCGCCCGCCCACCTTGGGGTGGGCTTGGGTCCGCCCCTGAACATAGCTCAAACACAAAGTTGTTAGAAGACATCAAGGAGTGCTTATTGTTAATGCAATAGATGGAAAAACGAATGTATGGTTTGTTTTCTAGCCACTGGCTAGTATGTATTGTTTGAAGTTGATAGTAATAATATGATTTCTCTTTTCAGGTAAAAATCTATACTTTCTATAAAAGGAGAAATCCCAAATGACATAAGAAAAGCTGAGGTGTCAGCAGGAGAGCATATCCAACAAGGCTTTTCTTGTGTCATTATTAGATCATAATGCCTAATATTAAAAGACTTTAAAATTCAAAGTTGGCCCACATCCACCTTTTTGAAAGGTCCGCCCATTTGTATTATACTCAAAGGTCTGCACTCTTTCATAATTTAAAGTACTGATGTTTATTGAAAATTCAAAAAACCTCTTCTCACATTCAAAATTCAAAATTCTGGCTCCACATTCAAAATTCAAACCATATATATTCTAATTCCAATCTTATAAATAAGATATAATTATCTGGCTCCACATTCAAATCCCTTCCGCTCATATCTACATATGAATTTGGCTCCACATTCAAATTTCAATTTATCTCTCTCCTTTTATATTTGCGATCATGATTGAGCCGGTTAATCTTCATATACAGTTCTTTGTTCCAATATCATTGCTCGAACATCGTTGTTTCATGGAAGCTCTGTTTCACACACTCACCTTTGACCTCGGCTTTGCATATTCAGTCTGTTCATCTGCGATTACAGCTTTTTGTACTTCTCTTATTTTTCCAACATCATTGTTGCAACATCGTTGAGGGTATGTTTTTTTCTCTTATTTTGAATCTTAAAATTTGAACTGATCTGTTCTAATTCTCTGTTTATATTTCAGCCTAATCAGAGTTGTGAGAAATTCAAACAATCGGTTGCAGGTTATTTTAGGTTTGTGGATTCTTTTAAACTGTTGATATATGTTGATAATATTTATTTTAAGGTGTTGATATATTTCAGCTTTTTTTTCCGAGCGAGCAGTGGGGAGTTCTTCTGCACTGTTTTTGAAGTCTGAAGTGCATAAAGTGGAGTACTTCTTTATGATAAATGAAGAAGTTAATGGTAATTATGAGAACATCATTTTTTTTTATTTTTTATTTTTTGTTTTTTTGGTTTATTGATATTTAACTTTTTTCTACGATTATTATATCCTTCTTTTACATGAGACTTGAAGAAATATACAAGTTAAATAACATATATGAATTTCTCTATACATTCAAGAGTTAAAAATGTCATCATACCCTTCTGTAGGTTCTTATGATTTAAAGTATCGGTTTATCAAACAAGTTGAGGATCAAGTATATGATGATAGGGCTACTGTTCAAGAGCTGAAGAGGTGTTTTGGTGATGTCTTTCTACACTTCGGAATTCAAAAACAGTGCAGAAGCTTTTCATCATGTTTTACTACCATTATATCCTTCTTTTACATCAGAGTTGAAGAAATATACAAGTTAAAAATGTCATCATATCCTTCTGAAGGTTCTTATGATTTAAAGTATCGCTTTATCACCTAAGTTGAGGATCAAGTATATGAGGATAGGGCTACTGTTCAAGAGCTGAAGATTATAAAATTTCATTGTTCAGTTCTCAATGCAATTGTTGATCTATCGTCATATGTGATATGTAAATTTTAATTCTATTAATCTTTGTAGAGCATTTTATTTTTACTGATTTGAGCATCAACAGTTGTTAGTGTTGATACCTGCTATTGTGAATGTTGAGTTGCTATTGTTGCCAACATCTGTTATTCCCAACAGCAGTTTCGAAAGAATATTCAACCATTACCACAATAGAAGTTCTGAACATTCTTAAAAAACAGACAATAATCTTTAAAAGTTTGTTGAAAACAGCTGTTTTTAAAACATTTGTTTGGCAAAAGATTCATCCATTGTTTAAAGGTATTGTCTGTTCTGATAATTCATGTTTTTTGTAACGACTGTTGAGTTGCTACTGTTGCCAACATCTATTATTCCCAACAGCGGTTTCCAAAGGATTGTCAACCATTAACCCAATAGAAGTTCTGAGCATTCTTAAAAAATAGGTATTTTGAAAAAAATTGACAAAAATCTTTAAAAGTCTGTTGAAAACAGCTGTTTTTAAAACATCTGTTTGGGAAAAGATTCATCCACTGTTTAAAGGTATTGTCTGTTCTGATAATTCCTATTTTTTGTAACGACTGTTGAGTTGCTACTGTTGCGAACATCTGTTATTCCCAACAGCGGTTTCCAAAGGATTGTCAACCATTAACCCAATAGAAGTTCTGAACATTCTTAAAAAATAGGTATTTTGAAAAAACTTGACAAAAATCTTTTAAAGTCTGTTGAGAACAGCTGTTTTTAAAACATCTGTTTGGCAAAAGATTCATCCACTGTTTACAGGTATTGTCTGTTCTCATAATTCCTGTTTTTTGTAACGACTGTTAAGTTGCTACTGTTGCGAACATCTGTTATTCGCAACAGCGGTTTCCAAAGGATTGTCAACCATTAACCCAATAGAAGTTCTGAACATTCTTAAAAAATAGGTATTTTGAAAAAATTGACAAAAATCTTTTAAAGTCTGTTGAGAACAGCTGTTTTTAAAACATATGTTTGGCAAAAGACTCATCCACTGTTTAAAGGTATTGTCTGTTCTCATAATTCCTGTTTTTTGTAACGACTGTTGAGTTGCTACTGTTGCCAACATCTGTTATTCCCAACAACAGTTTCCAAAGGATTGTTAACCATTAACCCAACAGAAGTTCTGAACATTCTTAAAAAATAGGTATTTTGAAAAAAATTGACAAAAATATTTAAAAGTCTGTTGAAAACAGCTGTTTTTAAAACACCTGTTTGGCAAAAGATTCATCCACTGTTTAAAGGTATTGTCTGTTCTCATAATTCCTTTTTGTAACGACTGTTGAGTTGCTACTGGTGCGAACATCTGTTATTCCCAACAGCAGTTTCCAAAGAATTGTCAATGATTAACACAATAGAAGTTCTGAACATCTGTTATTGCTCAACGTCTTTAAATGAAGAGGTTTTTTTTTTATATTTTTTATGGCAGAGGTTTAAAATTTGTCATTTCAGTTTCTTGATATTTAATTTTATAGTTTTCCCATGAAAATTTATTTTTTAAATGTTTTGCATTAAATGGCTGCTGATATTTAATATCAATTTATTCATTTATATTAAAAGTCTATTGAAAGGACCGCTAACTTACTATTGTTGTATAAGATCTGTTGTTGCCCAACAGTGTTTTCCAAATATTGCTGAAGGGTATTGTCTGTTCTCATAGGTTCTGTTTAATCTGAGGACTGCTGAGTTACTAATGTTGCCTAACATCTGTTGTTGGCCAACAATGGTTTTCGCAACAACTGTCATCCATTATCAGAGCAGAGGTTGTGCCGTGGACATATGTTAGCCATCAGATCTTTCTAACTTCTGACACGTCAGCATTCACCTTTTCACTTTATAAACCTCTGTTTCATCCCCAAACAGAGGTTTTACTTTCGTCTCGAGTTTAAAATTCAGCAGAGCCGTTTCCACCTTCTTCTTCAACACTTCTTCGTCAACCTCTCGCAACTTTCAATTCCGATCATGACTTTGGAGATGAAAAATTCGCATAACTACCTTGTTATTTTTTAGAAAACCGAGAACAATACTCTCTATCATTAGATGATTGATGTTCTTACATCATCAAAATATAAGGTCATTCTTACCGCCGATGCACCCATTTTTCAAGAGACGCTTCGCGATTTTTGGGCTAATTCGAATATTGAAGAACAAAACAATGTGGCCGTAAGTATAACTTCAAAATTCGAAGGTGAATCGGTTGCTATTACCCCCAGTACCATATCAACAACATTTGAGGTAAACGACTTGGCAGGTAAGACCTCTTTGCCGAAAAACAAGATTCAAACATACTTGATGGGGAGGGGATATGATGGAGAGTTGAATCAGGCAACTATGTTTAAACGTAATTTTCCACCGTCCTGTTCCATACTCTCTTAATCTGTCTCTCAAATAAAACTACTTCTTTTAATGAAATACCTTTGAAAATTCAGTCATTGGGGTATGCAATTTTGACAAATACTGATTTTAACTACTCCCAAGCACTGTTTGTTGATTTGGTTGCAAATTTAAATAACATTAAAAAGGGCAAAACTGCTGCTATTAAAAAGAGGAAAGCTGTTGCTATTAAAAAGGGGAAAACTGCTGGTTTTCTTATGTTTCCTAGATTATTAAGCTACTAACTGCAAAAACATGTTTCTTAAAAAGCTTTTGAAAAAGGTGAAGCTATTAAAATGAATAGTCTAACATCTGAAACTTTTACTCGCCTTATGGCTAAAGAGTCAGATGTTTTCAAAACTGAAGCAAAGGGGAATGAGGAAATTTTAGATGAGTCTATAACTGCTCCTCAAACGTCTGTTGCTGAGCCCACTGCTCTTGGTGATCACAGCACTACAACCACTGCTGTGAAACCCCCACCAACAAAACTCAAAAAGACCAAAACAAAATCCAAAAAGCCCACCGAAATCAACAAAATGGGTCCTCTGGAAGATGAGATCCCAGAGGTTAACCCCGTGACAACACAGATGTCATTACAAACCACTGTTGCTACTTCCTCACAACATGTGGAAAGATCTCAACCCATAAACCAAACTCCTCATGATTCCTCACAAAAGGAACATGTTGTATTCACAGGGACACCACAATATGATGTCATACCCTCATATGAGAGTATACTTAAAAGCCCTTCTCCCGCGGCAATTTCTCTTTCGACAGCAATCCCTTCATCTTCCATTCCACCAAAGTTTGTAACACTGCTTCAAGCTATTGACATTCAAAGTGATAGCAATCCCTCTCACGAACACTTTACTGAGAGTTTAACTTCAACAATAGCTATGTCTGAACCTTTTCAATTTCCTAACCTAGAAATAGTTGAGGAGGCTACACCTCTTGAATTTCAGCAAATTCTTGATGGTATTTCAAGTGGAGCAACTACTACAAATGTCAAATCCACTGATTTACATTTGGATAATAGTTTCATCAGTCAGACTCCCTTGAAGGCAACCACTGCTGTGTCTATCAAGGTATCCACTGGTGAGTTCAAGTTAACCACGGGTGAGATGACTAAGGTAACCACTGATGCAGAGGGAAGTCCCAGAACCAAGAACAAGGGACATCTGCTAATGAAAATTTGGAGATACCTCCTCTTTCAAAAGCAGATACAACCACCTCTAGTGGGAATTCAGATGATCCTATTAAGTTAGGTGATGGATTAAAATACCAGGATTTGACGGACATGATATCTAACTTGGAAACAACTGTTGCTGATATGAAAGATCAATTGAAGCAGTTGGTGGATGCTTTCAAAAGTCGACCTTCTCATCAGCAGTTATGCCAAGAGATTTGGAATTCGGTACAACCCATTCTTGCAGCTCAAAGGGAACTGGCTGAGATTTAACTTAATTCCCACATGAAGCTAATTAGAGTTATGGTTGAAGCAAGAAACAAAGACACACAGGCTGACATCAAGGGCATAAAAGAATGCATTGCATAGTTAACTGGTACTACCCCTGCACCTGTGTTTGAAAAAGACGATGAAGATGATGCTGAAAAGAGGGAAAAGGATTCCATGAAAAACTTTGGTAAACCAACACCAAGGAATCAGCCAAAACAAAATCCAAAGCATGCCATCTGCAAAATCTCCTGGAAAATCTGATTGAATGAACAGACTCCAAAGCATGCCATCTGCAAAATCTCCTGCCATTTGACGATTCCGTTAACAAACAGACATATAAGGAGATTGAATGAAAACAGAAGAGGAAGCATACGAAAGAGGAAGATGAAGTGCTCAACATTGGAACTTCAAATAGTAGAAAATCACAGAAAGATAACGAATATCCTATTGTCATATTTCCTAAACCAATATCACCACCAGAAAAACCAACCACTGCTGCCAAACTCAAAACCACTGCTGAACCTAAGAAGTCAGATTCTGATACACCTAAAACAAAACTCTCACCAGAAAACCACCTGTCAAAAAGCAGAATACAAAATCCTCATCATCACTGCCAACCTCGACTGAAACAATTGTTGATGCAACAAATGTTTCAGCATATGTTAAGACAACAACGGTTGAGACACCAGTTGTTTCAACAGTTGTTAGTCAATCCACTGATTCTACCCAATTTCAATTTCCATCACAATCAACCCTTACAGTCATGGCACCTTTTTCTTCCCTAACTCCTCCTTCTCCAAAATCTATTTACACAAGAAAGAGAAAATTCATGGTGCATGAAGAAGAGAAGGAAGAAAAAGATATACCAGCACCAATTCCGTTATCAGCTACTCTGTTCATTCAAAATTCACCCAAACCATTCGTCCCACCTCCATCAACAAAGATCAGCCCATTGGCAGTAACTTTCCCTCTAGAACTGCTTGCAGTTCAAGATGAAATGACTCAATTTTACACAGAGGATGATCCATCCAAAAGAACCTTCCCATCTCTTCAGGGATTCAAAACTCCAAAGAATATTTATGAATATCTGAAGCTAAAGGGCAAGCAAGCAGAAGATAAGGCAAATGAAGAGTGTAAAGGGCTAGGATACATTAAGTTATCAGCTCGCATGCAACATTGGCTTGGTGAAGTCAAGAAGTTGGAACATTTTGCTAGAGACCTCAGTAAGAATATGTCAATCTGTCACCAAATGCTGAGCTAGAAAAGACATTAAGGAATGATTTCTTGAACACTATCATGGAAACCAAGCCCTACGAAGCCTACAGGTCTGATTTCAAAGACTGGCCCCTTGAGGCTCTTAATGAGGAAGTTAATAGAATTAAAAAGATGAATAAAGATCCTCAAATGCCAAAATCTGCTCCCAACTGGAAACAATACAAAAAGGTTGAAGTGGATGAAGTGTTGAAGTATATAAGAGAATGAAGGCAGAACTTGTAGCAGCTAAGGTTGGGACTGCTAGACAAATTGGAAAATGGACTTGACAGTCTATTGATCGAGCTTACAGTAGGTTAGAAGAGCGAAGAAAGACAGATCCATCCCTTCCTAAAAAGCCAGTATACAAAGATGAAACGACTGTTATACGTCAGCAGACCGTTACATCTAAAAAGCTGTTCTCATCAGCAGATGTATCCATCGCTGCCTTGAACCAAAGAAAAAGACAACAATTGATGGATGAGGAAGATGAAAATAGGTATGCTGAGTACAGAAAAGAGTCTATCAGAAATCATTTACGATATGGATTGGATGATGCTTCATTGCAATTACAAGCTCAAGTTGCTCAAACACTTCAGAAGTTGGCAAGCAGGCCTCAATCGCCAAACTCCACTCAAATAAAACTTCTCTCAAGAAACCCATCAGACCCAAAAACACTAAAATGGAAGTCTGACAAACAGACCCATGAATTGACTTTGATCAAGTCTGATGGTAGTGTTGAAAAGATATCAAGGGAGAATGCACTTGGTCTGAATGCAGTTGACCTCCAAGATCTTTTTAACCTTCAGCTTGATAGGGATGAAGATGATACTGATTCCTTTGATTTTGAGCTCCAATTCAAAGGGCAAATCCGGGAAATGTTGATGAGAGAATAAAGATCTGCTGATTTCTAAAATCTGCTGATTCCTTGATTTAGTTTTGCTGAAAGTTATTGAGTCAGGTGATTGTGTGTTTGTAGTTAACGTTTTTTGAACTTTAAGTTGTATTCAAATTCTATGAAGTACGTATGTCTATAAACAGTTTATATTGTCTTTTTGGGTAAACAGTTAAATTGTATGTAACTGATATATTAACCGATAATCTATGTTTATAGTTGTGTTTTAGCTATAATAGATAACACGTTTTGGTACAATATCTATGCACGTATCTATATGTTCTATTAATATATGTTATGCATGCTTGTTTAAGAAACGACCCGTGTTTGCAGCTCTCATTTTTAATGAGAGTACTAAATTCTTTGTTAATAACATTATTCTCTTAACATCTGTTTACTAACCTTTGTAATTTCTGTTGACTGACCTTTTTAACATAGGTTGACTAACATGCATATCTGTTTACTATCTATCCATCTGGCAAGCTCTGTTGGAGATAATGCATAACATTTTTTAGGAAAGTCTGTTGGAAAGCAACAGAAGTTTTTAACAGTTAATAGACAACAATAGTTTGTTATCAACATAATGGAATTGCTGTTGAATAAACCTATTGACCATTAGTGTATATCAATTTTATAAGTCTGCACTAATTATTTTTTTACTCTCTGTCAATATGGGCTATGCATGGTTTTCTAAGAAACGACCCGTTTTTGCACACGGGTCTTACCGCTAGTACTATATAATAAAAGAAACTAATAAAATGACACTTGTCATTATTCTAGACTATCATTAATTGTAGATAATTATTATTTAATTTAAATTATTAAATTTAACATATGTTTCAAACATTTAAAAAATTACGGATAAAGTTTCATAAAATATTAAATTTTAAAGTTATATAATTAAATAATTACCGATAATTTATAGATTAATTTAAATTTAAATTTAAATATTATTTTGTAGCTATAAATTTATGCTTAATCTGGACATTTCAACATTTTTTAGAACTAATAAATTAAGACCACTATTATTTAAATAAAACTTGGGTTATTAAATGTATGTTCACATGACTGTTAAAACTCGTGAAAAAGTCGATAATAAAGGTGGTCTTCTAATCGATGGTTCAAATGATTTCATATTTGTAAGCAAAGTTCCAAAATATAGTGTTCTATTGAAAATTTATAGATTAGAAGCTTACTTAAAAAGAAATGGTATTTTGATTTTATCTAGTATAATAAGTGTACGTACCATAACAAACAAATGCTATCGTTTCAAATTAGTTATTTTTTTCTATGCTATCGTTTCAAATTAGTTTTTTTTCTCTATGATAATGTTTTACGTAACAGTACTGATACGTGGTTGAAAACAGGTGTTCGTAATCGTATAACTTGATGTTTTTACATAAGTTTTAATTCTGAATAGCCTACTTTTAATTAAAAATGTGTTTTGCAGGTTTGATGGAGTTTAAGGAGCTTTTCGGGAGCTTTGCGGGTCACCGGGACGAAAACCGGACAATCGGGACGCGTTACGGATCAAACGGGAGTGAAAAATGGAAAAAATGAAGAATTGGAGCTGGAGAGGCCGTCGCCGACGGGCTCTAGAAAGTCTCGTCAGCCAAACTAGGTCATAACCAGTCAAACGTCGCCTGTTTTTCTGTTTTTGAGAGGGCGTCGCCGACGGGGGCAGGGTCGTCGGCGACGGGCAACATTTTTGCAAAACGCGAATTTTGGGGACTCTTGGGTTAAAGTCGATTTTGATTGGTTCTTGGGCATGGAACTCGTAAGTTACACTTCATATGAGTTTGAATCTTCATCCTTGGAGCCATTCTCACCTACCATTCATCACCAATCCATATCCAACATACAACATCACTCGAATCATCAAGAAGATCATCATCATTCACCAATCATCCCATTAAACCCTGATCATCCATCCATCCATACTCATTGAGCCTTTCACCATCACAAACCCTAATCATCCATCATTCCTCCATCATTCAAGCTTCAAGATGATCCGAATCAAGTTCCAATCATCCGGTGATCAAGTTTCTTCAATCATGAGCGGCTAATCATCTTGGTTTCACCCTGGTGTAGGTAGTTGTTTAATTTAGGGTTTTGAATTGTTTCTTGATTCAACTTTGTGACAATTTGTATTGATTTTTGAAACCATTGACAATAGTTTACATTTGTTTCGTATTCGTAAATTGTCGAACGATTATAAAGTTATGACTTTGCGAAATGGTTATGTGGAGTTATGCGTTGTCATGGTTAGGTTTTACTTGTGTTGATTACAAAGTGCATTCTTGTCCGTTCTTCGAAACGTTGATAGTTATTGGCACCTAAGTCACGGTACACTAAATCTGTTAATCATTATACAATTGAGTTGAATCTAAAACTTGTAGAAACCCTAGGTTGGCAATTACCGAAACCGGGTGTGAACCCTTTTTCTCATTATTGTTTAGTAATCAAAGTTTCTTACAATCGTTAGTTATTAATCGTTAATCAATTAAACCAATTCTATTAGTCTAATTCACATCTTTTCAACTAAATAAAGATACAAAAAAATATTCTAGCAAGCTTCATAATTTGTGACAGTTGGTCTTGTGACAACCCGAATATTCAGGTTAGCACTACATAAATTCCACAACCCTTCAACGTGTGTCCTTACGTTTGATCCATTAAATGTTTGTGTGGGTGTGAACGTTTAATACATGAACCCATTATTCGTATGTTAGATAGTTATTGCATGTTTGATTCAGGAACTCAGTAGGTGTATTGTTAGTCTTTTGGACTGGGCCGCAAACCCACTCGTAACACACTTCATGGCCGTTTGGGCCTCTCTCGTCTGGTCCACTTGGTATAGCAGGCCCGAAACCATTATATGTTTAATACACTTCATGAACCCCTAAACCATGATCCTATGTGAATGGGCTCAAGCCCATTCCGGTTTTAATGATTATCTCCCAAACAATTGTTACATTGAGTATTGTATTAGATTGTTATTATCATAAACTCAAACAAACCAAAAACCCTTGTTGTTCATACTTTGGTCCACAGCCCATTTAGAGCCCATTAGTGAGCCGAGGTGTCTTTATTGTGTTTATACATTCATATCGCAAATATGAATCTTCCAAACTTGTAAACATAACAAACTCATAAACCCTATCTCTCTATCTCTTATGTACGACAGTAGAACACCCCCCCCCTTGGATTTGCGGCAACATGAGACTTCTTCCTCCCCCTCACTTTCGTCGAAGCCTCCTCTCTTAAGGATCATTCTGTGTGTCTAATTCTATTCGGTTAGTAATCAATATCTCAGTTTTTCTTATGTGTGTTAATTTGTGTTTAATTAGTATGTGATTAGGTGATTGTAGTTATGGGTATATTTCGAGTATGTGTTGGAAATCACCCACTGCCATGATGAATTATATATGACAACCTGATATGTGATTAGCCCATGTTTAGCGTGTATGAATATTTGAATAGATGTTTGTAAACATCGACTAACATAAGGAACAAATATGATGAATGGATTTAGGTTAGTTGTTATTCATGCGAAGATATATATATGTTGTTTACGATAATTCTTACTTGATTATTCTGGATGTGATTTTGATTAATAGAAGTATTATGATGTGGTGGTAATCTTTTGATGATTGATCATGTCAGGACATATATGTGGTGGTCGGTTAATAGTGGCATGATAATGATGGCTGATGATCTTGGTACAAAAATAAGGGGCCGATTAGTTAGAATAATTGATAAATTCATTGGGCTTCACACTATTATATGCTATTATATGCGCTTATGTATTTGTGTTGCCTGATTATGTTGATCGGTTGGTATGTGATGTTGATTCATGGTACATTATATTGCACAAGTCCATGGTGTTTAATTGTTAGAAGGAGTTTTATAATAATAAGTTACTATTAATAATGAAAAGATATATGAGCTTGCACGTTAATCTGTTTGCACGATTAATTAGTTGGGATAAACAAAAGGTATTGGGCCTTGTACGTTAACTGGGTTATGCAAACAAAGGGGGAAAACAATAAGTTTATTGTTTGGGTCGCACCCCTTCTCTGATGAGTGTTGGGCCGTGCAACAGTTACAACAAATGGAGGAATTAGATACATTACACTAGTGGGCCGCACACACACCTTTCATGGGCTGGTTATAAAAGGGCTACACAAACTGCACATTCTAGTTGCATTTGCCTAATGGGTCGGGTAGATTTATAAAAGACGTTGCACGTTATGGGCCTCTACATTGAACTGCTTAAATGTTGATTGTTGATTGTTGCTTGTGGGTTGTTTTTTTTAATAACTGAGTTACATGAGTTACCAAAAAGTGTGATGGATGTTATGTGATAAGTGTTGGTGCGAAACATTGTATGTGGTCCTAACTGTTGTGAGTAATTGGAATAGGACACGGTTGATTAAGGTAAACAAGTAACTAAGTCTTACCGAGCAAAACTAAGGTGAGTTCATCTCTCTTGAGCATGCGTCCCGGTGGTTGGGACAGTCTTTGGGTATCCCTGTGAGGGATAGGTTTTTGGGTAACTTGTTTGGGTATTCCTGAGAGGAATACGTCTTGTTGTAAATTGGTAATGTTGGATAATATACTCATCCTATCACCTTTAAAGTCCCTCCGTGTTGTTTGGTTACCTGAGAGGTAACATGGTATTAGTTAGTAGCGCTACTTAGGTTTGGCAACCTCACCTCGTACCTGGGAGGACGGGTGTTGAACTAATGACCTAGTCATGACCAATGCTTTGATAGGAGCATTGGAGAAAGGGCAATGTAAATCAGAAGCCGTATTGTAATCGGGGTATTATCAACATTAAATTCAATGGATTAACTAAACACTTGGTAACCAACGTTTTCATAAAACTATGAACTCACCAGCGTTGTCTGATACACTTGTTGCATGCTCGCAGGTCGTTAGGTATCTTGGATTTGGGAACTTGCTGTCTGGAGTAGCTGGAGTGGTCATGGGTCGAGTGGAAGGATTTATGTGATCAATTTCTTGATACTATACTTTGGTTTTGAAACATTTTAACTTTGTTTACTATTTGCTTCCGCTGAACATATTGGTTTTCAGTTAAACTTGTTGATGGTATTTTATTAATGATTGAGAACTTTATTTAGAAACTCGTATGGGTTCAATGTGATTAGTGGCTCATTGTTGGTACGTCACACGCCTAACAGGGACACTCCCTAGGTGGTATTTTGGGGTTGTGAAAGTTTGGTATCAGAGCCACTAGCTATAGTGAACTTGGTTTTAAAACGTTTTTGTAAAACCAGACTATAACCGAACAGATCCGAAATCGACCATGCCACTCGGCTCCAGGTTGCAAGGTTCGTTTTTCTCACTTGTTGCATACATTACATGATTAGTACACAATTGCTTATGACATAACATAACATACGAACACACACTCGTCACTATAGCATGATTGCATGAATTACTTGCTTATATTATGACTCGTTTTGAAAACCGTGAGGGGCAGACGCTGGGAGCGTGCTGGCTGCCAAAGCGGACAATATCATGGTGCATTGTTAGTATGCCATAGTCTTTGGATTCCTGTGATTTTATTACCTTGACGACCTCCGTTTGACATTTGAGTTTGAAGGACCATTTGACATGAGTTAGGAGGAACTGAGATGAGCATGCAAATCACAATATTATTGTGGGTGCACACATAATAATAATATGGGGTGCATGCGAGTCCTAGTGAGGCTTAACAAGTGAAAAAGGGGTTCTGTTCCGGTATTTGATCAATGTGAAACACAACAGTCTATAGGAGTCATAGCAGTGATTGTCTCCTACTCAAACATGAACTTTTCACTCCTTTCTGAATCCTTACGAGTCTCGATGCTATCGAGTATTACTTGAACACACATCTGAACGCCTAGCGAACTGTGTAGAATGCTAGGTGCTTGTACGAACATCCCTGAGTTAGAGGTTGCAGAGTTGAATGATTGGACGATACCTCCTCACTCCTTTTCATTGGTCGAAACTCTGTGTATTGACGCCTTAGATCCCGAAGTGCGATCACTTCTGCAACACTCTAGAAACATACCGGGTATTACGCAATCGACTTCCAAGAACGATGGACAAGGGGATGAGCGTAGTGCCTTACCGACCTCCGTATTAGAACGGCCCTTATTACCGGCAACGAACTCCAGTAAATTGGCAACGATCGAGTTCTTAACCCTAGAGGCAACAGACACGGCAACATCAAGGAACTCGTAATCATAGCTTACAGTATGGAAACAAAGTTGACCTCGACAAGGATTGACTGTGTTAAGTCAAAGTGCCAACATTCAAGGGATCAAAGGCGGTACTAGGAATTCTCGTAGCGAAAACAACAACACTGGAAATGATGCTTACGGAAGGGCATTTAGGATTGGCATAGGTGACGCCAGGCATAATAGCGGCATGGTAACTTGTATAAGTAGCCCTGTTTTGGTCAACCCTAATGCTTCTTGAAACCGAACCTGTGGTGGCGGCAACTGATGGCAAGTCAAATGAAACCTCATATGTTCGTTGGGATGTAAACTCGACCTTGTGGGACAAGTGTTCGATGTCAACCTTCTTTCTGTTATCCTCGATAATTTGATGCAGTAGTTGGTATGGATTGGTTATCCATACATCGTGCAGATATACCCTGCGAGAAGAAATCTTTGCGTACCCCTCTCCCTAGTGGAGAATCATCATCTGTTCCAAAGTACCAGAGTTGTGTAAAGGTTAGCATCAATTCTGCAATGAAAGCCCAGAAGTGCCTACGGAGGGATTACCCCGCTATGTTAACAACCGCTTCTGATTGCCAAGCTAAGGAAAATAGGATCGGGGATCCACCAATTTTTCGTGACTCCTCTCGGTGTGCTACACGAGGAACTTTCAGGTTTACTTGCACAACTGTTAGCCGGAATCTCAGTTGATCTCACGAGAGAGGCAACTCTGAATACTCGTACATTGTACCATTTTGCACAGGAGGATTGCAAGAACTGTTTAATCAACTACAGGAAATACTGGACAGGAGTTTGTCGGACCTAGCTTTTCACTTTGGGGAGCCCCAGTTATATCCGTGAAGATAAGCCTTTTCGTATGTGTACTGATTATCCAGAACATAACAAGGAGACAGTTAAGAACAATTTGCCTCGATCATGTATTAGCAACCTGTCTACCAGTGCGAGGGTCAAGCTTCCATTCGAGGAATAACTAACGAATGAACTATCATCAGATGGGAGTCCAGAGGGGAGAATGTTTCTACAACGGCATATCAGACGCAGGGTGGCCATTGCGACGTTGTATTCCAAAACCTTTGGACTAATCATCACACCGGCAGCTGCATGGATCACATGAATCGACTACGCTTATTGACAACGTGTTGAATCATTTCCAAGAGAAAGGAACATCATAGACAACATCTGTATCTTATTTTAGGGCTCCTGAGGGAGTAGCCATTACGTGCGAAGTCTTGTTTAGTGTAACATCTAGATTCGAGAGATGCCTTTGACCACGTAACCAACGAAGTGGGAATACACGTGGATCTTGCTAGGATCCATTTCGCTAGAAACTGATCGACACCAAGGATTCCTTCGGGGATGCAGCGATTTCTTGGTTTCACTGGATACTATTGTAGATTCATCACCGGATTTTCGAAGATCACGCAGTTTAAACCTATTTAGCCCAGCAGGGTGTTGTGTTCGTGGAAGACAAAACAGGAGAACGTCCTTTTAGCTTTTGGAGTTCAACTCAACAATGCACTGAGCATCGTCTTTACCCGAGGGTGCGGGTGACTTAGTGGAATACCATGATGGTTCGAATCAGAGTCCCAGTTACACACCGATGCAACATAAGAGGGCGATGGCTTACGTGGTGGATTAACGGGAAGAATTACGCGACTCATACCCTGGGGTGGAGGCCACGATCTCGGATTTGAGCTGGAGGCATTACTTGGACGGTACCAAATACATTACTTAGACTGATCACAAGGCCCTCCCGTATACCCTTGTTTCAAGAGAGCTAAACATGTGATGGCAACGCTAGGTGTAACTTTTGAATGAATACGACCGTGAAACCTGGACGTGCACGAGCTTTGCAGCTCGCTATCAACTTTAACATACCTGATCAGACTCGTCGTGTTCAAATTGAAGAATTGAAGGAAGCGAGTTCTCAAGATTGACCCATGCGGGGCATGGGGAAGCAACCTTTGGCAAGTCGGACGATATTTGCTACTTTATGGAACGAATATGGACCTCATTATACGGAAACCGTAGGGAACTCGTGTTGAGCAAAACACGCCAGCCTCGATATTCTAGTCGTCTGGGTTTGATGAGAGATATTAGGATCTATAAATCTTGCATTGGTGATCGGGCATGAAGGCCCACCTAGCTATGTGTGTGAGCGATGTTTGACTTGTGGGGAAGTCGAGGTGGAGTATCAGTAATCGGAAACACCCATAGGGAAATGAGAACAGACTGCCATGGATTTTGTCACTGGTCTACTTACAACTCGAAACGGAAACATTATCACCTGGGTGATCGTTGATGGACTCACGTTACTAGCACATTTTCTTGCAATCGACGAACTGACGAGTCTTCACAACTTGTGAATATTCCTCTGAGAGAGGTGGCTGTAGGGCACGAGGTGCCAACCCCTGTCATATCTGATTTTGATCTATCCTTAATTTATGTCAGGCAATACACAACATCCTTGGCTCACATCTAGACATGAGCATTGTTTATCACCGTAGGATAAATGGTCAGAATAAACGAACCCCCTGACACCCGAAGACATGCTGCGAGCATGTGTGTGACTGGCTTTGGTTCAAATTTGAAGGACTCTTACCTATGGCTGAGTACTACGGTGGCAGTTATCATCTTGGTAACCAGACAGCTCTGTTGAGGCATTACATAGACAATAATGCCAACCTTCTTGTTAGGCTGGGATGGTTGACAACTTAATTACTGGTCCAGGACTGGTACTAGAAACTCTTGAGAAGGTTCTTTGGATTGGGAGTCGATTGGCGGCAACGCGTGACCGTCAGGAAAGCTGATAAACTTGGGAAACGCTGAAAGATCGCTGTAGGCGATCGTATCGTGTTGAAAGTCTCACCCTGGGAGGGTGTGGAATGCTTGGGAAGCATGGCGAGCTTGACTGACGTCACGATGGACCATTCAACAGTCTGGGAAGAATCGGTAGCGTAACCTACAAACTCGAGTTACCTGACGAATTAGATAATGTACACGATGTCATTTATGTCTCGAACCTAAAGAAGCGTCTGTTCGACGCAACACTTGTGATCCCCTTGTTGAGAAACCCACTGTTAACACAGTCGAATTTCAATCGTGAGAGTTCGTTGGAACTCAAGACGTGGATCGGAATTCATGTGGGAGCGTGAGGATCAGATGAAGCTCAAATATCCTCAACTTTTTCCTGTTGACCAATCTAATTCGGGTACTACTGGTGAATTTCGGGACGAAATTCCTCTTCAAGTTGGGGATGATGTGGCACTTGAGGAAAATCCGCAACAATCTTGATTTATCACTTCATTTCTTTGTGCTTACTTGTCGAATTTCAGGACGAAATTCCTTTCAAGTTGGGGATGATGTAACAACCCGAATATTCAGGTTAGCACTACATAAATTCCACAACCCTTCAACGTGTGTCCTTACGTTTGATCCATTAAATGTTTGTGTGCGTGTGAACGTTTAATACATGAACCCATTATTCGTATGTTAGATAGTTATTGCACGTTTGATTAAGGAACTCAGTAGGTGTATTGTTAGTCTTTTGGACTGGGCCGCAAACCCACTCGTAACACACTTCATGGTCGTTTGGGCCTCTCTCGTCTGGTCCACTTGGTATAGCAGGCCTGAAACCATTATATGCTTAATACACTTCATGAACCCCTAAACCATGATCCTATGTGAATGGGCTCAAGCCCATTCCGGTTATAATGATTATCGCCCAAACAATTGTTACATTGAGTATTGTATTAGATTGTTATTATCATAAACTCAAACAAACCAAAAACCCTTGTTGTTCATACTTTGGTCCACAGCCCATTTAGAGCCCATTAGTGAGCCGAGGTGTCTTTATTGTGCGTATACATTCATATCGTAAATATGAATCTTCCAAACTTGTAAACATAACAAACTCATAAACCCTATCTCTCCATCTCCTACGTACGACAGTAGAACACCCCCTCCCCCCTTGGATTTGCGGCAACAGGAGACTTCTTCCCCCTCACTTTCGTCGAGGCCTCCTCTCTTGAGGATCATTCCGTGTGTCTAATTCTATTCGGTTAGTAATCAATATCTCAGTTTTTCTTATGTGTGTTCAATTATGTTTAATTAGTATGTGATTATGTGATTGTAGTTATGGGTATATTTCGAGTATGTGTTGGAAATCACCCACTGCCATGATGAATTATATATGACAACCTGATATGTGATTAGCCCATGTTTAGCGTGCATGAATATTTGAATAGATGTTTGTAAACATCGACTAACATGAGGAACGAATATGATGAATGGATTTAGGTTAGTTGTTATTCATGCAAAGATATATATATATATATATATATATATATATATATGTTGTTTACGATAATTCTTACTTGATTATTCTGCATGTTATTTTGATTAATAGAAGTATTATGATGTGGTGGTAATCTTTTGATGATTGATCATGTCATGACATATATGTGGTGGTCGGTTAATAGTGGCATGATAATGATGGCTGATGATCTTGGTACAAAAATTAGGGGCCGATCAGTTAGAATAATTGATAAATTCATTGGGCTTCACACTATTATATGCTATTATATGGGCTTATGTATTTGTGTTGCCTGATTATGTTGATCGGTTGGTATGTGATGTTGATTCATGGTACATAATATTGCACAAGTCCATGGTGTTTAATTGTTAGAAGGAGTTTTATAATAATAAGTTACTATTAATAATGAAAGGATATATGAGCTTGCATGTTAATCTGTTTGCACGATTAATTAGTTGGGATAAACAAAAGGGTATTGGGCCTTTTACGTTAACTGGGTTGTGCAAACAAAGGGGGAAAACAATAAGTTTATTGTTTGGGTCGCACCCCTTCTCTGATGAGTGTTGGGCCGCGCAATAGTTACAACAAATGGAGGAATTAGATACATTACACTAGTGGCCGCACACACACCTTTCATGGGCTGGTTATAAATGGGCTGCATAAACTGCACATTCTAGTTACATTTGCCTAATGGGCCGGGTAGATTTATAAAAGACGTTGCACGTTATGGGCCTCTACATTGAACTGCTTAAGTGTTGATTGTTGCTTGTGGGTTGTTTTTTTTAATAACTGAGTTACATGAGTTACCAAAAAGTGTGATGCATGTTATGTGATAAGTGTTGGTGCAAAACGTTGTATGTGGTCCTAACTGTTGTGAGTAATTGGAATAGGACACAGCTGATTAAGGTTAAACAAGTAACTAAGTCTTACCGAGCAAAACTAAGGTGAGTTCATCTCTCTTGAGCATGTTGGGACAGTCTTTGGGTATCCCTGTGAGGGATAGGTTTTTGGGTAACTTGTTTGGGTATTCCTGAGAGGAATACGTCTTGTTGTAAATTGGTAATGTTGGACAATATACTCATCCTATCACCTTTAAAGTCCCTTCGTGTTGTTTGGTTACCTGAGAGGTAACATGGTATTAGTTAGTAGCGCTACTTAGATTTGGCAACCTCACCCCGTACCTGGGAGGACGTGTATTGAACTAATGACCTAGTCATGACCAATGCTTTGATAGGAGCATTGGAGAAAGGGCAATGTAAATCAGAAGCCGTCTTGTAATCGGGGTATTATCAACATTAAATTCAATGGATTAACTAAACACTTGGTAACCAACGTTTTCGTAAAACTATGAACTCACCAGCGTTGTCTAATACACTTGTTGCATGCTCGTAGGTCGTTAGGTATCTTGGATTTGGGAACTTGCTGTCTGGAGTAGCTGGAGTGGTCATGGGTCGACTGGAAGGATTTATGTGATCGATTTCTTGATACTATACTTTGGTTTTGAAACAGTTTAACTTGGTTTACTATTTGCTTCCGCTGAACATATTGGTTTTCAGTTAAACTTGTTGATGGTATTTTATTAATGATTGAGAACTTTATTTAGAAACTCGTATGGGTTCAATGTGATTAGTGGCTCATTGTTGGTCCGTCACACGCCTAACAGGGACACTCCCTAGGTGGTCTTTTGGGGGTGTGACAGTTCTAATTCCATCGAATCCACTCGCAAACCACATACTCTTCGTGGTTCGTCCCCTTGCTACCACTAACTATTTGTTAAGGGTAATTTGGGCATACAAATATTATCTTTGACCGGAGCGCGACATTCCGATCAAATTTTGGCGCCGTTGCCGGGGAGTGCATGCGCTTTGTGTTTGGATAGTGCTTGAATTTGCGTGATTAACTGTTTAAATTGCATAGTTTATCTTCTTGTACTTTGTCTTTTTCCTTGTTACGCGGGGTGTGTTACTTGTGCAGGTTACAGGTAGTGCATGCATACGCGGAACTCAGGAGGACTTCACCGTTAGTCTATGAACCGGAAATCGAAAGAGTTGCAAGAAGAAATTTAGCAAGCCGGTTGGAAGCAACACTCGTTTCTAACCAAGTCACCCAAACACCACACTCCTGTAACACCCCAAAAATTTCAAATCATTTATTTTTAAATATAATGCTGCTAAATAAAACAGTGAACTAACTAGGATTGAAATAACCTAGTTAGGTGAAAGCCTTGTAGTGACTTACAATGGGTTAAAACACTAAAAGTTAGAACCTAATGATAGTTGAGGGGCTGAAACTGCATAAATTGAAACTAATATAATTAAAACACAAAAAATTAAAACTCAAAACACAGGTGGGTGTGTGTTTGAGATCGAACCAGGCGACCAGGGTTCTTCAAACCCTAAAACTCCACAAATCTCAGAAATTGAAGGTTTAAATCAAGTCCAAAACGTAATCCGAGCTGAGATTTGTGATCCTCATCGCAAGAGGGTTATAAGGTATGTAAAATTTAGTAAAAATCCTCTACTTGAAATTCTCATGAACTTAGAGAATCTGAAATATGGTCATGCATGTGTGATATATAGATGGATTAAGAGCATTGTAGTGTCTAGGAGTAAACCCTAGACAAATAGAAGTTGAAACCATGTGTAATTTTAGTAAAATCCATGAACACCCTTGTAGGTGATTAGTGGGGTATGTAGAATTTGATAAACACTAGGAAATTGAATGTTGATCTAGTGTAATTTGACAATTGTGAAGTGACTTCAGAATTTTAGAAGCTAAAAATTATATAAAATGGGTTGATTGATGTGAAATTCGGGCTAAATGATAAGCTAGGGACTTGCTATGTAAACATGTAAAAATCTGCCCTTAAAGTGTTTGATGAAATGCCTCAAAGAAGGCTTGAAACTGGAATTTTGAAGTTAAAACGCTTAATTGTGGTATTTTGGCAATTATGCGATATGTGATTAGAAAGAGTTCTAAACGCGGTATAATTGAACTCTAAAGTACAGGATACCGGAGCGTCGAGCGGACAAGCTGGTGGTGATTTGCGGTTGAAGGGCGTGCACTAAAGGTATGTAACTTGATTCGTTACATTTGGGTAAATTTTGATATTTAGCATATATGTAGTTGGATTGTGTATTAAAAGTTAAGTTGGATTAAAGCGATGATGTTTGCTATGTCGAATAATAGGCCAAGAATCTGGTTAGACCTCGTTGGTAGTCATCAAAATGGAGGATTCCTTAGATGAGCCAAACGGGTCGAATAACCAAATAAGGCATGGTAAAACATTGTAGTATGGTTACTCGGTCTTTTGTTATTATTGACAAATGACATATTAGAATACGGGGATTTAACATGTTGGGTTGTAGGAATGAAATCCGAGAATTTGGTCCAAGTAAACAAACGAATCAAACAAAAACATAACCTTCCTGAGTCTACCATAAATTACGGTAAATACCGTAATTTACGGTAGGGACCAAAATGTTACGGTGGTTCTTTACTGATTTACGGTGGACCAGAAGGTTCAGATGACTACCGTAACTTACGGTATATACCGTAAGTTACGGTAGAACCCTGGAAATTTTTGTAAATTTTGCATACTTTCGTTAAATCGAATCCGTTTTAAATGTATTTTCGACTATATATTATTCCTATGTACTCTAATACTAATGTTTAATGTAAACATTTCAGTTTCTAGGTATTCAAGCATTACGGATGACGGTCAAGCAAGCTTTTGAAGAACCGAACACGAACTTTTGAAGCTTCCGCATAAATTAACTCGGTTTAAACAATGTTATGATATAAATCATTTGCTAAACAACTTATGGATGTTTAAATTAGTCGGTAGATAACTAATGTTTGTTACCTTAGAACTTGGTTTTTGGAACTAATGTTTTAATTTAGACATCTTTTGTATAAAATCTTATGAATTATTATTAATTTCGAGTAGTAAACAAGACGGGTGTTACAAGTTGGTAATCAGAGCTTAAGGTTGTCAACAAGTGTTCGGTTCAAGCTTGATCCATCGTCCGGTAAGAATTAACTTATTATTTTAACATATTATATTATGTAACGGTTAAAGCAAGTTGGGAACTTGGCTAAACCGAAACAAATGAAGTAATGTTATAAATGAAATGTTTAACGTGTAAATGTAAACATTTCAGTTTCAAGATGTCTGATGGAAACGATGATAATCCGGTGCAAACAAGCACCGAACAAATGAAAGAAATAATTGCCGAAGAAGTAGGGAAGGCAATTGAAGGTAGTCTATCCGGGTTTATAGACAAAATTCAAAGCATGGTGTTGTCGCTTGTGGAAGAGCGAGTTAAAAGGTTGGAGGATAGTGTCAACCTTATGAAGGAGAAAACGGGAGATCGTAAAGGGTGCTCATATAAAGAATTTATGGCGTGCAAACTGCCAATCTATAACGGGGAAGTTGACCCGATAACCTGCCAAAGATGGATAAGTGACGTCGAAGGAGTGTTTGAACGGACCCATTGTGATGTAGGTGACTTTGTTGCTTACGGAACGGGTCAATTGAGGGGTCAAGCCAAAGATTGGTGGGACAATAAAAAGAAGGAAATAGGAGCCGAAGCGGCAAGGGTCATGACTTGGGATGAGTTTAAGGTGCCGTTCCTTAAACACCATAGTCCCAAAGCAGTTATTAATAGGATCAAATAGGAATTTATCCTGTTAAGACAAAAGGGAGAATCAATTGATAAAATCACGGGCATTTTCATGGATAAGCTGAGATTCTGTGATGAGTTGGTCACCACTGAAGAGCAGAAGATATACTACTATTACAACATGCTGAGTGCTGAATACCAGGAGTTTATGACTCCCTCAAAATATGAAACTCTCACAGAAATCATCAACACCGCCCGGGAGCGGGAAATCGAGTTAAAGAAACAAGTTGAAAGGGGTGAGCGAAGGGCACAGGATGTGAATCCAAGCCCTACAAAGAAAGCTAGAACTGCGGAATCAGGGAAGAAAGTGGAGACTAAAGCCTGGTCGCCAAGTTGCAAAGTATGTGGAAAGGGGCACAAAGGTGAGTGCCGCTTCAAAGACAAGCCGTGTCCGGTATGTGGGAAGACGGGGCACACTTCATCGCTATGTCCCGGAAAAGTTTCCGTTTGTTACAAATGTTATCAACCCGGCCACAAAAAGTCTGAATGCCCCGAGTTGGTTGGAAAGAGAGACACAACAGAGTCACCAACGGAAGCTCCAAAGGCGAAGGCTAGGTCCTTCCAACTTACCGCGGCTGAAGCAAAGATAGAACCCGACGTGGTCTCAGGTATATTCACGATTAACTCAATTCCTGCACGTGTATTGTTTGATACGAGTGCGAATAAATCCTTCATTTCGCATGGATTTATTCGACATCCTTCATTTGTATTGACGAAATTATCTGTGCCCTTAGAAGTTGAAATAGGGGACAACAAAAGTTTTATCGTTTGTGAAGTTTGTCGAGGTTGCAAGTTAAGCATTGACGATGAAGAATACTTGATAGACCTAATCCCGATGTCAATGGGGGAATTTCAAGTAGTCGTTGGGATGGATTGGCTATCTCAACACCACGCGAAGGTCGTGTATTTTCGTAAGGAGATAAAGCTAGCATCTCCTAGCGGGAAACATGCCACTATCTATGGCGAAAAAGGAGGTAACCCCATAATATGCTCGATGTTGAAAGCACACAAGCTTATGAAGCAAGGATGTAAGGCGTTTATGATATACGCGAATGAGCCCGAGAAAGAATCATTGAAGATTGGAGATGTACCGGTAGTACGGGACTTTGAAGATGTATTTCCGGAAGATTTACCGGGGATACCACCCGAACGAGAAGTAGAGTTCGGAATCGAATTGATTCCGGGCGCAAAACCCGTAGCTAGAGCACCGTACCGACTCGCGCCGTCAGAATTACAAGAGTTGATGTCCCAGATTCAAGACCTGCTTAACAAAGGATTCATAAGGCCGAGTGTGTCTCCTTGGGGCGCACCGGTACTGTTTGTGAAAAAGAAAGACGGAAGCATGCGTATGTGTATCGATTATCGGGAGTTAAATAAACTCACGATAAAGAATCGATACCCGCTTCCTAGAATAGATGATCTATTCGACCAACTGCAAGGTGCAAACTGGTTTTCGAAAATTGACCTTAGATCGGGGTATCACCAACTAAAGGTCAAGGAGGAAGATGTGCCGAAGACGGCTTTCCACACGCGATACGAGCATTACGAATTTCTCGTGATGTCATTTGGGCTGACAAATGCACCCGCGGCTTTCATGGACCTCCTGAACCGGGTTTGCAAGCCAATGCTAGATAAATCGGTCATCGTGTTTATCGATGATATTTTGGTGTATTCGAAAAGTGAAGCTGAGCATGCGCACCACTTACAAGAAGTGTTAGAGACACTTAGACGAGAGAGGTTGTATGCGAAATTCTCTAAGTGTGCCTTTTGGCTACGAGAAGTGCAATTTCTCGGCCACATCATAAGTGCCGATGGAGTATTGGTAGATCCGTCAAAGATCAAGGCTGTGTCGAAATGGAATCCCCCGAGGAACCCTTCGGAAATTAGAAGCTTTTTGGGGATTGCGGGATACTATAGGAGATTCATCCAAGATTTCTCCAAGATTGCGTCGCCGCTAACGAAGCTGACCCGGAAGGAAGAAAAGTTCATTTGGGGTGTCGATCAAGAAAGAGCGTTTCAAACGCTAAAAGAGAAATTAACTCAAGCTCCGGTACTAACCTTGCCGGACGGGGTCGAAGACTTGGTGGTTTATTCGGATGCTTCACTATTGGGGCTCGGATGTGTTTTGATGCAACGGGGCAGAGTTATAGCTTATGCCTCGAGGCAATTGAAGATACACGAGAAGAAATATCCCACGCACGATCTCGAATTGGCTGCGGTGGTATTTGCATTAAAAATATGGAGGCACTATTTATATGGAGTAAAGTGCACCATATTCACCGATCACAAAAGTTTAAAATACTTCTTCGATCAGAAGGAGTTAAATATGCGACAAAGGCGATGGTTAGAAACGGTGAAAGATTTCGACTGTGAAATACACTATCACCCCGGAAGGGCAAACGTGGTGGCGGATGCCCTAAGCAGAAAGGCAGATTATGTCCCGATACGAGTACAATCATTGCAGCTCATTGTGACCTCGAGCTTACTTGAATGAATCCGAGAGGCACAAGATGAAGCAGTAAAGACGGAAAACTGGAGAAAAGAAAGGATTGTTGGACAAGTTAAAGATCTCGAAGTAGGCAACCATGGTTTGAAAACAAGTTTCAATAGAATTTGGGTTCCTAACACATGTGGAGTTAAAAAGCTTCTATTAGATGAGGCTCACAAGTCTCGTTATTCCATCCATCCGGAACGACCAAAATGTATAACGACTTAAAGCAAAACTATTGGTGGCCCGGAATGAAAAGAGATGTGGTGAAGTACGTGGAAAAATGCTTGACATGTTTACAAGTCAAGGCGGAGCACCAAAAACCATATGGTAAACTCCAACCGTTGGAAATTCCGGTTTGGAAATGGGAACATATTACGATGGACCTATTAACCAAACTACCAAAGACAAACCGCGGTTTCGATGCCATATGGGTAGTGGTGGATAGATTGACAAAAAGTGCTCACTTCATTCCGATTCGTGAGACTTATACATCAGAAAAGATGTCAGAAGTTTACACTAATGAGATAATAGCACGTCATGGAGTACCGGTATCCATCGTGTCTGATAGGGATACCCGGTTCACTTCAAATTTCTGGCGAGATTTCCAAGAGAAAATGGGAACCAAATTGTTCATTAGCACTGTGTATCATCCTCAGACAGATGGACAGAGTGAAAGAACAATACAAACATTGGAGGACATGCTACGGGCGTGTATAATCGACTTTGGAGGAAGTTGGGATGTTTACCTACCATTAGTCGAGTTTTCATATAACAACAGTTACCATGCAAGTATTAAGATGGCACCGTACGAAAAGCTCTATGGTAGGAAATGCCGAACCCCGGTATGTTGGGGTGAAGTGGGTCCACGTGAACTCGCCCACCAAGAAGACAAAAGGCGTATGCTGACAAAAGGAATAGGCCAATCGAATTCCAGGTTGGCGACAAGGTCATGCTCAAAGTATCCCCATGGAAGGGGGTTATTAGGTTTAGAAAAAGAGGAAAATTAAGCCCGAGGTTTAGCTGGCCGTTTGCGATTGTAGAACGGGTAGGAAGGGTAGCTTATCGCCTTGAACTACCGGAGGAACTAAGCAGAATTCATAGCACATTTCATGTGTCACATCTTCGGAAGTGTCTAGCGGATGAGACAACTTATATTCACTACGATGATATCGAAGTGGATGATTGCTTGAATTATATTGTAAGGCCCATAAAAGTTTTAGATCGAAAGACTAAGCACTTGCGAAATAAACAAATCGATCAAGTCAAGATCAAGTGGGAGCATAGGAAAGGTTCGGACACTACATGGGAGTCCGAAGAAGAAATGCGATGTCTCTACCCCACACTATTCGGTATGTACTTCGGTTTCGGGGACGAAACCCTTTTTAAGGAGGGTGGACTTCTAACACCCCGAAAATTTCAAATCATTTATTTTTAAATATAATGCTGCTAAATAAAACAGTGAACTAACTAGGATTGAAATAACCTAGTTAGGTAAAAGCCTTGTAGTGACTTACAATGGGTTAAAACACTAAAAGTTAGAACCTAATGATAGTTGAGGGGCTGAAACTGCATAAATTGAAACTAATATAATTAAAACATAAAAAATTAAAACTCAAAACACAGGTGGGCGTGTGTTTGAGATCGAACCAGGCGACCAGGGTTCTTCAAACCCTAAAACTCCACAAATCTCAGAAATTGAAGGTTTAAATCAAGTCCAAAACGTAATCCGAGCTGAGATTTGTGATCCTCATCGCAAGAGGGTTATAAGGTATGTAAAATTTAGTAAAAATCCTCTACTTGAAATTCTCATGAACATAGAGAATCTGAAATATGGTCATGCATGTGTGATATATAGATGGATTAAGAGCATTGTAGTGTCTAGGAGTAAACCCTAGACAAATAGAAGTTGAAACCATGTGTAATTTTAGTAAAATCCATGAACACCCTTGTAGGTGATTAGTGGGTTATGTAGAATTTGATAAACACTAGGAAATTGAATGTTGATCTAGTGTAATTTGACAATTGTGAAGTGACTTCAGAATTTTAGAAGCTAACAATTATATAAAATGGGTTGATTGATGTGAAATTCGGGCTAAATGATAAGCTAGGGACTTGCTATGTAAACATGTAAAAATCTGCCCTTAAAGTGTTTGATGAAATGCCTCAAAGAAGGCTTGAAACTGGAATTTTGAAGTTAAAACGCTTAATTGTGGTATTTTGGCAATTATGCGATATGTGATTAGAAAGAGTTCTAAACGCGGTATAATTGAACTCTATAGGAAAGGATACCGGAGCGTCGAGCGGACAAGCCGGTGGTGATTTGCGGTTGAAGGGCGTGCACTAAAGGTATGTAACTTGATTCGTTACATTTGGGTAAATTTTGATATTTAGCATATATGTAGTTGGATTGTGTATTAAAAGTTGAGTTGGATTAAAGCGATGATGTTTGCTATGTCGAATAATAGGCCAAGAATCTGGTTAGACCTTGTTGGTAGTCATCAAAATGGAGGATTCCTTAGATGAGCCAAACGGGTCGAATAACCAAATAAGGCATGGTAATACATTGTAGTATGGTTACTAGGTCTTTTGTTATTATTGACAAATGACATATTAGAATACGGGGATTTAACATGTTGGGTTGTAGGAATGAAATCCGAGAATTTGGTCCAAGTAAACAAACGAATCAAACAAAAACATAACATTCCTGAGTCTACCGTAAATTACGGTATATACCGTAATTTACGGTAGGGACCAAAATGTTACGGTGGTTCTTTACTGATTTACGGTGGACCAGAAGTTTCAGATGACTACCGTAACTTACGGTATATACCGTAAGTTACGGTAGAACCCTGGAAATTTTTGTAAATTTTGCATACTTTCGTTAAATCGAATCCGTTTTAAATGTATTTTCGACTATATATTATTCCTATGTACTCTAATACTAATGTTTAATGTAAACATTTCAGTTTCTAGGTATTCAAGGATTACGGATGACGGTCAAGCAAGCTTTTGAAGAACCGAACACGAACTTTTGAAGCTTCCGCATAAATTAACTCGGTTTAAACAATGTTATGATATAAATCATTTGCTAAACAACTTATGGATGTTTAAATTAGTCGGTAGATAACTAATGTTTGTTACCTTAGAACTTGGTTTTTGGAACTTATGTTTTAATTTAGACATCTTTTGTATAAAATCTTATGAATTATTATTAATTTCGAGTAGTAAACAAGACGGGTGTTACAACTCCACACCATCCATTGAAACCGATTCAATGGCGAACCAAAACTCAAACCAAAGCCTTAACCAAAATCAAAATCCAAACCAATTCCAATACCGAGGAAACTTCAATCCCGCCCAAAACGTCCAACCTATACCTCAAGAGCAACCGGGTGGTAATAACAACTCTAGACCACCCACACCCCCTTTCCGAAACCAAAACACCAACAACACCCAAAGAACACCCCAACAACAAAACCTTCACCGACAAAATTCCTTACCCATTCACCTTGATGACCGGAATGTCAATTCTGACCGTAGAGGCGATCGAGATCGTGGCAATCCCGTGAATGAAGACCCGTTCTTTAACATAGATGATTTGAGAAACGCTATCCCCGATGATGAGCCTTATAGTGTTCCCGGTTACCAATCACCGGAACATGTGAGTGTTCACACAGAATATTCGGATGATGGGGGTAACTATGATGATCAGGTCGATGATGAAGATTGGGGGTATGTGAATAGGGGTAACGTCTATAAGGCTAGAGGCTTTGAAGATGATGAGTTTGGCTACCAAAACGCCAATTTTGTGGGGAACGATAACTACAGGTATGGGAAAGTGAGAAATGACGGTTACGAAAACATTCGTCAACCACAAAACAACAACCAAAGGAACCGGAATGATGGGTTTTACAACAACAACAACAATGCTAACCCTAACCGGATTCCTCGTTTCGTGGGAGGAGGTAATCAAAGAGGTAATCAAGGTGGAAATCAAAGAGGTGATAGAAGGGATAGCCGAAGGCCGGTGGATTAAGAAGTTAACGGTCCACAACGTCGTCAACAACCTCCACGGGGAGTGAATGACCGTTTTCGACCGGTGGTTACCGATAATGACTCTCCAATAGTTTGTGAAAGAAGGATGTTCGATTGCAAGTCTCACTACATCAACATACTTCCCCATTTCAATGGGAGGTCTAATGATGAACCGTACACTCATTTGGCGGAGTTTTCATCCATATGTAGCACTATCGGGTGGCATAATTTTACATTGGAGGAGGTCAAGCTTCGATTATTTCAGTTTTCGCTAAAAGATAAGGCAAAGCAATGGTTTCTTACACTTCCGGCAAATAGTATTCGTACATGGGGTGAGATGCAACAAGTATCTCTTGACGAGTACTATTCAATGGCGAAGACTGATGATGCTAGAGATGAAATAAGGTCTTTCCGCCAACTATCGAGTGAACCGTTGCATGAAGCATTCACAAGGTACAAGGAATTGATTCGAAAGTGCCCACACCATCAAATCGAAAAGTGGGAGCTGGTTAAATGTTTTGTGAGAGGATTAGACGATGAGACATGGAATCGCCTCGAGTCAACGAGCAACGGAACCCTATTGAGCAATCATGAAGATGATGATTGGGAATTCCTAGAGAGGATGAGTAAGCGGTCAAAGGAAAAGGAGTCGGCCGATAGAGCTAAAAAACATCCTGTTTCCCGGTTACTTCCCGATCTTGACTCTAACTCTAAGGATCGGATTTCTACTCTAGAACGGGAGGTGGCTCGTATGAAGAAGAAGGAGGTGAATGCGGTTCAATTTGCGGTGTGTGAAGATTGTGGGGAGATTGGTCATAGGACCGATCAATGTCAAACAGGTTTGGGAGAATACACCGAAGAGGTAAATCAAGTGTATGGGGATCGAAAGCAATATGATATGAACTCCAACACTTACCATCTGGGTTTGAGAAATCACCCTAATTTCTGGTATGGTAATGCCTCCCCCGAATTTTCAATCGGGCAATCAAGCTGGGCAAGGTGGTTCTTCCTATAACAATCGTCAAGGTGGTAACCAAGGGGGTTACCAAAGGAATTACAATCAAGGGGGTAACCAAGGGTATCAAAACCGTGAAAGCAATTATCAACGTGGTTACAACCAAAGTGGAAATGGGGGTGGTGCTTCAAACTCTCAAGGTGACGATTCATTAAACTCTAGACTTGATGCTATTATGAATGCTATCAACCATTCAAATCAAGAGATAAAGAAAGAGTTTGAGGTACGAGATAAATCCCATAAGGCGTTGGAAAAGCAAGTGGGCCAACTCGCGGAGGAAATGGCTCAAATGAGGGGAAGCATGGGGAAGCATCCAAGTGACACTACGGTGAACCCTAAGCATCAAGGGTCAAGCTCAAAGAACACACGTGAGGTACCAATTAATAAAATAACTTTACGTAGTGGTCGAGTCGTAGATAACGGTATCAAAACACCATCACCCCAGTTTGTTGAAGGGGTGGTGGAAGATGTTAGTGAGGATGAACATGAGGATGGTCAAACGGGTCAAAACAAAATAATTTAAAAATTAAAAATGACACTCCCGTTGTGACCATCCCCGTCCCTAAGGCTAAGGAAAAGGGTGTGGAGACTAATACCGCCCCTTATCCCGAAGCATTGAAGGGACCCGTGAAGAAGATTGTAAACAAAAGAGGTCCACAACAAGAATAGTTGTTGGAAATTTTCAAACAAGTAAAAATTAATTTACCTCTTTTGGATGCAATCAAGCAAGTACCGTCGTATGCTAAGTACTTGAAAGAATTATGTACCCAGAAACGAACTCATAAATTTCCTAAAAAATTAGATTTAACCGAAAATGTGAGTTCGATTCTTTCGGGTGCACTTCCACCTAAGCTTCAAGATCCGGGTGTGCCTATCATTTCAATCCAAGTAGGCGATTTTAAAATCAATCGGGCACTTCTAGATCTTGGTGCTAGCGTGAGCATTCTACCGGGTAGTTTGTATGACCAATACGGGTTTGGTCCACTTCAATCGTCAAACACCACCGTGGTGTTAGCCGATTTGACACCCAAACTACCCCGTGGAATTGTCTCGGATATGATAGTAAAAATCGAGGATTTTTACTATCCGGTGGACTTTTTGGTACTCGATTATGTGGCCAAGGACCCAACCAAGCAACCTACGGTGATGTTGGGTCGACCGTTCTTAGCAACTACGAATTCTCAAATTGATTGCAAAACAAGAACGGTTGACATGACATTTGGAAACCTAAGGTTGAGGTTGCATGTTTTTTCCGGACTGATGAACCCTCCAGTTGATGATGAATGCTATATGGCGGACATTGTTGACACGTGTATACCTCTTTGAGACATAGTCATGGATGGGGAAAACACAATAGAGGATTGTTATATGTTTGACAGGTCACAGGTGGAGATGAATAAGAGCATAGACGAGGAGGTGAAGAGTTTGGAGGTGCTTGCGGTTAAAGAGGGAAAACCGACATGGACGCACCAAGTTGAGAGTTTACCGGAGAGCATTGACACCAAATTGAAACCGTCATTGGTAGAGCCTCCGAAGGTCAAATTGAAGGCATTTCCGAAGCATCTTAAGTATGCTTACGTTGGTGAAGGCAATACACTCCCAGTTATGATTGCATCAAACTTAACCGAGGAGCAAGAGGAGAAGTTGATGGGTGTTTTGGTCACCAATCGGGCGGCGCTTGGATGGACCATTGCTGATTTGAAGGGTATTAGTCCCTCGGTGGTGATGCATAAAATCAACACGGAAGAAAGTGTGACTCCCTTTCGAGATGCACAACGAAGATTGAATCCGAATATGCGGGAGGTGGTGAAAAAGGAAGTGTTGAAATGGCTTGATGCGGGTATTATTTATCCGATCTCAGATAGCCAATGGGTGAGCCCGACGCAGACGGTTCCAAATAAAGCGGGTATACAAGTCGTCAAAAATGACGCAGGTGAAGAGGTAGCCACGCGGCCGGTAACCGGGTGGCGAATTTGTATTGATTATAGGAAGTTGAATACCGCAACTTCCAAAGATCATTTTCCTTTACCGTTTATTGATCAAATTATTGAGAAATTATCGGGGCAACAATTTTATTGCTTTTTAGATGGCTATTCTGGTTATAATCAAATTGCCATCCATCCAGAAGATCAAGCAAAGACAACGTTTACTTGTCCCTACGGCACCTTCGCATTTAGGCGAATGCCGTTTGGACTATGTAACGCCCCCCCACCTTCCAAAGGTGCATGATGAGTATTTTCTCAGATATGGTGGGGAAGTCTTTTGAAATCTTCATGGATGATTTCTCAATTTTTGTGTCGTCATTCGAGGCTTGTTTGGACCAATTAGACAAAGTACTAAAAAGGTGTGTAGAAACTAGTTTGGTATTGAGTTGGGAAAAGAGCCATTTTATGGTTCAAGAGGGAATCGTGTTGGGACATGTGGTATCGAGTCATGGGATAGAGGTCGATCGTGCAAAGGTACAAGTTATATCCACTTTGCCGTATCCCACGAGTGTTAAAGGTGTAAGGTCATTTTTAGGTCATGTGGGTTTTTATCGACGGTTTATTAAGGGTTTTAGTGACATAACCAAACCTTTATGTAATTTGCTATTAAAAGATCAACCGTTTGATTTAAAAAAAAATTGCCAAAACGCGTTTAACAAGTTAAAAGAAAAATTAGTTGAGGCCCCAATCTTGCAATCGTCAAATTGGTCTTTACCATTTGAAATTATGTGTGATGCAAGTGATTATGCGGTGGGGGCCGTGTTGGGACAACGGGTTGACTAGAAACCCGTTGCCATATACTACGCGAGTAAGACTCTTTCGGATGCACAATCGAATTACACCACCACCGAAAAAGAGCTACTCGCGGTGGTATATGCATTGGATAAATTTCGGTCATATATATGGGGTAGTAAAGTGAGTATTTATTCTGATCACACTGCTGTTAGGTACCTCATGGAGAAAAAGGATGCCAAATCGAGATTGATCTGATGGGTGTTATTGCTCCAAGAGTTTGATTTGGAGATACGGGACAAAAAGGGTACCGAGAATGTGGTAGCGGACCATTTGTCCCGGTTGATGGTTGAGGAGGATCCTAAATCTTTAGAGATCAATGAGTCTTTTCCCGATGAGCATATTATGAAATTAGATAAGTTACCGTGGTATGCTAACATTGTGAATTATCTTGTTACAGGTGACTTACCGCCACATTGGGATAGACGGAGGAGGCAACATTTCATGTCTCAGATTAAGTATTACCGGTTGGAGTAACCGCACTTGTGGAAAGAGTGTGCGGACCAAGTGATTCGAAGATGCATTGATGACGAGGAGATTCCAAGCGTGTTGAAGCACCTACATTCGTTTGCATGTGGTGGCCATTTTAGTGGTCACAAAACGGGTCACAAAGTGTTGAATAGTGGTCTTTATTGGCCAACCATTTTTAAAGATGCATTTGAGCTTTCCAAGAATTGTGTAGAGTGCCAGAAATTAGGGGGTATTTCAAAAAGGGATGAGATGCCCATGCAACCAATCCTCATAGTCAACATTTTCGATGTGTGGGGTATTGATTTTATGGGCCCATTCCCCAATTCTTATGGCAATTTGTATATCTTGGTGGCCGTTGATTACGTGTCAAAGTGGGTCGAAGCAATAGCCACCAAGACAAACGACCATTCTGTAGTTTGTAATTTTGTTCAAACCAATATTTTTTCAAGATTTGGGATTCCTCGTGTCATCATAAGTGACGGAGGATCTCATTTTAAAAACTTTAGGTTTGGAAAACTCTTAAAACGGTTTGGTGTTGACCATAGAATTGCTACCCCCTATCACCCGCAAACAAGCGGGCAAGTAGAGGTGTCGAACCGACAAATCAAAGAAATTTTGCAAAAGACCATACAGGCGGACCGTAAGGATTGGTCAATCAAGTTGAACGATGCTTTATGGGCCTACCGTACGGCACATAAGACACCTATTGGTACTACACCTTACCGGTCAGTTTACGGTAAAAATTGTCATTTGCCGGTTGAACTTGTGCATAAATCACTATGGGCTATTAAAGAGGTCAATGTTCAATATGATGATGCAGGTAAGGAACAGAAACTTAAGCTATGCGAGTTGGAGGAGCTAAAGGAAATGGCATATTAATGTGCGTCCAAGTACAAGGATGGGATGAAGAAGGCGCATGATGCCAAGTTGAGGAAGAAAGAGTTCGAGATTGGGCAAAAGGTATGGCTCTACAATTCGAAGATCAAGTTTTTCCCCGGAAAGCTCCGAAGCAAATGGATGGGACCCTATGTGATCACCCGGGTCAGACAATTGGGTGATGTTACCATCGAGGACCCGAAGGATGGGTCACGGCAAACGGTTAATGGTCATCGACTAAAACTGTTCTTCGATGGTAATGAAAAGGTGGATGAAAACAAGGAATCGGTAAGCTTCGTGGTAAGCATTCCGGTTTATGAGGTCGACAAAAAAGGACCGGTAATATTTCGTGTAGAGTTATGTATAATTTATTTAATTGTTTGAGTGATTTAGATATAATCGTTTTCGTTTCATACTAACCCTTGTGATTGTGTGAAGTCCGGACATTCCGAACGAGTCATGAAGACGTAAGGTATGTTTTTAGCCTTTGTTATGTGCATTGAGAACAATACACGATTTTTTTGGGGGGTGGTAGAACCGTTAACGGTTTCACGTTTCCAAATTTTAACTTATAAAAATTTACAAAAGATTTTTAATAATTTTTAGGAATTTTAAATGTATATAGTCCCTTTACAAAAAGTCCATATTTTTCCTCCTAGTTAAAAAAAATAATAAATAAATAAATTTCAAAAATTAAAAATGACAAAACCAATACCCGTCGGCGACGGGGTATAACCCGTCCGAGACGGGCCCTAGAAAAGGTCGTCGGCATCATGACCCCGTATACAGGGGATTAACGTGTCGGCCCCAGACCACTTTTTCCTTGCCCGTCGGCGACGGAATGGGGGCTGTCGGCGACGGGTTCTAAATTTCCTTGCGGCGCTGTTTCTTTCTTTTCACCATAAACTCGAACCAAACACTCTTAAAACCTTATAAAACATAACCAAACTCAATATTGACCACACAAACTCGACCTACAACAACTCTACATCATTCATTCCCTCTAAATCCCTGCTCTCTCTTTCCTAACTCACATTTTCAACTTCATCTTCTTCCCTTTTCACTCCAAGAACCCTAAAACCTTCAAGTCTCCATAACTCCTTCAAATCTCCACCAAATCTTCTGATTTTTGAGTCCATTATGTGTAATTTTTCGAGAGGAACAAAACCCTATCACGGTTTTCATCAATTCTTGCTCGTTTGCAAGATTTTTGGGCGTGAAATTTCGGGTTTTTGAAGGGTGTTCATCAAGTTTCTTGCTTTACATCTCTTCTTAGTTTTTCTTGTTTATCTACAACAAAGGTATGGAATTTCACTCAAATTTATGTTTGATTATCATATGTTTAGTTGTTTTTCTTTCGAAATTTTAAACTTGTTAGTTTAAGAGTAGGTTGTTTAAACAATGTATGTTGTTCTAGCATGAGTTTAAGTATGATTGGTTGTTTTGGATGGGATTTGAACATGTTATAACCATAGTGAAGTGATTACACTCATTATTTACATGATTGCACATGAAAGTGATGTTGAACTTTGTTGAACTCATAAGAAATTGTGAATTAACAAGTAACAATTGATAGGTAAATGATAAAATAGGCGACTTTGGAAGTTTAAAAAGGAGATTTTTCATTTGCTTGTTAATTGAAAAGTCCAACATCATACATTATGTTCAAAGTTTGAGAACATGTTAAGGTTTTGGGTTTATATTGATGCTTTGTTTGTTTTGTGATTGTAGTTATGGCCGGAGGTAGGAAAAAACAGAAAACTACAGGGCAATCATATGGAGCGGGATCTTCTTCCGGATTAATACCGAAGAAGTGGGAGCAATTAAGCTCCATATAAGAGGGTGATGCAAGACTTTATAGAGAGGATTGGGCGTGGGAGAAATTCAGGGATAGTCGAAGATCTGGGGTTTGGGAGGAAGAAAAAAACCAAAACCGCTATCGGCATTCCAGGATAGGAAGTTGGAAGCTAAACTGTGGAAGTGGAAGATGGTCAATAATGTTACTACTTCAGTTCCGGACATGGTGGTGTGTGAAAAGGTTGTAAATGTTGAAGAGTTTAGAAAGATTGGGACTATTCAAATGTTTGAGCGTCAAGGATGGGAAATAGTGCTTGATTGGTGTGAAGATAACACCTCTCGGGTGTATTTGGTGGAGGTGTGTGAATGGTTGGCGTCGTTGAGGTTCATGAACAAGGATGGTCCTCCCGCCCAGTGGAGATTGGTTGGTAAGACAAGCCGAGGGGAGATGACAATGTCCTTCGAAACGATTAATTGCATTGCGCGCTTTGATTCTTTGGGGGTGCAAGCATATGATTATCCAACCATTGAACAATTCTTGGATAATCATATGAACGGTGATGATCTGGAACAAATGACCGCGGCTATTTTACCATATAACGACGGGGGAGCGGCCCAAAGAACTCAAATGACGGTTGAGGGGACGATTCTTCAAGGAATTTCCCTAGAGAATGTTTTGGTGAGATTTGGTGATAGGGGAGGAGTGAGAGCAAGTGATTGTAGGGTTGTTCATTCCTTGTTGTACGGGACACCGACTTTATCATGGAGGCATATTATCATGATGAATACATGGTTCACTCGAGAGTCGTTTCACAGGCGTATGATTCCATATGTGCGCCTCTTTAGTGCCATGATTCTCCAGCAAAACTGTCTTCCTCCGGAATCACTTTGGGTATCTAAGCCTTTGGAAGAGTTCAGTTTCGCCACGATAAAGAAAAACTGGAAAATACATGTGAAGCTTTCGGGAAGCAAGTATGTGGTGACCGAAAAATTGGGTCACCGTTATGAATTTGTTGATCCAGATGTGCAACGAGGGGATGATGAAGATGTGGAAATGGTTTATGAAGAAGACGAAACTGAGCCTCCTGGTCCACGGGGACCAAAGCAGAGGTATATGAGGCCAAATAGGGATTTGAATGCCGAGGTGGCAAGTTTTGTGAACTTCCGACGGGTACCTTCGTACAAGGAGTTCAACTGGGGCCAACAGGAAGTGTTTGACAACATCTCTGCGGGTATAGGCGAGGGTAGAGAGTATGATAGAAGGAGACAGAACTGGGAGGAAACACATGGGTCCCAGATGCAGGAACAGTGGGCCGTCCAAGAGGCCTATCGTGAGAGGATGGAAAAACACATGGAAGAGCAGCAGATGCAACAAGCGCTCCAAAGATCCCAACTGGTGTGTTTGATATAATTGCAGGAGGAAGAGACATCCCGAAGACGGGCATGGGAGGCAGATGAGGAGAGGCGTCAAAACGAGCGCAATGAATTGGAACGACGCCGATGGAGCGCTTTATACGTTTCTAATCAAATGGCTATTAATAACGCCAAGGTCCTCCACGATCAGGAGCGACATCAGAGAGACTATGAAGCCGACCTTCCTTATGCCGAACACTCGGGGTGGACCGACTACCCCAACCTCCCCGTCCCACGAGGCCCATCTGATCCATCCCCTCACTGGCCCGAGGCAGTTGGGTCCAGTTTCATTCCGATGCCATACCAGCCGCTTCCCAAGGAGAGTCGGGCCCACTCGATAACTACAGGGAGATGTTCGAGGCCCTCACTGGTTATCCATACCAACCAAACCTGCCAGTTAACCCCAACGAGAGATATCAGCGGGTGAGGGCAAGGTATGTTTTGTGTTGTTGTTGTTGTATATTTTGGTTTTCTTTATTTCTATTTCGTTATTATTTCTTTTTGCCTAGTTAAATGAACGTTGTGGGTGTGTTCCCTATATAACCCTCACGAGACCTCTCGTCCTCCCAAGCTATTGGGGGGTTTAAAAGGGCTTGTTGCATAAGCTAAATGCAACCGTGATTCCTACGAAAGTGAGTTAGGATTGTTATTGTTGTAAATTATTTTTCCACATAAATCAAGGTAAATTAACGCATGACTTGGTAACACTTTCATAAAAATGGTAGAACTAAGTAGCTAACAAATTTCAATGGTTGTGAGAAGCATGCTTCTACACAAGGGTTAGAATTTGTAGGTACATTATGTTCGAGGGACGACCGTTTTGTGAAGAAAAGAAGAAGATATGGGCATCTAGTGACAAAAATCAGGTGCATGCGTTTCCTTTTTACCTTGATTCTTAGATTAGTAATAAGTGGATTGTGATTGTACGTTATTTTTCCGGGGTGGAATTTTTTGGAAGTTAGTCGTGTCACATCCCTTGTTCGTTTTAAAACTCTAGTTCTTACCAGTGTTGCAAAAATCGGCCTAGGCGGCCGATTAATCGGCGCCTAGGCGCTAGGCGGCTACTTACTGACTAATTTTGAGCTAGTCGGTCAATTAATCGGAGTCGGTCAAAATCGGTCCTAGGCGGTCAGAAATCGGATTAATCGGACTATATTAATCGGTCAGAATCGGTCCTAGGCGGTCAAAATTGGTCAGAATCAGTCAAAATCGGTCAAAATCGAACCATACTATCTGAAACTTGAAGTATTTATGTGAATTTTGAAGTATTATTTTTATATTATTGGGTATATATATATAATTTTGAAAAAATACATATAACAATCCCATTGCGATTAATCCCGATTAATCCCTAGGCGGTACCTCACCGCCCGACTAGCGCCTAGCGCCTTCTACAACATTGGTTCTTACACATTGAGGACAATGTGTACCTCAAGTGTGGGGATGGGGGAGTAGTAAAAGTTTTCGATTTTGACCCGTTCATTTAAACACTACACATTGAGGACAATGTTTACCTCAAGTGTGGGGATGGGGGAAAATTTTAAATCTTTTTTCAAAAATATCTTGTTTCGAAAGCGATCTTAAAGCATAAGTAACTAAGTCTTCAAGGGATGTCACAACCCATTTGGTCTTTTGTCATGGTCAAGTTCAAATTAATAGCATGACGGGTATTTAGCGGGTGGTTATTTGGGAATAATCCGCCTAAGAAACTAGCATTTTATGCATGTCACATACCATACCCTTTAGATATGTGAGGTTTTGAGCCACTTTTACATCATAGAATTACATACTTATGTTTCTTTGTTTGAGTGGGCCATTAGTCATGTATTGTAGAACTTGCAACTCTCGATATGTTTGAGACCATAGACCGAATACAAGCACAAGAATGATTAAGGCATTAGGTAAGCCTTTTCCTTTTACACCATTTATACATCCTTACCCAAAAATCATCCCCTAGTAGCCAATTTTGAGCCTAATCCTTTCGTTTGACCACCCTATAGCCCATAACCTTAAACCTTTTTCTTTTAAACCCGTGTGATGGAAATTCGATTATAGGAGTCAAGTTTGTATAGTTGTGTTTGTTTGCGAAAAAAAGGGGAAATCGGAAAATGTTACGAAAAAGAATAGAAAATTGTTGAGAAAAGAACAAAAACATATGTTCTTAGTTTGATAAATAAAAGGCGAAAAATGGTTGCCTTCTAGTTTGAATTTGGAAGATTAGTCGTGCTTAGAATAGTTATTTTGTAATAAAAAAATCGAATTTTCATTACCTTAGCCACTTTAAAATATCTTATTTCCTACCCTTAGCCTAGTCCCGTTACAACCCTTACAAAGACCTTATGACTTGTGCTTAGTATTAGTGATTGGTGGTGGAGAATGATTGAGTTACAAGCCTATACGGGTACGTGTTCTAATCGGTTTTGAGCGATTATTCTTTGAAGTGCTGATACATTATGAAAATTAGCCAATTTATAAACCGAGTGGAGAGAACATTGTGAGGGATGTGCATAAATTGTTGGTTTCGCGGGTAGGTTAATCTTGGATAACCATTATTATATGTGATTATTCACTTAACCATTAAATATGTTGAAAACTGTAAAAATGTTTGAACTTGGGCATGACAATTAACCTTAACCTTCGTCTCGGGAATGGGAAGTGTATTCGTTGTTCGACTCACGTGAAAGTGAAAAACAGATTTGCTTGAGGGCAAGCAAAAGACAAGTGTGGGGATGTGATACGTGGTTGAAAACCGGTGTTCGTAATCGTATAACTTGATGTTTTTACATAAGTTTTAATTCCGAATAGCCTACTTTTAATTAAAAATGTGTTTTGCAGGTTTGATGGAGTTTAAGGAGCTTTTCGGGAGCTTTGCGGGTCACCGGGACGAAAACCGGACAACCGGGACGCGTTACGGATCAAACGGGAGTGAAAAATGAAAAAATAAAGAATTGGAGCTGGAGAGGCCGTCGCCGACAGGCTCCGGGCCGTCCGGGACGGGCTCAAGAAAGTCCCGTCAGCCAAACTAGGCCGTAACCAGTCAAACGTCGCCCGTTTTTGTGTTTTTGAGAGGGCGTCGCCGACGGGGTCAGGGTCGTCGGCGATGGGCAACAGTTTTGTAAAACGCGAATTTTGGGGACTCTTGGGTTAAAGTCGATTTTGATTGGTTCTTGGGCATGGAACTCGTAAGTTACACTTCATATGAGTTTGAATCTCATCCTTGGAGCCATTCTCACCTACCATTCATCACCGATCCATATCCAACATACAACATCACTCGAATCATGAAGAAGATCATCATCATTCACCAATCATCCCATTAAACCCTAATCATCCATTCATCCATACTCATTGAACCTTTCACCATCACAAACCTTAATCATCCATCATTCCTCCATCATTCAAGCTTCAAGATGATCCGAATCAAGTTCCAATCATCCGGTGATCAAGTTTCTTCAATCATGAGCGGCTAATCACCTTGGTTTCACCCCGGTGTAGGTAGTTGTTTAATTTAGGGTTTTGAATTGTTTCTTGATTCAACTTTGTGACAATTTGTATTGATTTTTGAAACCATTGACAATAGTTTACATTTGTTTCGTATTCGTAAATTGTCGAACGTAAAGTTATGACTTTGCGAAATGGTTATCTGGAGTTATGCGTTGTCATGGTTAGGTTTTACTTGTGTTGATTACAAAGTGCATTCTTGTCCGTTCTTTGAAACGTTGATAGTTATTGGCACCTAAGTCACGGTACACTAAATCCGTTAATCATTATACAATTGAGTTGAATCTAAAACTTGTAGAAACCCTCGGTAGGCAATTACCGAAACCGGGTGTGAACCCTTTTTCTCATTATTGTTTAGTAATCAAAGTTTCTTACAATCGTTAGTTATTAATCGTTAATCAATTAAACCAATTCTATTAATCTAATTCACATCTTTTCAACTAAATAAAAATACAAAAAAAAATATTCTAGCAAGCTTCATAATTTGTGATATTTGTTCTAATTCAATCGAATCCACTCGCAAACCACATACTCTTCGTGGTTCGACCCCTTGCTACCATTAACTATTTGTTAAGGGTAATTTGGGCATATAAATATTATCTTTGACAGGAGCGCGACATTCCGATCAAGTACGCAACTCACATATATGGTTAATATTTTTTGTTTGATTTAACAGTCCTGCCATAACAAAATGCTCCTAACAAGTCATTGTGATTAAATTTTAAAGTTGTTTTAGTGCTTTCTATTCTTATTTCACCATGCTAAATGCCTTACACGTGGCCATTTATATATGTTAAAAAGGCAAAATGTCTCTTACTTAAAAAGTTACATTGTTCATAAATGTACAAAACTAGATGGAACCACTACCGTTGGGTTGGGGGCTTACAAATTACGAACGTATACAAACGCTAGATGGAAGCCCCCGTGTTGCAGCAAATAATCAAGTTGAATTAGACAAACATACAGACATGTTTCATAAGGAAAACAACTGATCAAACAGTCGGTCGACCTTGCTTTGCAGATAACATCCAAAGTTGTCCTCCACTTGAGGTAACAGGTGTGTGCATCTGTGAGACAGCATGAAAGTGAGAAGACAAATTTGTTGCTTGCACGAATGATGGTGCATTGAACTAAGACACGCAAACTGCGCCAAGTTTTGCATCAAAGAAATAGTAATACTCCATACCTACAAATAACCAAAAGTCACGATTAATACCGTTAAGTATAATTAGATTGCACAAATTTAGATATGATGCAACTTTAATAGAAAAAAAAATATAATACATAAAACACTTAACATTTTATCAAGATGGGTAACAACCACCCAAGCATCCAAAGTTTTCAAAGTACATTCTCTCTTGTTCTTTTTATTGTCACCGAGGCATTTGACAACATCTGACCAAATTCCTTGCAAGAAAAGCATATATAAGAGCATTCACATCCATTCCATCAAATAATGTGTGGAGAGTTTTTATAATGTAAAAAGTATAAAAAGTGGTTGTGAGTGGAGGAGAGAGAAAATGTTACTGTTCATGTTCCCCCTATAATTTTTTAATATATTTTGAAAGTGGTTGTGAGTGAAGGAGAGAGAAAAGGTAATGATAAAGGTATAAAAAATATTATATATTTGAAAATGAGAGAGAAAATGTAGTGTTTTTTTGTGTAATTTAGGGTGAAAATATGGTGGAATGGATGTGAATGCTCTTATAATTGTTAAATCCATTGGTTATAAAGACCGAACCTATTTATATATAGATGGAGTTTGGGCGTATCTGTTGACCTTGCTAAACTTCTTTATTGCAGGTCCGATAGCATATGCAAGACCACTTATAGATGTCAGAGTAGCCATAATTGAGTTTTTGTTAATGTCATATAACCGAGTTCTAAGAACCCCATACAATTCCACTAAGAAAAGATAAAAAAAAAGGTGTAATAGACGAAACCAACCTACATTAGGTGCATTTATATATTGCTAAAAAAATATATCTAAAAACTATAAAAAGGTACCTGTTTCAGCGGGCTGAATACGCTTGTTAGCCGCTTCCACAATTTTATTCACTGCTTCAATAGATTCAAGAAGAACCAGGCCAAAACTAGAACCAAAAACAATTTTCTTATTTATTAATTTAAGCTAATTATAAAAGCATCATCACCTTCCAATCAGAACTCCCCAATCCTTTAAGAAGAGCTGGTGTTATGTTTCCACTTTTAGAAATATAATAATCATTTGGAGCTGACGTAACTTGGGCTCATCATGCTATACTCCTCTGAACAAATCGAAGAACCTAATGGATCCAACTCAACCTTGACTGCTACGAAAGATTATAATATTATAGTCTAGTTTAGAAAGTTTTGTTGTAGTCGATTCTTCTATCATTAGACTTTTAAGTCATGGAAGTAGTGAAGCGGTTGACCGATTCAGATAAGGAACATCTGGATTGAGATCATTAGCATAAATTAAACATCCTTTTCAGGTAGCTGGAATAGCAAAAGGACCAATACTTGCAAACATGTCACATATTATCTCTCCTTGGTCAAACTTGTTGATAGCCTTATGTGTTCATGCTCCACTTTTGATTTCCAATATACCAACCCGTAATCCATCTTAATTGTTGCACCATATTGCTTCATGTTTGTAGCCAACTCGGTTTTCCTGATTACCTTATTTCTATCAGGAAAAAACATAGTGTTTTTTGGCTTCAAAATAAGATAAAGTTTAAAAAAAAAAAAGCTGAACAATAAAGTTTATAGTATACACACCCAATCTCTTGACTAAGAAGTCGGTGACAAACTCTTGCTCCCAAGAAGTAACATCAATATTTTTCTCAGTTGTATCTTTAACTTCTTTTGTAATGTACTTGGCCTGGACACAATCACACATAACATTTCATAACTTAATCTCTAACAGGTTAAATAGTAAATTAAATAGATAATTTGATAGGGTATGGATAAACAGACGAAAGTCACCCCACCAGCTATACCAACTCTAGAAATAGGGCCTAACTCAAACTCAGCAATGATGAAGGGCATATGAGTAACATTGATTTACTTGCAATGTAAAAGAACTTAACCGATAATTAAGCACAAAAAAGACATGTAGGCTTGACATACCAACGTTCTTAATACTTTCTTGTCGGCTCCTCCGAATGAGTCAATATACTGGAACTTTTCTTCTTTTTTTGTTAATAATGGCTAAGCACCAATGTATTTCTTGGTGGATTGGGACAAATATATCATTAAAGCTAATATCAGCACACTCAAATTTATATAAACAAATCAATTATATAAAAAATATTAATTAAGAAGGTAACCTTGTCACAATCAAAAAGATAACATCCCAACTTCTTCTGGGTAGTCCATATTTCTGATTAATAATCATAGCCGGTCCGTCCTTCCACTAAGTAATTGCCCAATGAATATATATATATATAGAGTAGGAGTTGGGTAGAAAGCCTTATTTTCCTAGAAAGTCTAGGAAGCAATCAGAACATGACATGTGACATTGAAGGATTTTAACTAAAAGGGTAATTGTGTAATTTGACATTTTATTTTAATTTTGGAATTTATATCTCATTAACTAACTATGCACAATTTTATGGTAACTGATTCTCCATGATTTGCGAATTACTACCAGAATGTTTGAACCAAGAAAATCAACCTTCTCTCACGTCAAAGCTCAAGTCCCCCACAATGATGATGTTGTTGTTTTTTTTTTAATTTTTCTATTAATATAATAATCCCCTTCACGTGTCTACGTATGTGTGTGAGAGTATCCATGAATGATAATTTGATGGGACAGGGTAGTACACAACTTCACGTGATGGATGATGACTACTTTCATAAATAAGTATTACCCAACAATTAGCCAAAAAGTCCAAGTCTAAGATCACTCCTTTCTGTTGATTATTCCCAATATTCACATGATGGCATGATGCTCCTTGACTTTTTATGCAATCCATTTTTCTTTTAATCCAAGTCTGCGTATATCTTTTTTGATATTTTGTGATGTTTCCAATATAATGCATACAAGTCTACAACAACGGCATCCCAAAAATGCACCAGAATGTTCTTGACGTTGTGTTTTAACAGCAAGCAGATTCATACAGTTGTGTTTTAGCATTCAGATTCATACAGTTGTGTTTTAACAGTAAGCAGATTCATACAGTTGTGTTTTAGCATTCAGATTCATACAGTTGTGTTTTAGCATTCAGATTCATACAGTTGTGTTTTAACAGCAAGCAAATTCATACAGTTGTGTTTTAACAACAAGCAGATTCATACAGTTGTGTTTTAGCATTCAGATTCATACAGTTGTGTTTTAACAGCAAGCAGATTCATACAGTTGTGTTTTAGCATTCAGATTCATACAGTTGTGTTTTAACAGCAAGCAGATTCATACGCTGTGTTTTACCATCCATGCTGATAATGCTGGAGGATTTCTTGACGCTGTGTTTTAACAGCAAGCAGATTAGCAAGCAGATTAATACGATGTCTTTTCTTGATGTGTTTCTTCATGAAGGATAGAAGTAAGAGAGAGAGAGAGAAAGGGAGAGAGAGAGAAAAAAAAATCGCAAGAAATGTGGGGTGGTTATGGAATGACAATTATTTCCATATTAAAACAAGCTAAATGACATATCTACCCCTGATTAATTAAATAATCCTATTTTTAAGAAACACATATTAACAAAATGCCACCAAGATGATCTCAACCATTAAACACACCCATTGGATGGCCCAGATCGCTTCCTAGACTTTCTAGGAAAAACACACTTTCCGTAGGATCCCCACTCTCTCTCTATATATATATATATATATAGGATTAGGTTCAAACGTGAACAAAATCCCAAGAGTGAACTGCGTGAACTGATCTGGGCCCTTGATTTTTATGATCTTGAGATTTTAAATGAGTGGCTTGATTGTAATTAGTTGGTTAGTTTCTACTATTTAATTAAATATAAAAGGGTAGAAGTGTAATTACATTAATTTGTAATTTAAAATCTGGAAATAAATAGTTTCCATAAGCTTCAATTGCAAAAAATCCCGTAAATATCTAAATTATAGTTTATCAATCCCAAAAGAATTGAATGAGATTAAAAAAATAGTGAGTCTCCGTATAGAATTAATAATATAATAATGTTTGCTAATTATAGTATAAAATGATTTTTCCATTGATCTTTGATTCTATGATAAAGTTTTGAGAGTTTCATTTTTATATTTTCTATTTATCAGAAGTCAACTGTTAATTGATACTAGCTGGAACATCCATTTGTGGACTATACGTGTATTTTTTTTCTTCTTCTCTACGTTGTTTATCAATCCTCTTGATTACCCCTTTTATTCACAACGCATATCTTATTTCTCTCTCACATTCATCAGTGGTTTTAAAGAAACCTAGGGGAAGTTCGTCGGTGCAATCAAATCGCCACTTCCATCTTCATCACACCGGCCACCTCCATCTTCATCTTCATCACTGCCGGCCACCACCACCACCACCATCTTCATGTTTTACCAGAACCCTAGCGGCGGTGACTGACGGCTTCGGTGAGAATCAACATCAACGACATCCTCCATAAACACCAGTAATTTTTATCGGTGAGAATCAACATCAACGGCAGCCTCCAACATCAGTTCGGTGAGAATCAACATTGTATATCTGCACTATACTCATATTTCTTATTATTAATTTTATTTTTTGTTTACAGATAGTTTTAATTTTATTTATATTTTTTTCTGACACAATCTCGTGAAGAAGGCATTGCAAGACAAAAGGATAACCCGAAAGAAAATAATAGTAAAATTGGAGAGAGTGACACAACCTCGTTTGTCTTAATTTTGGAGAAGATGCTTCTTACATCTACTTTTCGTTTTGAAAATCAATAATAAAAGGAAATTTTTATTTTATGTGACTACTTCTAATATATTGATGAAAGCTTTTAATTTGATTTTGAAAACTTCATTTAGACTTAATTCTAGTTTTACGTTATTTGTGTATCGAAAGACATCTTTTGACTAAGACTTTTGATAAGAAGAAAGCATTAAATCAGCAACTTATTTTAGGGCTATACCATTTAAGTTTTTTGGATTTCAATTTTTTGATTTTTGCTCTGTTTTTAATGCGATTTACACACGTGTATTCTGACTTTGCTCTGCTTTTAATGCGATGTACACATGTGTATAGTGTCTGGTTTTTGTGATATCTCAGTTTTTTTTTTTTGTGTATTGAATTTGCAAAGTTGTTGATGTACACTTGTGAATTATGCAAAGTATTAGTTGTTGAGTTTTTTGTTCAATTCTTTGATTTTGCTCTGTTTTTAACGCGATGTACACATGTGTAGTCTGATTTTGCTCTGTTTTTAATGCGATGTACACATGTGTATTCTGATTTTGCTCTAATTTTAACCCAATGTACACATGTGTATAGCGTCTGCTTTTGTGATATCTCATAATTTTTTGTGTATTGAATGTGTAAAGTTGTTGATGTACACTTGTGAATTATGCAAAGTATTAGTTGCTGAGTTTTTTTGTGCTATTTTAGGAGATGTCGTTAACGAGAAAAGTGGAGATGGAAGGTCGATAAGGATGATTCACGTATGAGGTCGATAAGGATGATTCACGTATGTTTGTTTGCTTGGTCGATAACGATGATTCAGCATACAACGTGGTGAATAGTTGTAAAAGATTATGTTTTTTGTTTTTTCGATTATGTTGGGTTTATTGTTTTTGCGAAACTGGAACTTGTAATTATATGTTTTTTTGTTTGGTTTGGAAAACATTATGGAACTTATAATTTGTTAAATATAAAATAGTTTTACAGGTATTGTTTCAATGTATGTATTATGTAGCTAATTACTCATATGTACGATGCTGAGTACACATGTGTACTGTTCTATTTATATCCAAGTACACATATGTATACCGTTGAAATATGAAGGTTACGTGGATCTTAAAAATCAAAATTCGAATTCTGGTGATGAATCTGAAATAAAAATTAAAATTGAAATATGGTGATTTGTTGTTTGTTTTGATAATTATCTTATTAATAAATAAAACATAATGTGGATAATGAATTTAAATTAGGAAAGATGTAACTTAATTCAATTATTAAAATAATGATTTAAATCTAATTTTTTATATAATTACAATCCTACCCTTAACAACTAAAAAGGAAATCAAGGGTCCAGATCTGTTCACGCAGTTCACTCTTGGGAGGTTGTTCACGCTGGAACCCTACCCTATATATATATATAGCCCACTTTCTCTCTCTCTCTCTATATATATATATATATAATTGCAAACATTAGCTTTAGATAAACCTACAACAAAAATAGCCAAATCAAGTAACAGGAAATATTACAAAGGTTCTTAATTAACCAACCTTCTTGTAGAAAGATGTATCGAAGAAATGACACTTCAAAAACTTTTTGTGCTCCCTACTTTCTCTCCCTTTCAGGAACTCAAGATAGACATTGATGACTTGAAATTAATTAGGTCGGTGATCAAAACATTGCATGTAATACACTGACCCGAGCTTTGACTCCAACAAAGCCGAACAATCTGAATAATTGATCAAAACATAGTGTTTTTTGGCTTCAAAATACAACTAATTTGGCGTTTTGTCCTAATGCTTTTAGGGTTTCCAAGTAATATTCGTACATACATACCACAGATCAACTATCTCTCTCCCCGAAATCAATCGTAAATAGTTATTCTAGACATTCAAACTAGCTTTTCTGGGAAGAGAAAACAATTGTCGTCAAATTTAGGAAAAAAACCTCGATTGACAGTCAAATGTCAAACATTATTCACAAAACACGTACGTATAGATGTGGTAAGAGATCGTGATTACCTTACATATGCGCAGATTAATCATCAGAAGGAGTTCGTCGGAACCCTAAGCCGAAGTCGCCGTCTCTCTCTGTCTCTTACGCCACACTCTGCTTCTCCCGTATCATCAAACAGAGTTCGTCGGAACCCTAGGCATCATGCGGTGGTGGTGTCGCTGCCGCGAAGGCTATCTAGATTCGATGGAGGGCTAGTGATGACTGTCGTCAGGCAAAAACCTAATTAAACTAAGTAGATAGCGTAAGTAGGGTATCGTATCCACATGGAATATGTGGTTAGTGTTTAGCTAAATTATTTAATTAACCACGACTAATCTAGAATTGAGGGTTTTGATTGATTAGAAAGAAACTAAAAAAACTAACTACAAGAAAAGATATTAGATTTATAAAATGTAACTTCCTCCAAACTTCAGGTTCAAGGTTTCACAAAACTCAGTTTACTCGGTTAATTGGCCACCACATAGATATGATGCTGAAAAGTTGATTAATTTAAATGGTAATCAAAAATAGGTCTTTGTTATCAGATCTTTCATAATTTGATTATCCCTAGTTACTAGTGTGAGTCAACCTACTCTATGTCACCCAACAAGTTACTAGGTTTTGTCATCAACCGAACAAGTTGTAAAGTAAGAACTCAAAACACATGCAAATAGTTCAAATAAACCAACACATCAATCTATTCATACAACGTTGTCAAAGTCAAAAATATATCCAAACCTGAGTATAACCTGAGAAACGTAAAAACCTAACTAAACAGTCTACCTGGAGGAAGCCACTAGCCGCCGCTCATGGTTGTTCGTACAACTTTAATCTTGATTGAGGATAAATGGAACATCGGGAAGGAGCTTGATCAATAAAATAATAATAACAAATTCGTCCTCTTTTCCTTCACATATGACGGCTGAGAATTTTATATCATCAAAGTCCTTGACTTTTGTGAGTATGACGGACGTGCATGAATAATGAGATATATACAAACTTTGTTTTAGGGTTTTAATATGTCGGCTCCCCCTTTTTCATCATGTTCTCTCGAGCCTTTTTTTTTTAATAACATCACACAATGACATTTTAATGGGCTGTTAGCATGCATGATATTTTGTATTAGTATTGCCCAGCATGTAATCTTTTAATCGCAGCCCACATAGAATTAATCCACTTTCCACGTTTCCTCTATTTAATTCCTGGTTGTGATGGTCCAAGTTTATAGTTCTTGGCATAATTGGCTAAGCTGAAAAAGGCACACAAACTAAATTAAATCACAATAATAATAATAATAATAATAAAGTGCATTTAATTCCATAATGTTATAATTCATCCACTTCCAAGCTTACGTAGATATGTAATTCTCTCAATTAACTCCACAATCTCAATTAATTCCAAATTAATTGAACTCTCTAAACATAAACATAATTTATTTCTTGTTAGAACTTTAAATTTATCATTTTAGCTCAAACTCTTACTAACCCACAAAAATGCAAAAACCACTAAAAGTAATATATTTTAGAACAATAGCGGTGCAATTATAACATAATTAATTACGCAACAAGTATACCTAAAATGCACCGATCAGCTAGCCGGAAAACACTCATCGCTTGATCTCTCTCTGTCTGTCGAATCCTCTCTCTTTCTTTCACTCTGTATCTCCTCATTAACTGAGACGATGAAGCGTGTAAAGTGAAATAAAACGTGGCAGCAAGGGATAAAGTAAACTTATACGTGGAAGAGATTGGTGAAGAAAATAGCCACCACAACCAAAAGTACAAACACATCCAGCAGGGAAAATGTTGAATGCACACAATACAACTCCTTAACGCACAACTATGTTACAAAATTATAGTATATAATTCTGAAGCACATGTTCAAGTGTGATGTGCTATTTGTGTTGCTCAAAAGTCAAAACACTACATAATGTGGTTATTAATTCATTTTATTATATTTTTGAGCTAAAATAACAACTTAACTGTTTACCGTTTTACGTAACCTTTTAATGATTCAATTAAAAGGCTACTTCTAAATGAGTCAGTATTATTAGGTATGTTTAATTCAGTGACAGTGACAGTGACAGGATACCTCTAAATCGGTCAGTTTGTTAATGCTGAATGAAAATTTTACCTCTTTATCCATATATCGGGTGAGCAAATATCGGGTCGGACTTAAAATACTCGAGCACCAAACCCTAAGAACGCCAAAACCGAACACTTGGTAAGTAGCTATTCATTTTGGTTATGCTTTTCATCCCATTTCGGGTTCAGGTCGGTTTCAGTCCAAGAACCTACGTTAACCGAAACAATCAATTAAGGACCAGAAATTTAAAGAATAGGACGTGCCCACTGCCCAGCCCAGGTGGGTGGCCCGTAACATAGATAATTAGGGATATAGTGATGACTGCATTTAGATGGAATATAGTTTCTATACTTTTCAAGTTGTAAACAGCAGAACTTACAATGTGTAATAGATCAATTATCTTCTTCAGTTGTTCGCTTATTTGCTGCTGCTTTCATCAATTGATGACTATTGTTTGATGATCACGTTCGTTGTCTTCTTTCCGAATTTGATGAAAGTAATACAAATTGGGTATAGATAATAGTATTTTTGAACCTTAATAAAGACGTTTGCTTCACATACCTTCAAGTCTAGAAGAAATGGAACGAATTTGGTGTAATCTGGAACGAAACGGATTCAATTAGGAATGAAATTCATCGAGTTTGGTGTTATGATAATCGGGTTAGGTTTTTTGGTGAAAACCGATCAACCCGAATGCTGCTGGAACCGATACCCGAGATATCCTTTAGGGCCGGTCTTCGGTTCTTTAATTTTATAATTCTCGGGTTTTGGGTCAGGTCGGTTCCTGGGCTTTGCTCGCCCCTACCCTCAGCCGGCCACTCACGCACCACCTCCTCTACCCACTACCACCAACCCATCAAGCTAAGCCAAGTCAGTCCTCTTACTGATTCAGAGTCCCTTACCCAATCAGACCTCTTAATGGCTCCATAAGGGGCACCATAATTTTTATAACTCTAAGGTCTAAGCATCAGGGTTCTGACTGGCAACGGGCCAAACCGATAGCCTAACCACAGTCTGAGCATCTGGTTGCCTAAAAGCACCCAATGATGCAGTCAAGTCATTGTCGCAAGCGATTAATATTATATCACCATCTTCATCTTCATATTTCAGGCTAAAGCTTCCATCGCTTAGCTGGAACCGTGTTGCAACCAGCTTCTCCAACTTTGCCAGTCCATCTGAAAGTCTAAATGAAAACTTCACGGTATCCTTTTTGTATGTTACCTTAATCGTATACGTGTTTGCTGCAGCATTCTTGATATGCTTGTCTTTGACAGTTGTCTCAGGCTTCGCACGTCCGTCAGGCGGATCTTTTTGTTCCGTCGAGTGCAGTACAAGTTGGGACGTCTGCTTATTGTGTTGTGTAAGAGTGGCAGGATCATGAGTAGCGTTTGTTGCATTAGAAGTGCCTAGAACCAGGGTCGTAAGAGCTCTGTCAGATGCATGGGCGGCTGCATCTGTTTGATCCGGCTTTAGAAGGGGGTCGGTTTCATTGGGAGTCCGACTATATGGCCACCTTGGTATACCATGACTCCTGCAAATGCGCTTTAAAGTAGACCTGCTGACTGCACACACAATGTAAAAGGTCAAAGGTGAAACTGGGAATATTAGAAGGAAAGGTGGCAAATAGTGGCATTACTAGAGGTGGCAAAATGGACGGGTCAGACTGGCATGATTAACAATAGTGGTGTGTACAGTTCGGTCAACCTCAACCTAAATCACATCTAGTGGTTAAAACCATTAGTGGTTAATCGCGGCGAGGTTCAGTTAAAGGCTAACCTCTATAACAATCATTAATATATGCTATTCAACTCTCTCTAACCTAAAAGAAGCAACATTATGTTTGAATAGACTAAAAAGGGAGTAAATAAATTTAGCAGGAGCTAAACAAGAAAATGAACTTGAAATCAAGCTATAAATGAAGGTCAAAATCTTATTAGTGCATTATAAAAACTATATCTGCAATATGAAAAAAATAAAACAAGGGTTGCTTTATTTATATAAATGTCTTCCATATAGTATATATTATATATTTAAATTTACATACAAACAATATATTTTCTAGGAACAGACACGTTGACTTTATGTATTCTGATATGTTCAGTTGACCGTGTTATTTTGAAGTACCAAACCTAAAACAAACCACATAATGGGGAGCAACGAACTGTCTTTGTCGGTTCGGTTAACCGCATTTTTTAAAAGCACCAAGGGTTTTAACAAGGAGCACCAAAAGCTATATAAATCCACAATGGAAGGTTAATATGTTTTCGGTCCGGTTCACAGTCCAGTTTCATGGCAGTTCTTTTAAACAGCCGTAGATCAAAACAGGTATTTTAAGTGCAGGACAGGACTAGCCAGATACATATTTTTATCTTATTTTTATAAACAAGTATAATATATATAAGTAGAGACCCCCAAGTCTTCAACTTGTTACATTACTTTTGTCCATATATTGAAACTACTTTCTGGGCTACCCAAGTAGAATATGGTTTCATTTAAACCAATTCAGGCCAAAAAGATATTGGATGACAACTCAGGAGCACATGATCTATTTGAGTAATTGACCAGTGTGTTAAGTGACTAGAAATCTTTATTAATGACGGTCTAACTTCCTTCAATGATTTTGTTTAGTGACTTTTGCATTTGAATACACATCAAATGAGTTTCAACCCATTTTGACCCGTTTTATTTTTGTTGAATCTTTTAGTTTAACTAGTTAGAAATAAACCATAACCTAAATCGACCCACAGGGTCAAACTTGCCACCTCTAGCCATCACAAACAGTCTATAAACTCACCATGTAGGCTCTCTGCAGCTTCCTCCATCGTTTTTCCGTAATATTTTCTAATTTCATCTATACTAATTGACTTGTCAGTTCTCTTCCTTTTTCTAATTGGTTCTTTCGAAAATTCAATGTATTTCCCGCTCCTTTTCCCTGCATTTATATCAACATCCTTAGTCCCTACTTCCATATAAGGAACAACAACATTCGGGTTTGTTCCCACAGCAGCAGAATTTGATGGCTTATCTTCCTCTAAACTAATTTTCTTTTTTCTAATTGATTGTTCGGAATAATCAATTTCTTTTATCAGCAATCCCCCTGCGTTAATATCAACATCCTCTGTCACAAAATTCATATAAGAAATATCCTTCTCGTTTGCTCCTGCAGCAGCAGAATTTGATGGCTTATCTTCCTCCATATGATCCACATGATTTGATTCACTCTGCTGCTTTGAGCATGCAACGTCAACATCGCAGTCATTATTTCCGTTTTCTGCCAGTAGATGTAGATTTTCCAAGTCTGGTGGCACCTCTCGTTTTTCAGTCAAAGTTGGAGACTCGAGATTCCAAGTAAGCGGAATTCCCCCGATGACTTGCGGTGACGATATATCACCTAGTTCTATCCTAGAAGCATTTTTCAAATGCTGTTTAACGGTTTTCACCAAACTTTGTAGGTCTGTCTCATTTTCATTCTGTGTTGGTAGAAATAACTCTATAACATATTCACCGTCCACTTCAGGACTCTTGAGATAGATAGCTAAACAACTAGTTATTCCATGCATACGCGCATACGCAACCAAGGGGTATTCATCTTCACCGAGTTTACTTACATCTCCACAAAAACATAAACCGCGAGACGACAATGATCTTCCAACAATTCCTTGGGATTTGTCCAGATGTCGCGAACTACAGGTTTCGTGGAATCCCCACATACTTAAGTCTCGTACGTAGAACGGTAGAGAAGCGGTTGACATGCATACTTTCCCTATACAGTTTCTACTAAAGCTACTACAACTCTTTTCGAGATTTCCGGAACTAGCAACAACACTACTGTATCCACACAGACCCCATGTTTGAGCTAGAGGTATATTCTGAATATCACATACTGTCTTTAAAGTCCTGAAGATTTCATCCAGTTCAAGCTGCCTTTTTTCATCTCCAACGCGTGCCTGAAATTTTAAAGATAATTTCACATGAAATAACACACATACACATGCAAATCATACATGTATGTAGACAACTCACGTAAAAGCTAGTATCCTCAAGCACGTTTGGTGACTTCAGATTCTCTTCCTGCAAAGTAGAATATAATCAATTTAAAAAAAATGAACAAAATTGGCATAACCACAGAGAGAAATTACGCATGTATGTATGTATGTATGCATGCATGTATCATGCTACCTTCAGTGCTCTTGAGACTTGTCGAACCTCGAAAGCATAATCAGTATACTTTGATGATGTTACGAGTTCGAGTACACCTACACAGCAACCACTGCGAGGTTCAAATACCGGCAAATTAATATATCCATGGATGTCCAAACTCCATTCTGGCAACTTTTGGCGGTAAACACGACCAGGAGGGCCTAATTCTTCTCTATGCTCCCCATCGACAACAAACACACGCTGCTCAGACTCCATCCTATACTTGTAAAGCCCTTCGTCAATCTCACCAAGACCAAAAGGTTGGTCCAAAGTCGTTAGCAAGCACCGCTTCATGACAGCAACAGGTGACCAAAACTGAACAAGCACACGTGGCTCACGGAAACTTAAAGCCTTAAGTGCAGCTGTAACCTTCTGTTTAATTGTCTGTGGGTCTATGATATTTTGATCCACCGCCAGATTAGAAGAGCCTATGAATACATCAATATGTGAATCACAGTAAAGATGCAGATTTCCGACAATAACAACCGCATTTCGTCATATAATATAAACTCCATAAACGAAGGAACCATTTAACAATGCAACTCTGGTAATTGCTATGTGTTTCTTGTTTAGTTCTTAATATATCAACCTGAGTCATCCTCTTTATTTCCAAATTAAGTCAATTTGCAAACCATGATTCAATTATTTAACAATGACACAATGTTATATAATTTAATGGTCAATTTATACCAGATCTAGGTCACAACTCACAACAAACAAACTAACTGGAAACAATATAATAATCGAAAATAATCCGAAGCACACGACTAAATCAACGATGAGCTGTATCTGTACGGCAATTTACTCAAATTCATCCAGTTGACTCAAATCACACAAGTCAAGTCGTCTCCTAACATATATAAAAATAAAAACCCAGAGTCCAACTTAGGGTTGGTTATCCAAACAGTCAGATCAAAAGGAATCTAATTTGTGAATCTTCAACAAAATAAAATAAAACTTACTGGTAGGTTCTTCCACCTCTCGACTGCCAAAAACCCTAAGTGAGGTTAGATATCTTTGATTATTATTATTATTATTATCTGGACTAGCAGAATAATAATAATAATCAGCAGAAGCAGAAACAGGCAGAGGTTCATGTATGCAAGTGTATCTCGATTTCAAAGCATCTAAAACCTTTGATTCACTGCTTGCAACTGGATCTAAGGGGGTACTCATGTTCATTTTCTTTCAACGTTTTACAGATCTCATGTTTTGGGAAAGTAGTGATTTGCGTACAGGTTCATAAAGTTATGAACTTTATGTTTGTGAACCTGATCTTTTAGGACCCCCAACAAGAAAAGTATATTGGCTATCACGGACGGTGGATGAGTTTGGTAGTCATAGATAATATAAACAGGGATTTGACCTACCCGGTTTGGTTGATATATTTAACCTTGAGTAAACTGAAATTTTACCCCCTGGGGTTTAGGTCAATTGGCACTCTGACCCCCTCTAACGAAATAATTGCAATTTTACCCCCCAACGTTTGGTGTTATGTCGCAAGTTTACCCCCCTGCGTCAATTTTGTTAACAGATCTGTTAACTATAACCTGAAATAACTATAATGCCCTTCAATTATTATTAATAACCTTTTGGTCAAAAAAAATTAAAAAAAAAAAAAAGAATCCTTTCTTCTCCACTTCCAAAATAGCAGATCTGTTATGTTCCGTTCACCCCTTTCTTCTCCAATTATTATTAATAACCTTTTGGATTTGATTGTGTGTGTAATTAACATATCTGTTATGTCCCAGTCTACGTTCACCCCTTTCTTCTCCAAACCCAAAATCTGAAACCCTAACTCTACTGAATCGCCAAATTATCATCCAATTTCGGTTCCAAAATCTCAGTGCGGTGGTGGTGGGTAAGTGGAGAAGAACGATTGATGATGAAGGTGACAGTGCGGTGGTGCGGTGGAAGGAGAACGGAGGTGAAGGTGAATAGTAGATGCGATGATGTTGATATGAAGGTGGTGATGATGTTACGCAGCAGCAGAGGAGGTTGACGGTGACCGGAGGTTAGTGATGGTGTAGTGATAAGTGATGAAGGACGGTGGGTGATGGTTCTGTCGGAATGTGGTGATGTAGATGGAGATGGTGTTTGATGTCAGAGGTGATGCACGGTGGTTGTTCAGAGGTGGTTGGAGAAGAAAGTGGTTGCCAGAGGTGTTAATACAGTGATCGGAGATGGAGTTGCCGAAGCAATGAACTTTGTAAGAAATGGAAATGGATGAAAGAACTCAAAGCTTCAGAACTCTAACTGAACTGGTCCCTCTTGGTTTAGTCACTGTAAGAATTTCCTAGTTTGTCCTCTTGTAAATTCTGTAAACCGAACACGTATGGTACCAGTCCTAATTTCTGTTTTGCAGGTTGTATTATTGATAATGATATGTCCATTTAACATCATGTATCGTGCAAGCCGGTTCTTTCTTATAGTGAACCTATGGCACTGTGTTTGTGCACCTCTTTATAAGGTCACCTTCCTTGATTTCTTTCTTATAACAAACACATGAACATCAAACATCAATGTGCATAACTTTTTTTCATCTGTTTTTTACTACATAAGGTTAGGTGTCAGCACATAAAGTTGGGGGGGTGTCCTTTTTTCCCCTAATTTTAAGATTGTTGTGAAATTAGGGAGATCATTGAATGGCAAATTATTTTATGGGTGGCTGGAGGTGGTTGAAGGTGGTGGCTGGAGGTGGCAGTGGTGGTTGTGGTGGTGAATGGCGGTGGCAATGGTGGCAGGGGGTAATATTACAGAGTAGAACAAAACACATGAGGTAATATGAAAGGGCATTATAGTCATTTCAAGTTATAGTTAACAGACCTGTTAACAAAATTGACGTTGGGGGGTAAACTTGCGACATAACACCAAACGTTGGGGGGTAAAATTGCAATTATTTTGTTAGGGGGTTCAGAGTGCCAATTGGCCTAAACCCCAGGGGGTAAAATTGCAGTTTACTCTTTTACCTTTTAGTTAAACTAGAATCGTGACCGTGTCGCGCGTTGCGGCGGCAACATCGCGCTTGTCACTTCGTTACACGTGTAACGATGATGACATTAACATGTGGTGCCTGCATATGACGTTACACATTTTTGACTTTGTTACACACGTCACGTCTGTGACATCAACATCATTAAACACAGATAAAAAAAAAGTACAATGTCTCGTATGTTGCGTTGTAAAAGTAATTTCGATAGCCATGCAAAGGCGTAAAAAAATTTAGACATTAACGTAGTTAAGCATAGATAAAAAAAAGTATAATAATGTGTCGCACATTAAGGTGTAAAGTGGTAAAAGTAATTTAAATAAAATGAGGTGTCAAGTTATTAAGTAGAATATTTTAGAGGGTCAAATTTCTCAATAACCAAAAGTCAGAAGTGAATGTATAACTTATTTATAGATAAAGGTTAATATTCTTTCATGTCAAAAGTTTGACGGTGTGTAGTGAAAAAACAAAGGCCGGAATCACCAACCTTTGTTTTTAAGAGTATACTGCAAAATTGCCTTCGTGTATTGAAGCGGGAACTCGGTTGTGATCGGTTCGGTTTATTATGATGTTGGTATTGTATCAGTATTCGGTATACCAATCATAAGAAAAACCCGAAAAACAAAATCAAGATATGACCAAAAGTATATTGAAACGGTTTTATTCGAAGCTTTTTCAAGTAGTTGAGTAATGCAATTATATTAGTCAAATAGAGATTATGTTGAGTAATGCAAATATATTACTCAAATAAAGATTATGTGTTTGTAAAGAAAAAAAGGAAAAAAAAATAAAACCATTACATTTTAACCCAAAACATAGAAAAAAATAACCGGGATTTGAACCCGCGTGTGTAACTTCCAAAAGCTTTGCACCAAAATGAAAAACCATCTGATCCATTTGTTCTTTCATTGTATATCATATTTTCACTTAGATTTCCAGTTGAAAAAAGAAGTGTCAAAAGTGGACTAACTACAATTTAACACGTGGTATGTATTTTGTCTTATTATGACCGACTTTGTGTTTTAAGTTTATATAGAATATGTCGGGTCACTAATCCGTTTATCGTTTGACTCATTTTTTACAACTCGCTAATCTGATTGTCAACCCTTTTGACACATATAGAAAATGTGTTTACGGGTTTACGTATGTGTGCAGGTAGGGTTAGAAGTTTTTTTTTTACATGGATGGATAAATATATGAGTTGTGTTCGAGTGAAACAATTTAACTTGTCAACATGAAACTCGTCAACCAAACGCGATTGAAACACCTTCCTAGAAACATTGTTGTAAAAACTAAACCTGATCAATTGCCTAAAATATTAATTAAAGGGTCAAAGTATTGGAAAACCACGATTTGTTGAATATTGTTTAAATGCAAGTAAAGTCGCATGTTTATTCCATTCCATTCTCCCTTAAAAGTGAACGATTGAATTTTAGGAAAAGAATAACAAAGCCCCACTATTTCTTCCTCCCTTCTAAATATGAAATTCCATCTTGGGGACTTTCTCTAGACGTGGGTTATGTTAGGGGTTGTTTGTTTATGTCTTAATGAGACTCTTAATGGTTCAGACCTCTTACTGATTCAGCACTTAATGGTTCAGACTGTTTGTTTCACGAGCAGATGTCTGAATGGTTCAGACATTTGCCTCTGAATGGTTAAGATTTATACAGAGTCTGAATAGTTAAGACATCTAATCTGAATTGGTCAGACATTTGCTTCTGAAAGGTTAAGCATTATACAGGCTCTTAATGGTTCAGACCTCTTACTGGTTCAGCACTTAATGGTTCAGACCTCTTACTGGTTCAGCACTTAACCATTCAGATGTTGTCAAACAGTCCCTTAGTGATACATATAAATGGTAAAATAAGTATAAATACACAAACCAATAATACACCATTTAAATTTTTATCGGTTAGAATTACCATATCTTTTCAATAATTTTATCATTTTAATTAACATTTTACTATACGTTTCTTCTTTTATGAATTACCTCTTAATAGACTTTCTTTTAACATTGAAGAGTTAATTAATATTTTACTATACTTTTTGGACTGATGAACCAAGCAACCAAGCAAGATAAGAAGCAATTTCCAAAAGCTTTAAATGATAGTGATAATATTTCGCTCAGACCCTTGAATCCTGCCCGGGGCTCTTACTCCTTGAACATCCTAGGTTTTATGGTGTCGAAAATCAGAATGAACTTCGACGAGCATGTACTCCACAACTACTAACTCATATAAATGTTTTGGTGCTAAGTAAATCCAATGAATTAAAATCACCGACAAGAGATACAATTATAAACTATGTGTTATCTTAGCAGCTAATATCCCTATTATGAGTCGAGGAGTTTGTTCTATAAGAGTTTATGTAAATCTAGTTCTTTTATTTAATATTTCAGAGTTAAGCTCATACATAAATTATTATATTTTACTCATTTTAGTATCAACTATCTTTTTTTTTAAATTGCAAATGTTAGTCATTTTACTTTACACCAATAATCCTAAAATACTATTTTTGCCTAGGTTTTAACCCGAGACGTCCCTCTAAGAGGCATGTGCCTCTATCAAGTGGGTTAACAGGGGCAGACCCACATAGAGTGGGTCAGGTCCCCGGACGCCAGTGTTTTTTAGAAAAATAGTAAAGCCGGTATTTTAAATTTTATAAGGGCCCCATAAGAATAATTGGTTAGACACCATAATATCAAAGGAAAGGCTAGTGCAGTGGCAAATCTGTTTGTTTACCAGTTAAAGGTCTCAGGTTGAGCCTAACATGTCCGGGTTTTTTTTCAGGTTGAGCCCACAACTGAACTTCTATTTTGCACTTTCAAGTAACATATTTGAGCAAAATTGATTAAAGATAATATTTAATTGAGTAACTGAATTTGATTTTATGTGTTCTAATCGTCTCCAAAGTCCAAATTAAATCATGCTACTAGTTGTAGCTGTCAATTATCTCCAAATGGCTCATGTTCTGAAGATATGTCTTTCAACGGGTCTTAAATGGTTCATGCTCATCATGAAATCAATCTCTGAAATTTTAAGAGTTCATCAAGTAACACATTTAGATAAAAAGCAGTAACAAAGCTTTAAAGTACCGAAAAATCCGGTATCGATATACCGGTACTATAACGACAGATTCAGGACGGAATTCGGTACCCACTTCTTCTCAAATTCGGTATCGGTATGTTTTATACTTGTTGCCTAGGAAAAGCAAAGTAAAAAACAGAATAACAATAACGAGTATTGACCCGACCTGAACGAAACCGACCCGAAAAGTCTAACATTTGGTTGTGAAAAATCTTAACACTAGAAAATGGACCCTAGTGGAAAAAAAAAATCATGGGTCCACCACTGCCCATATTGTTTTAGTATCAACTATTTTAAGGAGGTTATTTTTAAGTTTAATAATGATTTCTGAGTTTTATAGAGTTTTTAACTAGGTTTAACCAGAGAAGTCCCTCTAAGAGACTAAGAAGCATGTGTTTTTACCAAGTGGGTTAACTCCACACTAGTTTAGTATCAACTATGTTAACGAGGTTATGTTTAAGTTTAATAATAATTAATGAGTTTTATAGAGGTGTAGTTATCAACATCCCAAAAATTTAAAGATTAGAATATAGAATTTATTAATATTAAAATATTAACCGTGCCAGATCGTACAAGTAATTAATTTTAATTGTGTACCTTAAAAAAGAAACAAAACTAGTGGGGGGTTCAATAAGGTCTACATCACCCCACTCATAGGAGATACGGTTCACAGGTAGGGGGAGGGGTCAACAAAAAACAGTAGTAGACACAGGTTGTATCCCTCCCAAATTTTACAGCCACTTGAATTCAGTATAACTACAAAATTATAAACTTTATAATTAATCACTTGAAAAACAACATATTTTTGCAAGAAAATGTTAGGTTGATTCTAGTAATTTCTAGAAAAAAAAATATTAGGAAAATAAAAAACTTTATTATAAACAACAGACTTCAAAGCTTATTTTGTATTTTAAACATTGTAATTATTTTCTAGAGTAAACTTTCGTTTTGCTCCCTGTGGTTTGCTCACTTTAACGGTTTTGCCCCAAACCTTTCAAAATAGCCAGTTTGCTCCCTGATCTTTGAAGGCCATCTTGATTTTGCTCCCCGCCCCTTAACCTCATCCATTTGTGCTGTTAACTCATGTCACGTGCAAATCACCTGAGGGGCATTTATGTCTTTTCCCAACCATCTCTTTAATGAATGATATTTAAAACCCCAAGAACCATTATCGCCCCCCATTCATCTTCTTCCCCATCAACAAAGAAAAACCCTAAATCCATGGCAGACGTACACTATGCTTGTGGATCTCCAACCTCGAACGTGACATCTTGGACTCGAGCTAATCCAGGAAGGAGGTTCTATCTATGTGCTCAACATGGCTTTGTGAAGTGGTCAGATCCACCCATGTGTCGACGATCTGCTGAAATCATACCTGGTTTATTGGAGAGGTGTAACAGGAACGAATCCATTGCAAGAGCTGCTACGAAAGAAAACAGGAAGCTTAAAGTTTTGTTAGTGTTGACATGGATGTTTTGCATCTTCTTGTTGCTAAAAAAATGACCTAGGTATTTTGTAATTAGGAACAATCAGTGTTGTAGGTTTGTTATTGAAGAAAGTTTGTTGGAAGTGATGTATTTTGGAACTGATGTATTTTGGAACTGTAATGAAAGCAGTTTACTTGTTTGGCACAGTTGAGTTTTTTTGTTGATATGTTTGGTTTTGACAATGTTGGTTTTAACAAAGCAAAACAAGACTGGACAACGGCAAAATTTCGACCACTTTGTACAATTTTGCAAATCTGTTTGGTATGTTTGGTTTGCAGCCAAATCAAACCCAAACCTTAACAAAGCAAAACAAGACTGGACAACGGCAAAATTTCGACCACTTTGTACAGTTTTGGAAATCTGTTTGGTTTGCAGCCAAAACAAGACCAAAACAAAACAAGACCAAAACAAGACCAAATCATTACCTGCATATGATAAAGAACACCAAAACAAGACCAAATCAAACCTGCTATAACTGACCAAGACCAAATCATACCTGCATGCATTAAAGAACACCAAAACAACATACAATAAAGACATTAAATACCATAACATTGTCATTCATATAATAAGCAGGCCTTAACCCATAACAAACACCAAAAATCAGGCCATAGGGTAGTACAGTCATAATGTCAGCAAAAGAGGATCATTGTTTGTTATCACATACATACTTAAACCATTATAAACCTAACCACAAACAGCTAAAACTTAAACATTGGACTGAGACCCATCTGCAGTTCCCTTGCAAGACCTTTGATTATGCCCCTTCCCACCACACTTTGTGCATTTCACAGTTTGACCAACCCTAGACAGCTTCCCTTGCTTCGATGCCTGTTCAGTCAACTCTTCTGCACTTTTCTTCCTCTTCTTTCTTGGCCTGCCAACTTGCTTGTGGTGCTTTGGTGGAACAAGGGTTGTTGGACAAGCAGATGGTAGCCACATGTTCCTACCATTGATTGGATCCACTGTCTGTGCATAGACCTGCTTCCAAGTTTGTAACCAATAGACTTGTGAAACCCATTTCTCTGGAACATCCACTTCTATTCCATGTGCAGCCATATCCCAAATAACTGCCACAGCATGCTTACAAGGCATGCCAGTCAGTTCCCACCTTCTGCAAGAGCAGGTTTTATCAGCCATGTTAACAACATACTGTTCCAATGAACTCCCTTTAACCTGATACTTGTCCACAACATTCCACTGGACACTCATATCTGCAGCCTTCTCTTTTATCTTGTCAAAAATCTCAGTAGCAGTTGGTGTCAAGTGACCTTCACTCTTTGAAATCAGTATGTGCACAGCAACATTCCTCCTCATCAAATACTCTCTAATATACTCTAGACATGTTACAACAGGCTTGTCCCTTCCTTCAACCAACTGTCTGTTGAAAACTTCACACAAGTTGTTTAAAAGCACATCACTGATAGCCCTACCAGCATAACACAAGTTACAAATGATAAACATTACTAAATAAAGTTACAATTCACCTATAATATTTACAATACATTACTAAATGAAGTTACAATATTGACATACCACTAAAATAGGCTCTGGTCCAGTGAACAGGTGGAATCTCCCTTAACCATTGATATAAACCCTCATCAGTGGCTAGAACCTCCTTCATTGCTTGTTCAAAGTAAGCTACAGTAGTTGAAGATGCACATTTCCATAACAAATTCTTATATAGCTCACCCTTCCACCTAGGCTTCATGTTTTCATGCACATGCCTCAAACAGAACCTGTGTTCTGTATATGGAAACACCTGTTGTATGGCTGGAATGAGGCCCTAAAATGAACAATGGCAGTTAATGTTAAGAATGACAGTTAATGTTAGAATGAATTAGTGTTGCAGAATGACAAATAAAGTTACCTTCTGCCTATCAGTGATAAATGTGAAGGATGAATATCTCTGAAGATCTAAGTCATGTCCCAGACAATTCAAGAACCAAACCCAAGAATTTTTGGTTTCAGCTTCAACCAAGGCATAGGCCACAGGATATATTCCATTGTTGGAGTCTAGGCCAACTGCTGTTAACACTTGTCCTGGGAAAGGACCTTTCATGAAGGCTCCATCCAAACCCAATAGTGGCCTCCCACAAAGCTTAAAGCCTGCCTTCAAACCACCTAAACATATGTAGATCCTTCTAAACTGTCTTGTTGGGCTACTAGGATTAGCTTCAGGCTCTACATCAATTGTTACTGTTGTTCCTGGGTTAGACCTCATGAGTTCTTCACTGTAGTCTCTCAGAATTGCATACTGAGCCCTGTAGTCCCCCTCTATCTTCTGTTTAGCAAGCATTTTTGCCTTGAACATCTTTTGCAAAGAAACTGAGATCTGATGCTTCCTTTGGAAAGTATCTTGCAGTGCTTTTAGAGGAATAGAAGGATTTACTGCAACTGTAGGCTATATCTCCTTTGCTAACCAAGTAACAATACACAATTTCACAGATCTTGTTTGAAAGCACTTGTGTTCATTTATGTAAGTCTTCACTACCCAAGACCCTTCTTTGTTTGCATTGGAAAGATAAAGTAACCATGGACATGTGGTTGCATGTTTTTTGGATCTAGTTTCTGACCTTGTGGTTGGTTTATGCATTAAAGCTTTACCCTTGGGACCCACACCCTTTGGACCACCTTTTTTGGATGAAGATTCCCCTTTATCACCACCACTGGTTGCAGCTGCATTCCCCTTTTTACCCTTATTTGCAGCTGCATTCCCCTTTTTACCCTTACTTGCATCTGAATTCCCCACTTTACCCTTACCACCATCTTGTTTAAAGCCTTCACAAATCACCCTAAACCTAACTGGATCATTCCTTATAATCTTCAGTTGCCTTTTGCTAGACACAGCCAACTTCTTAACTAGGGCCCTTATCTCCTTCCTTTCTGCAAAAACTTGACCAAGATAGAATGGGTCAGCCACAGGATCATTCCTTCTTCTTTGTTTCCTTCTCTCCCTCCTCAGTTGTATCTTAAGGGGTGGGTATTTTTCCTCATCAGTTAAGCTGTCAAAGTCATCTAAATGTGCATTCAGTCCCATACCCTCTGAGTCACTTAAATGATTGTACTCTAAAGGCTCTTCCTCTATGTCATGATCCACATAACTACTAAAATTCTGCATATCAACAACTACATCAGCAATCCTATTATCTTCATCTACTATGTAATCTGAATCATCAGAATCATCTTCCTATTCAACATTATTTGCAGGCTCCTCAACTAGGTCCACATCTTCATCTTCACTAGCCTCAACATCATCTTTGCCTTGCTTATAATCACTATCCTCACTATCACTAGCCTCACTGCCCTCACTGCCCTCACCATCATCTCCCTCATCATCAGCCTCACTACCCTCATCATCAACTTGGCTAAATTCAACATCATTCAACACTTGACTACTTCCAGCATTCAATACCTGACTCTGATCTAATTCAACTTCCCTAACTTCCACATCTTTTTTATTAACCTCAGTTTGACTACTTCCAGCATTCAATACCTGACTCTAATCTAATGCATGCAGGCTATCTTCAACAACATTTTGATTAACCAGCACATCAGTTTGTCTAGTCCCAGCATCACCTACATTATACTCTAATGCTAGTCTCCTGGAAGCCCTTGACAATATTTCTTGTGTATTCCTAACAGGTAGATCATCATCATCATCATCATTTATTTCATGAATCCTAACTTTACAATTAGGAGACATAAAATAAGTTTCAACTAAAGTTTCACCATGCTCAGTATATACTTCCATCAACTTATGATCTCCCACACAAGACAAAAAGCTGAGCACATCAGAGTCATTTCCTAAAGCCCTCAATCCAAAGTTCAAATCTTCATCAAACACTTTGAAATGGTAAAAAATCAACTCTTTTTCAGAGTAGCCTAGTTCTAACAACATATAACTTACTTCATGCACTGAAAATTCATCCTTGTCTATGAAGTCAACATAGTCTACCTGACCTTTTAAGTAAATCCTGTTAGGAAACTTTGTGAAAGATCCCCCATGATGAATCTTCAGTGAGAAAAATGTAGGATTATCTGAAAAAACATAACAAAATGATCAATGTTAGGGTTCAATAGATGATCAGTGTTACATGATCAATGTTAGGGTTTAAAAAACTCACCATACAGTGTCTCTACATCAACCTCTTGTCCCCTAGGACGAATGAACCACATTGACATTGCACTTCAATCGTCGATGATCCTGAATGATTTCGTTTTCGGAGAATGTTTAGGGTTTGAGAGTGATTTCGCTTTGGGAGATGAACATCGATTAGGGTGAAATGTCTGGGGAAAAGGGTGATAAAGATTATAATAAGGAGTAGTTAGGGTTTTATTAAAGATGGTTGGGAAAAGACATAAATGCCCCTCAGGTGATTTGCACGTGACATGAGTTAACAACACAAATGGATGAGGTTAAGGGGCGGGGAGCAAAATCAAGATGGCCTTCAAAGATCAGGGAGCAAACTGGCTATTTTGAAAGGTTTGGGGCAAAACCATGAAAGTGAGCAAACCACAGGGAGCAAAACAGAAGTTTACTCTATTTTCTACTAATACCTTTTACCTATAAAATAGAAAATGGATCATTGATAATTTATTGCTTATAGAAAAATGTTTATAGCTTTTATTTTCTACTAACACCTTTTACCTATAAAACAGAAAATGAATCATTGATAATTGTAAACGCATCGATTTATATCATGTAAATGAATCGATATATATTTGTGTACCTTATATTTTACATTTATAGCTTGTTTATCAGTTTAAACTATTACCTATTTTAATAATAAATTATTGATAATTTATTGCTTATAGAAAAATGTTATCAGGACTATTCTCAGAGAGGCGATTCTGGCGAATTAGGGTTTCGATGAGAGGATTCAGTCGTTTCAACGTGGACGAGTGGTATGACGTTCCATCTAGGAAGGGTAAGGACAACAGAGATCACCGGCGCCCTAGTAACGGGGTAATTACTAAGTTTTTCGTTTCGAATCTTCCTCCAAAGTGTTCTTCGGTGGATTTGCTGAATGTGTTCAAGGGTTTTGGTGATTATGTGGGGTCGAATATTGCTCGGAAGTCTGACAGGTTGGGTAAGAAGTTTGGGTTTTTATCGTTTCGTAACGTTAAAGATGTTAAGCGTCTGGAAGCGGATTTGGTTGACGTTTGGATGGGTTCGTATAAGTTGTTCGTTGCTAGGGCTAGGTTTGTGGATGGTGAACGGGTGGTAGGGGGTTCGGATGTGAAGAAACACTAACTAAATGGTCGGAACCGAGATAGTTAGGGGGTTTGAATCCGCATAAAAAGGTTAGCTCTCACTCGATCGATTCAGTCACAGCGGATCTTCTTCTCCGATAAACTCTGCAAAACAAAGCACCGTTAGCCTCGTCAAGGGGAGAAGGGGGTTCTCTCCTTGACCCGACTCCGGCGTGAGAATAAGTATGTGTCTATGAAGAAGAAGAAGTATTGAAGAAGTGTGAGTCACTTGGCTTCATACCTGAGTTGTTTCTCATATTTATAGCCGGGAGTCTTTGGGCGGGAAAACCCGTTGGTGAAATGTTAACGGAAGATGCTAACACCGTAGGCGGTTACGTTTTCTCCGTGAATCTTCTTGATTGAACTGTGAGATCACACGGATCGTGATCCTGATCGACAGCTGGGGTTTGGCCACGTGGAAAGTGGGTGAATGGAGGTTTTCCTCTAATTCCATGCCATCATCGTGATTTTGGGGAGGCCCGAGATGATGACACGTATACCAGACGGTTGTAACCGTCATAGTGGTGCATGATTGATCTTTCTAGAAGATTATTGCTATAATCTGGTGTGACTCCTTTGTCGTGTGGAGTCAGCTTAGATGAATAATATCCAAGTCTGGATATTATTTAAGCGGGAGTGCTGTTTGGGATTTTTGTCTGTTATGAGAGAGGCACAAGGATTTATTAATCTCCCTTTAGCGCGCAGGTGTTGTTTGTTGCCTTTCTCCTGTGTACTCTGTGTTGGACCAGTGCGCGGTCGCGCAAGGCCTAAAGAGGGTTAAAGATGAAGTTGTGGCTTTTCTCTTAAGTCTTCTTTATTGGACCAGTGTGCGGTCGCGCAAGGTCTAAAGAAGGTTAGAAAATCGAGGTTGTGGTATGGTCCAAACGCTCGAAACGAGGTTTTTGGGACCTTACCCCTTCAAGTCCCTCCAGTCTAGTGTTGCTCTTATGCAAATAAGTGGAGCACTGGACTATGAGAGGGAAATGTTTTTTGCTGCAGGGTTTTTGGCGCGAAAGTGGGGAATTTTTTTATGAGAAAGTATACTTGCGCAATTTTTTCGAAAAAATCTTAGAAGAAAACTTGTGAGTTTTCTTCTTTTTCATGATCTGACGTTATTTGAAAAATAAATACATGAAGTACCTTTTCATCTTCCCTTCTTCTAAGGGTGTTGATGATGGATGTGCCATTGGACTGTTTGCTAATGCTTTGAAGGAGTATCTTCCGGTTAACCGGAAAGATCAGCCTTTGCTTGTGTACCGGCGGCGTCGAAACAGGTGTTATTCTGATCCTTCCTCTGGGAATGAAGGGATACCAGTTGTTGATGGGGAGATTGAGCTGGCTGTTGTTCCCCCTTGTTAGGGTGTTCTGGGAAATACTGTATACCTCTGACGAGGCTGCAGTTATTTTTTTTGGTGTTTATTTTGTAAAGAACGTTTTGATGTTCTGCTGCTGTAAATGCTGCTAAAGGTGCCTTGCTGCACTAGTAACTTTTCCTTGTTAATGCAATGTTATGCATTCATGTTTTGTGTTTATTGATTTACGTTTGAATTACAATATGTTGCATGTGTAGAATTACTTTGTTTAGGTAGAGCGAATGAGAATTGGTATTGTGCTCATGTGTGAACGTTTGTCTCTCATATGCGCTTATGTTGCGCCTTTTTTCAGACTGTTCATGAGGTGTACAATGTTTACCATTTTGTTTTCGCGTGAACCAAAAGAATTACATGCAATTTGTAACAAACAGTAACATGTATGAAGATGATGTCTGCATTAATAAAGCGTGAGGCTAATAATACAAGTGTAATGGTAAAAATAACTTGCATGTATAAGTTGGACTTGTTGAATAGCTTGGCTATATATAACACCTACGCAGTTGCTGCGCGTTCCTGGTGTGAGGAATATTTTAACTGTGAGTAGGGATGTAGAGATAGTGAATAGTACGTGATTGCTCATCGTGGGAATAGGTTGTGCAACCTTGGTGCTCGTTGTTTTTCCATGGTTTGTCAGGGTTGCGCGTATGTAAAGGAGCAAGTGTATGTGTGCTCGCTCGTAAGCAAAGGAGTATGCGCGTATGGCGACTTACGTGCTTGTATGTAAAGGAGCAAGCGCGGATGGCGACTTACGTGCTCAAATGTAAAGAAGCATGCGCGTATGGCGACTTACGTGTTTGTATGTAAAGGAGCAAGCGCGGATAACGACTTACGTGCTCAAATGTGTATGGCGACTTACGTGTTTGTATGTAAGGGAGCCAGCGCGGACGGCGACTTACGTCCTCAAATGTAAAGAAGCATGCGCGTATGGCGACTTACGTGCTTGTATGTAAGGGAGCAAGCGCGGACGGCGACTTACGTGCTCAAATGTAAAGAAGCATGCGCGTATGGCGACTTACGTGCTTGTATGTAAAGGAGCAAGCGCGGACGGCGACTTATGTGCTCAAATGTAAAGAAGCATGCGCGTATGGCGACTTACGTGCTTGTATGTAAGGGAGCAAGCGCGGACGTCGACTTACGTGCTCAAATGTAAAGAAGCATGCGCGTATGGCGACTTACGTGCTTGTATGTAAAGGAGCATTCGACTCGCATGGAGACTGACGTGCTCTTATCCTTAAATAAGGAGTATAAGTTTTACCACAATTTTTGATGTGATTTTTCAATCGGCGGTATTATACCGCGACAATGGTATTTATATTGTTCCCATCATCTTGAAAAGATAACGGATTGCGTATGTCTTTTTCTTTTTTTTTTCATCAAATTTTAAGTATCAGTTGTACAGATATAGACGTTCTAATTATGCTAAGCAATATAGATACTTGTGCATATATGTCCGTTATTGCACAGATAAGTGTCAGATTGTAACACTTTCACGTTGAAAAGTCATGGCACTTGAATTAGTATAAGTGCCAGTTTATAACACTTAAATGTTTATAAGTGACAGCACCAACTGTTTAGTGTATGCGAGAAGGTGCTCACGTTATGTAAAAGAATTCGGGAATTTGTAGTACCTAGGTTTTGACGAAAACCGTATTAGTCAAGGCTTATAGCCCCAAGAAGCGAAGCTCCGGAAGTTATGTGTTGTGTGAATTCGGATCTGCAGCTTGTTGAGCATAGAATTTATATGAAACCCCCAAATCTGGAGTGTTGTGTAAAATTTGGTTCATGGTGATCTGGAACCTGTTGAACCAGTACTCTGGAGTTTTCTCCATGAATAGATCTGAACGGTTATGAACTCCCGTTTGCATTAGGGAAGTAGTTTCTTCTGAATGACTGTTGTTGCTTTTTTTTTTGCCGAATATCAGATCTAACGTTTGGGGACTCAGGTCTGATAATCTGTGTGAAAATTTGGTTCAAAGCTATCTGGAATCTGCCGATCCAGTATTCTGGAGCTCTCTCTATGAGTTGATCTGAGGAGTCCTTTTCGTCTGAGTGATTGTTACTTGTATTGATTCCCATGATTCCGTCGATCTGAGTATTTAGGGTTGTAGAACCCTTGAATTCAGACCGAGGACCTGATGGGTGAGGTGATGAATTCTCTGCCATGTGAAAACAGAGAAATGAGTGAACTGAATCGAAACGAGATAAAACTGAAAAAACAGAGAAATCGGTGGGCGCCAATGAAGAAACACTAACTAAATGGTCGGAACCGAGATAGTTAGGGGGTTTGAATCCGCATAAAAAGGTTAGCTCTCACTCGATCGATTCAGTCACAGCGGATCTTCTTCTCCGATAAACTCTGCAAAACAAAGCACCGTTAGCCTCGTCAAGGGGAGAAGGGGGTTCTCTCCTTGACCCGACTCCGGCGTGAGAATAAGTATGTGTCTATGAAGAAGAAGAAGTATTGAAGAAGTGTGAGTCACTTGGCTTCATACCTGAGTTGTTTCTCATATTTATAGCCGGGAGTCTTTGGGCGGGAAAACCCGTTGGTGAAATGTTAACGGAAGATGCTAACACCGTAGGCGGTTACGTTTTCTCCGTGAATCTTCTTGATTGAACTGTGAGATCACACGGATCGTGATCCTGATCGACAGCTGGGGTTTGGCCACGTGGAAAGTGGGTGAATGGAGGTTTTCCTCTAATTCCATGCCATCATCGTGATTTTGGGGAGGCCCGAGATGATGACACGTATACCAGACGGTTGTAACCGTCATAGTGGTGCATGATTGATCTTTCTAGAAGATTATTGCTATAATCTGGTGTGACTCCTTTGTCGTGTGGAGTCAGCTTAGATGAATAATATCCAAGTCTGGATATTATTTAAGCGGGAGTGCTGTTTGGGATTTTTGTCTGTTATGAGAGAGGCACAAGGATTTATTAATCTCCCTTTAGCGCGCAGGTGTTGTTTGTTGCCTTTCTCCTGTGTACTCTGTGTTGGACCAGTGCGCGGTCGCGCAAGGCCTAAAGAGGGTTAAAGATGAAGTTGTGGCTTTTCTCTTAAGTCTTCTTTATTGGACCAGTGTGCGGTCGCGCAAGGTCTAAAGAAGGTTAGAAAATCGAGGTTGTGGTATGGTCCAAACGCTCGAAACGAGGTTTTTGGGACCTTACCCCTTCAGGATGGGAATAAAGATAAGAATTTGGATCAGACGAACGAGTTTATGGCTGAAAAAGAGGCATCACATGAAGGCCATGCAAACCCTAATCAGGGTGGAGTGGCTTCACGTGTGGATGAGAATAGTAGGTCTTATCGTGATACGTTTCTCAACAAGAATGTGGTAGTTAATCTCGATTCGGTGTTGAAGATTGATGATAGTGTGGAAGGTTATCGTGACTGGCATAAACTCTCTGTTTGTGCTAGAGTTAAGAACTATAAGGTACTCAGTTCTCTTGATGAACTATTGAAGACCAGTGGAGGGTGTTCGGCTGAAATAAAGTATGGGGGTGGGTTCAATGTGATGTTGATCTTTAACGATGATCAGGAATGTATGTCGTTTCTGGACAACAAGGATGTGTGGGCTGAATGGTTCGAATCGGCGGAGAGATGGTCAGGGCAAGTTCTAAAGTACGAAAGAATAGCTTGGTTGAGAGTTCACGGGGTCCCTATTAGTCTTGCTGTGGATCAGGTTTTTGAGGCTGTTGGTAAACGTTATGGTATGGTGGTTCAACCGGCATGTTATTCGAGTGATGAAAAGGATTTTTCTTATGCTTATATTGGGGTTCTATGTGGTCGAGATTCGAGAGTTGATGATAGGTTTTCTTTGTCTTGGAGGGGTAAAATGTTCAAGGTTTGGGTGGATGAGGACGTTGGGGAATGGTCTCCGGATTGCATTGAGGTGATCGAAGATTGTGAGATGGAGGATCCTTCTGAATCCAAATCGGATGGGAATGATTGTGTTAGTGGAGACGGGTTTGAGGTTGAAATGGGAGAGGTTGGTAGAGATGATCAGGAAAACGATGTCCAAGGAAATGATGTTAACTGTGAGGCTGTTAATTCAGTTGATAATTCGGCTAGTGTAACTCCAAGTATGATTGCCAAAGACAAGTCTAATTCTCTGAGAAAGAAGTTTAGAAAGAAAAATTCTCTTAGGAGTAGAGTGGTTTCTCCGAGTGATAATGACCGTCCGAAGAAGCGTGCGCGGGAGGATTCGGATTATTTTGGAGTTGATAGGTTGATTGGTATTCTAAATAGTAACACTAATGTTGACGTGCAAGGTGATGTGGATGCGGTTTCGGGCGCTTATTGTACTCCTGACCTGAATAAGAGCTGCGCAATTTCGGTTTCGTCTAAGAGCCAGAATTTAGATCGCGAGGAGGAGGTAGAAGAGAGTGTTTACGATCAGGTTTTGGCCCAGATTCAAAAGCAGATTCAAGTTGATAATGAGGAGGCAGCTACGGTTGAGCTAGGTAGAGCTTTGGGGTGGATAACTTGTGTGGTTTTGGTCCGCAGGTTAGGGAACAAATCGATAATGATGGATTTCAAATTGGTGAACCATGAATGTGTTGTCCCTTAACATTCGGGGTATGGGAGTTCAAGGTAAAGGTTCATGGGTTAGGAATTTACGGATTCAAAACGAGGCGAATTGTGTTTTTTTTACAAGAAACGCAATGCAGCGATGCTTCTGGTTTTGATCTTGGGGACTTTTGGGGTAGAGGTAATTTTCAATCTGATTGTGTAGAGGCTAATGGTCGTTCGGGTGGTCTGATTACCATGTGGGATCTGGGTTTCTTTACAGTCATGGATGTTAAGAAGTCGCAGATTACTCTTCTTATTATTGTATTGGTACGATTAAGGGGAGTGGGGTGTTGACATGTTTGATGAATGTGTATGCGCCTCAACAATCGGTAGCTAAGCGGGTAGTTTGGAATGATATTGAGCAAAGCATGAGTACGACAGAGGGGTATTGGGTGGTTGCGGGAGATTTTAACTCTGTGAGGGATAGTTCGGAAAGGAAAAATTCTAAGTTTCATGTGTCTTCTACTCAAGAGTTTAATGACTTCATTGATAGGGCGAATCTTCATGAATACGGGTTACGTGGAAGGAAGTTCACTTTTGCCGCAGGGAACAAGTTAAGTCGGATTGATCGTATTCTAGTTAATTGGGATTTTTTTATGGAGTGGCCAACCGCGGAATACAGAGCTTTGTGTAGAGATAAATCAGATCATTCGCCGCTTATTTTGAAGATTGTATCAAGAAACTTTGGTCCGAAACCGTTCTGCTTTTTTAATTCTTGGTTAGATAGAGATGATTTTCTTGAGGTGGTTGCGGGTATTTTGAATGAAGCAAGGGTAGATGGAGCTCCGGATGAGCGGTTGATGGAAAAATTTAGACTCTTACGCCAAGGTATTAATACTTGGAAGGATGCCTGTTTGAGCCGTGAGTTGGAGGAAAAGAGAACGCTGGATCAAGAGTTAAATCAGCTAGAGGCAACTATGGAGCTTAAAGAATTAAGCGAAGAGGAGTTATGGTCGCTTCAAGAGATTAAGAGACGTCCGTTCGAGTTAGAAAGATTGAGAAACAAGGATATTCGCCAAAAAGCGAGATGTAAGTGGGCGACGGGCGGGGATGATAACACTAGGTTCTTTCACGGGGCCATTAATAAGAGGAGGGTTGTGAATAGTATTCCGGGTTTGATGGTAGATGGCGAGTGGGTGACTTCTCCGAACATAGTTAAAAGAGAGGCCTTGTGCTTTTTCAAAAAGAAGTTCATTGAAAATCTGAACACGCGTTGTCGGTTTTCCTGTGACAGTTTTAAACGTTTGCCTAATGATGTTGCCGCGAAGATTTCTGTTCCATTTATGGTTGAGGAGATTAAAGAGGCGGTGTGGAATTGTGGAGACGATAAAGCTCCAGGGCCAGACGGGTTTAATTTCCGATTCATTAAAAAGTTTTGGAGTCTTTTAGAGGCCGACTTTGTTGATATTTTGAGGCAGTTTTATGATTTTGGTCAGTTCAGCCCGGGAACTGGTTCATCATTTATTACTTTGATACCGAAGAAGGTGGAACCGACTGAGTTTGGAGATTTTCGGCCGATTAGTTTAATTGGTTGCATTACTAAGGTGGTTTCCAAAGTGTTAGCTAATCGCATTAAAGGGGTTATGGACTTGGTTGTATCGGAGTCCCAGTCTGCGTTTCTTTCTGGTAGATATATATTGGATGGCCCGTTGATCACGAATGAAATTATTTCTTGGGCAAAGAAAACAGACCGCGAATTATTTATGTTCAAAGTTGACTTCAAAAAGGCTTACGATAATGTAAACTGGGGTTTTTTGCTGTCAGTACTCGATCAGATGGGGTTTTCTCCTAGTTGGTGCAAATGGATAAAAGGGATTGTCTCCGCTTCTAAGGCGTCTATCTTGATTAATGGTTCGCCTACATTTCAGTTTTCTTGTCAGAAGGGCATACGCCAAGGTGATCCTTTATCCCCGTTTTTATTTATTCTTGTTATGGAAGCTTTTTCGGAGATGGTTAAAAAAGCTTGTTCGAGCGGTTTTTTTGACGGTATTCGCCTTCCAAGGGGGGGCGATTATCTCTCATCTTCTTTATGCAGACGACTGTATGCTAATGGGTGAGTGGTCGGTGTTCAATTTTTCTAATATGAAAAGGATTTTGCGGATATTTTATTTATGTTCTGACCTTAAAATAAATATCCATAAGTCAGTTTTATTCGGAGTGGGGAGACGACAGGGTGATGTTGAGAACATGGCAACTAGACTAGGGTGTAATTTCGGTGCACTACCGTTCTCGTACTTGGGTATTATGGTGGGCGCTAACATGAACAGAATTGGTTATTGGGATCCAGTGGTGAATTCGTTTAGAAAACGTTTATCCAAATGGAAGGTGAATAGCATTTCTATTGGTGGACGGGTCACTTTGATAAAGTCAGTTCTGGATAGTCTTCCTACGTATTACTTATCCTTGTTTAAGGCCCCGGTTAGTATCATTAATAAACTTGAACAATTCATGAGAAGTTTTCTGTGGGGTGGGTCTGAAGAGGTGAGAAAAATTGCTTGGGTTGCTTGGGTTGCTTGGGATAAAGTTACGCTTCATAGAGAAGAAGGCGGCCTAGGTTTAGCTAGACTTGATGAATGTAACAAGGTGCTTTTGTTGAAGTGGTGTTGGAGGTATGTTACTGAGACTAAAGCTTTATGGCGCAAGGTGGTGGAATCTATTCACGGCTCGGATCGAAAGTGGGGTTTTCTTCCGGTTAATAATAGTGTATCCGGGGTATGGAAGAACATCGTATCGTATTGTAGCAAGATCAAAGTTGATGGGGTGGGAGCTTTAAGCATGTTAAAGGGCCGGCTGGGAGATGGTAATAATCTTCGGTTCTGGCTTGATCCTTGGCTTTGCCAAGCTCCTTTAAAAGATTGTTATCCGAGTTTGTTTGCATTGGATACAGACAAGAAGTGCTTCGTTTTCAACCGGTGTGAACGTACAGATCAGGGCATTGTGAATAAGTGGCGCTGGAAAAGAGCTCTTGACTCTTTGGAGGAGGCGGATCTTCGACAGGACCTGGAAAACCGATTGGCCGAGACTTCTTTTTCAGAGCGGAAGGATGAATGGTGCTGGAACGATAGTAAATCTGATCAGTTTTCGGTTGCTTCGGAAAAAAGGTGGCTTCGCGGTAAAGGTAATGAAGAGAGATTCGGTTTTAAGTGGTGTAAATGGGTCCCGGCTAAATGTAATATTTTTATGTGGCGAGCTTTTCTAGATTGTCTTCCTACTAAGACTGCGTTGCAAAAGAGGAACATTATGGTTCATGATGATATGTGCGTCTTGTGTGATGATGGTATAGAGTCTATGGATCATATTCTAACGGGATGTGCTATCGCGGCGGGGGTGTGGCATGGTATTTCTTTGTGGTGCCGTGTTCCTATGATGTTTGTGTTTTCTGTTAAAGACATTGTTCGGGCATTAGACCTTTATGGTATTAGTGGTGAAAAGAAGATCGTTTTACAAGGCATTATCATTATCACGAGCTGGAGATTATGGAAAGCACGAAACGAGAAGATTTTTTCAAATAAAGATGTCAAAGTGACGGATATTATATCCGACGTCAAAACTTTGGGTTTTCTTTGGTATAAATACAGGGCGCATCGGGGAAATCTAGATTGGGAGAAATGGTGTAATTGTAATGTAATGTAAATGTACTCGTTTTCGAGTTCCTATTCCTTCTTGGAATAGGGTGCCTTTGTGTTTTTTAATGAAAGTTAACCTTCAAAAAAAAAATGTTATCTATATACCTATTTTAAATTTGGAAGATTTATGGTATGTTTGACCCCGATTTTATTATAGTATCCTCTCACCTGTTTTTGGTTAATAGGTTCTTGTTTCGTGATTACAACATTTCAATAAATGATTTCGCCCTTCTATATGAATTTATTTAACTAGAAAATTTCCTCGCGTTATGTGACGGGAGTTTGGTAGGTATCGGTTCATTTTGTTACGGTACTACCACAGTAATAGTTCTGATGACATCCATACCGTTGCTCGGTCAAAATTGTCATGAAGATGATATTCTAGTATCCTAAAATTGTAAACATTTATTAAAAACAAATTAATAATAAATTTTTTAGTAAGAAAGTAGATGCTAACATCTAATTTATTCAGTTCCTACATATCATCCATTCACTGTAACAATATATAATCCTATATATTTACTACATTATACATTTTGAAGTTGAGGGAATATGCTTGCCTGACACTTCTCTATTGTATCAACCCATTTTTAATTTAATTTTATTTCTAGCTTAAAATTACGGTTTCGTCATTTGTTTAAAATTACGTTTTCGCCCCTAATTCAAAATAAAATTATAATTTTGCCCTGGCTTAAAATTTAAGCTTTTGCCCTCAGTTCAAAAACTCATTTCTAATTTTATTCCCAGTTTAAATTTACGGTTTCGCCCTCCGTCTAAAATTACGCTTTTGCCCCCCGTTCAAAATAAAAATATGTTTTTACCCCTAGCTCAAAATTACGATTTTGCCCCTAACTCAAATTTACGTTTTTGCCCACAGTTCAAAATAAAATTATGTTTTTCCCCATAGCTCAAAATTATGATTTTGCCTTCAGTTTAAAATTATGATTTCGCCCCCAGTTCAAAATATTTTTACGATTTTTCCCTCTGTTCAAAATTATGATTTTGCTCCCATTTCAAAAATTACGATTTCTCCTCCAGTTAAAAATTATGATCTTGCCATCGTTTTACTTTTTTTTTTTTTTTTTTTGCAAAACTATAGTACTGCTTTATTTTGCTTGGTTGACTCAGTGTAACTTTTATTGTGTCAAGCAGTTGTCTAACACTCGCTCATTGGTCCTGGCAAATTAGTATTTAACCCCCAGCTCAAAATTACAGACGCGTTATTGTTTTAATCTTTTTAGCAAAACTATGGTAGTGTTTTCGTTTAATTGGTTGTCTCGATGTATTTTTTTAGATCGTGTTATAAGTAGTATGTACAAATAACCTAAATACATGCATACATCTTATGAAACTAAGAAATATTTGATTTAACGCCCCGCAACGCGGGCGGGCATAGGTGTAATTTTTATTCGTCCAGGCATGCCTGTTACATGCTCATTTGTCCTGAAGAATTACAATTTTGCTCTCAGTTAAAAATTATAGTCTTTCCATCGTTTTAGTTTGTTTTTAGTAAAAGTATGGTAGTGTTTTTGTTTTAATTGGTTGACTCGATGTAATTTTTTTTGAGATCGTGCTATGGGTAGTATGTACAAGTAACCGAAACACAGACATACATGTTGTAACACCTCGAAAATTCATGTCCAATAATATATCAACACGTGTCATGGGCTTAAAACGTGTAAAGGATTGATTTAGAGGGACTAAAGTTGACAAACAAGGAATCTATGTGAATAAAAGGATTCAAAGTGTCAACAATGAATAAATATATCTTTCAATAACCCTACATGATGTTTATACCCTTAAACGAATGAATCATCGATCATACGAAGCTAATTGTGAAAGAAAGTGAGAGATTACAAACTACAGGAGTTAAATGTGTCAACATGTTTAAAGTATACCTGTGAGTGACCTTTTTGCAAACCCGAAGCTTTGTAATGATTAATTATGCTCACTAGAATGCGTGATAAAAATTTCACCAAGTTTCGTTATAGTATGAGAAAGTTATGATAAAATTCGTATACGAGGGGTTAAAAGCGTCAACGTTGAAATTTAAGACTTTTCGGTGATCGTATGAATAATCGGGGACTTAACAAAGTTGGTTTATGACTTGGGGTCCTTAAAAGTCAAGTTTGAGGGTTAAAAGTGCAAGAAACCATGTTAAAATCAAGTTTGGAAGGACTAGGGGCCTAAATTGCAATTGTTGAAACTTTGTTGACCGGACATGACCCTCATACCAGGCGCGTAAACCCCATGGGGATCCTTACGCGAGGCACCTGAGGTGCCCAGATGCAGAAAAACTTGGCAGCTGCCTGTTCCAGCAAGTTGCACCGACTTAGAAGCTTGTTTTTCGATTCTATGGGCTTGTTTGATGGTTTTTAAGGGCCTAGGGACACCTGGGATGATCAGGGAACATCCATAGGCTTTGTTGGAATGATCTTGAAGCCTTAGAAAACCTATATAAGGGCCATGAGTTGAGTTGTTCATTTGCTCATTCACTTGCAACAATTCAAGCACTCATTTCTGGAGGTAGCTGACTTGGGAGAAGATTAAGAAGAGTAGAAAAGATAGCAAGGACCTTAAGTAAGACTTCTAATCCTTGTTTAGTTCTTTTAATTAGCTTTTAAACCAAAAAGTCAAACCGTCGTAATTAAGATTTGACTTCGTCATTAATCTTAATTTGTCCAGTCAAATTCCAAATTGAAAGTACCTATGAGTTGGTAATTATGTGGGCAATAAACCCTTAAAAGGGCACCCTCTGATTCCCACTCTAACTAGGTCAATTGTCGGGTCAAAGTTAATCTTAAACAGTCAACAGAAAGCTTATTTTCAAATTAATGCATAATTAGAAATGTAGAAGCTATGTAACCTATTTTGTCATTAATATAACTTGGTAATTAATGTAAGAACATGTCTAAACATGTTCAACTCGATAATTTTCTGTTTAAGCTTGGTTCGGAACCGAAAGTCGCAAAAGTAGACTTTTGCTTTGACTTTCAGTTCTGACCCATTAGAGCATAGTTTAGTAATGTCTTAGAGCCTTATTAGGACCAGGTTTCATATAAGTATAACCCTCTGTGATTATACAACTTGGTTCATTAGTTATCCGATTCATATGCATATTTCCGTTAAATGCCTAAATGTTGACTATTATGCCCATATGACCTTAAAACATGAATTTTGAAAATGTAAAAGAGTAGAAACCTTAGTTACTAATTTATAAACTTGTACCTAAAATTTGACATCAGTTTGAGGTCTAGATTAAGAGTTACGCTCAATAGCGTAATTAGAAAGTTTTTAGTAATTAAATGGCGTAATTAGCATATAGCCTATCTAAACCTGATTTTTGATACCAAACTTTATACCTACTGATATAAAATAATATTTTGGGATTTTTGGAGATTTTTATTTATTTTAGGCTGAGCATAACATAGAGTTCTAAGCTTAATTCGGTAGTTGTCGGTTTTGCCCTTTTAGGCTATAAAATGAGTTTTACCAAACCTTTTGATACCAAACCTTTTTCTACTAATCCAATATGATAAATAGAATATTTTAAGCCTTCTGGAATAATAAAAATATCAGTTTTTCTTATAAAACCCGAAAATCGCTTAAAATCGCCTTTTTACGCGTTTTAAGTGCACAGTATGTATTAAAACCATTTTAGATATATAAGACTTGATACCTACCGAGGTTTTAAGTAAATTTTTACACTTTACCAGTAAGCAAAAGTTTTAAACTCAGATTCCCAGATTTGACCTTTAAACCTTAGGTGAAATTACTAAAATGCCCCTTCGGTGCATAGTATGGTTAGAAATGATAAATTTCACATATAGGTAATACCCTACTGATATAACTTAGTAAATTAAGTATTTTTACTGATTACATCAGACCTGAAACTCAGATTTATATTTAAACTCTTTTATAACCTTTTAAATGACCAAAATGCCCTTACAGGGCATAATTTGAGTTTAAATTCATTTGGGGCATAATAGAAGATATCTTACTGATGTCACAACATATTTAAGGCATATTAACTTAGGAAACCTGCATATGACTCATTTGGTTACCCGTTACGCATTTTCGTGTTCGGATCGGCTTATGTGACTAGTTTGCATAAGTTAGCCGAAACGGGTCAAACCATATCGTTTTCATCTCAAAACCTAGAATGTGTTTAGTTTACCCATATTAAACAAGTGTCCAAGCTTGTTGGGTCAAAACCACATTCTAAACCGGTCTTCGCTTTATCATGCGTTTGAACCGTGTCTTCCTTTTGAAAACTAACCGGTCTAAGTCTAAGCTTAATTAAAGACCCGTTAGGATTCTAATAGGTTATTAAAAACCTTCGTTCCAGATTAGGAGCCCAGTAAAAGCTACGTGCACTTACTGTATTTGAATTATACTTTGGTCAGGTAAATACTCTTAACTTATTTTCCCTATACGGGCTTGGGATACGGTATTATAATAATACCGCTTGGTCGGGTATGTAGTCATTTAAATCGGATTGTGATTAATGTATTTACATAACTCGTTTTATTCTGTATTATTTGGTGTATGGCCTTTGGGGGTTAAATAACCATGTCCCGGATATCCTTGGCATCATTCAAAGAAATGGCCACGACCTAAGCACGGGGTGTAGGCGTACACCTGACAGTTGCATATGTAAAAACTGGTAATCCACTTAAAGGAATCAACCTTGTGGGTATTATACCTGTGGCGTGTCAGTTAATCTAGACCGACCCTACAAACTGGCCCTAATGGACAACAAATAAGTAAAACTGTATACAAGATTATTTTTAAATAATTGTCCCAAGTTATAAAAATATTTTTGCCTAAGTGCATTCAAATAAATTTTCAAACTCTTTTCAAAATGAGTCAGTTAAGTTGTATTTACCAGTGTAAACTGACGTATTTTCCAAAAAGGCTAAGTGCAGGTACTATACGTAATAGGCTGGCTACTCCAGGCATCAATAATCAAGTCTCGCAAGCTCTAGATGTTAAAGTCTGTTGAACAATTTCCTTTTTCTTTCGATCAGCCTGTGGATCTGTTTTAATTAATTTTTGATACTTAAAATTACAATTTATTCAGTTGAAATAAATCTATCTTTTGCTTCCGCTGTGCATTTAAATTTGTGTTGTTTGACTATGATGATATCAACTACGTCACGATACTCCCCACCGGGCCCACCGGTAATACGTGGAAATATCGGGGTGTGACACATGTTATGAGAGAGAAATATTTGGCTTATTACCCCGTAACGCGGGCAGGGCAAAAACTAGTTAATAAACAAATCAACAAATCTAATGAACAGTAACAAAGACTTTTTAGGAATTTCATATACCTTCTTCATCTGGCAAAAGAGAAAGACAGGAACGCCGGAGGGCTCCACCGCCTTAGAGGGACAAAAAGATGCAAACGTCTAGACAGATAAGAGAGTGAGAGAGAGAATCGTGAGGGAGTGGCGGCTGACCACCGCCTTCGGTGGCGGAGCGACGCTGGCGCCACCTGATTCCGGCGCGTCTAAGACCCCAACCAACGAACAAGGGCTGATGGTTTAAGAGAGACACGCTGTGTAGACAATGGTCATGACGACGCTTAGCATTCAGGCCATGTCAGACCAGATTCCGGTAAGATCCGAACCCATCTGCATGTTTCATTCTTAGTTAAATTAGGGTTTGGTCTCTCTTTCTTATGGCATGGTGAACGCTAGAGTTCATTCAGACCGCGTCACCCCACCATTTCCCCCGTCTTCTTTGCCTATCACACTCTCCTTTACAGAAAGAGTGCCGGAACGACGACGTCAAGCGCAAATGCATTGATGGAATCCCCATTCCCAGGTCCAAAGGTTTGTTTGAATTCAATTTCCACATTTTTTTTCTTCACAACAAGGGTAAATTGTCTTAATTGGTTACTGGAAATCACTAACTTTGGTGATGAAATTACTGCTTCATTCACCATTTAACTGGTTTTAGTTTTTTTTATTATTAAAACTATAACCAGTATCAATCTTATGTGATGAGCAGGTTGCTATCTTATGTGATGAGCAGGTTGCTATCCCTGAGTGACCTTGGATCAGCATAATTAATCTAATCTATTACTAACAGGTAACATCTTCCCCTTCAACTATTTTTATTGCCTGACCCAACTTATTAAATCTGTGTTAGGTACTGATACATTCTTATAGGATATGTGAAATAGAAAGAGTTAAAAGTAGATGATAAAAGTTTCTTTCAAGAGTTGATTTGATAATGGATCTTAAAATTGATGCATACAGAGATTTTGAACTTGACATTGACAAATGATGTGTAAAGCCAATTTGATTTCGACTTTTTGAGGTATGTTTCTCATTTGGTTGTTGAGATATTACAATATTAAGTAGTTTTTTTTACCAAGTGTATAAAGGCAAAGGTGGAGCCTTTACCTGCTCTTAAAATGGTGTGTGATGTTTTCAGTTTGCATATACCTACCCAGTTTAGCACCCCGTAACGCTCTCGGGTTCTCTGCTGAGCTGAACGGTCGTCGGTGGGCCTTCGGGGTGTGCGATTGTAAATGTTAAATTGTTGGATTTGGTTGTGGAAAATGCTCCGATGATGACGATTCGGAGCGCCTTTCAGGTTTGCGCTGCTTAACACTAAATCTGAAGTATGGTCTGACGATGGTGTTGACAAAGGGCCTTTAGGGTTTTTGGTGATAAGTGCCAAATCATTCGTTTTGGGGCATACCCATATTGTCTTCTTTAATATATACTTATTAATAGTTAAAATATTTATTATCATTATCATACTATTAGAAGACAAATGTTTTGAACAATGTCTGCGTTGGGTGTTTGTCTCTTATTGGGTGATTTTGGCGGTCAGCCACGCGTCACATTTGGTACCAACTGCATCACATTTGGTGCCAACTGATAATAACCTAAACCGAACAGCGTTTGTCTTTTGTGTTTGGCTATGGTTGGAGGCTGTGATGAGTTATCAAAATTAGGGCTGTCCAAAAAGCTCGCAGCTCGGAGATCGCTCGAAGCTCGCTCGGATTTAGCTCGGAAAAAGCTCACTCGATATGGCTCGGTTTGAAAGTGAGCCGAGCCAGCTCGGCTCAGTTAGAAAGTGAGCCAGCTCGGCTCGGCTCGTAACGAGCCGAGTTGGCTCAGTTTGGCTCGCTTGGTAGCTCAGCTCGGCTTAGTTCGGATTATTTTCTTCATAATATTTATATTTTTATATACATTATAATATATTACAAAAAAACTTGTTATTATTTATATATATTTAGGCTTGTAATTTGATATCCATGGCATATTTGAATCTTAATTGTCACACCCCCAAAATACCACATGCGGTAATCCCGCTAGGCGTGTGACGTACCAGGATCTAGCCACTAATCACATTGAACTAACCATAAGATATTCATCAAAGTTTCCATTCATTAAGTAAAACATTCATAAAACAAAATCCAATTTAAATAGTGTCAGCGGAAGCAAATAGTAATTCATAGTTTAAACGTTTCAAAACCCAATGTATATGAATTCAGTAACAAGACACGCATATCCAAGCAACGCGACCCATGACCACTCCAGCCATCCAGACAGCAAGTTCCTTTCCCATAGTACCTAACGACCTACGAGCATGCAACAAGTGCATCAAACAACGCTGGTGAGTTCATAGTTTTACGAAAACGTTGGTTACCAAGTGTTTAGTTTAGTTCATTGATTTTAATGTTGATAATACCCCGAATACAAAACGGCTACAGATCTATTTTGCCCGTTCCCCAATGCTCCTATCAAAGCATTGGGCATGACTGAGTCATTAGTTCACACCCGTCCTTTCAGGTACGGGCTGAGGGTGCCAAACCTAGATAGCGCTACCAACTAATACTTTGTTACCTCTCAGGTAACAAACAAGATGGGACTTAAAGGTGATAGGATGAGTATATTATCCAACATTCCAGATTTTACCCACAAGACGTATTCCTCTCAGGAATACCCAATTGATTTACCCAAAAACCTATCCCTCTCAGGGATACCCAATGACTGTCCCACCCACCGGGACGCATGCTCAAGAGGAATGAACTCACCTTTGATTTGCTCGGTATGTTTAATTACCCGTCCAGTTAGTCAACCAACCCTGTTGTAGTTAGCAATAACAATCAGTTTTAGGATTTATAAATTAACTCACGTATTTCAAGGATTACATTTATCACAAGTGTCACAACCCCCGATCCCTGATCCCCGGAAACGGGCGGACGTGATCACAGAGTTTGGTGGTATCAGGTTGTTTAGTCTCGCAGCGGAATTTACATCAGGACCGTAGTTAGGAAATGTTTATCAGAGTAAAACCACCATATTTGATATTAATAATAACATGAGCAAAAACCCAAGTTTCTTATTACAATACATTATAGGGATAAACCCTATTTTATTGAATTTAAAACATCGTTTATTAGGTAACTTTTATAGCCACATTTTCCCAAGCCTTCAGTGCTCTCCAGCTGGCTTTTCACTAATTGGCTGTTCACATTGTGTTACCTGTAACGCGTTTTAAAAACATTTGTCAGTCGGAAATACCGGTGAGTGAATCCCAGTTTAATCAAGAAACATTTTATCAATTAAAATAGTATTGAGAGCAATCACATTGTTTCTTTCTACACAATTACTCATTCAGTATTTGCCACTCGACCGGATCTATGGCTATGGTCAAATTACCCATTGGCTAACTCGTCGTCCAATGGTAATGCACTGTCATTCCTGACTTACTACTACTCGTAGTAATAAATTTTGTATACAAAACCCCATAATACCGGCAGTAATTGAAGAACTACAAAGACTCAATCACCGCTTAATTTCATAGTAAAACTTTTAAGGTTTGGTAAAACATTACCAAAAACATTAACAAAAAGAGAATAAACTCACATTGCTGTCTTAGGCTTTTCGTAAGGGTTTCCTGGCTATAATCTATAAATTATACAAATGTACATTGGTTAGTATCATAACCCTTTGAAATTATTAATAATACCCTCCCTGAGACGGCATTCCAACAACTACGTCGGGCAAAACCACGACAGTTGTTACGGAACCCTAAATCAATCGGGCAGCGTAACTATTATGAAACCGGGTTATAATACTTACAACGGAGCAGAACCTCGCTAATTAGGGGTATAATACCCAAAATATTAAGCTTATAACTTCAGAATTCGAGATTGAGAATAAGAAATGAGCGACGGAAACTGAAAACTGATGCCTGCTATTTATAGTTGTGATATCAGACTTCCAGGCGGCCCGCGTCAGATAAGGCTAAGCCTTACGCGGCCCGCGTTGACTATAGTCAACTCAGTAGCTTAGCTGGGTCATCACTAGGTTCGACACGATTACGACACGTGTCGTCCTCTGGTGCAATCGCATGTTATGAGTCCGCGCGGCCCGCATGAACTAACCATAACTCGTACGCGGCCCGCATCAGCTTAAAATTCAGATTTTTATTTTATTTTTATAAACTATAACATAATACGGGCTCGGTTTTCGCATACGGGGTGTAATATAAGACATATTAGGACATTTTATAATATAATAGGGTGTCAAACATATTATGAGAGTGTTGGTTTTACCGAGGGTTGTTACATTCTCCCCACCTTACTTTAGAGCTCGTCCTCGAGATCTACTGAAATAAATGCGGATATTTCCTTTTCATTTCTGACTCGAGCTCCCACGTGTATTCAGGTCCTCTTTTGGAGTCCCACTTTACTTTGACTAGAACTAGTCTTTTATGCTTGAGATTCTTGATTTTCCTGTCTTCAATTTGTAGAGGTCTTTCTACAAATTTAAGCTGTTCATTTACCTCTATATCCTTAAGAGGAACTATCAGTGATTCATCAGCTAAACACTTTTTGAGATTAGATACATGAAACACATCATGTATTCCTGCCATTTCTTCTGGCAGTTGTAACTGATAGGCTACAGGCCCTATTTTTCTAATATTCTTGAAAGGTCCAACATACCTGGGACTTAGCTTTCCTCTTTTGATGAATCTTACCACTCCTTTCCAAGGAGAGACTTTTAACAATACTCTATCTCCTACCTGAAATTCCAATGGCTTGCATCGGTTATCAGCATAACTCTTTTGTCGATCACGTGCAGCTTTCAGTCGTTCCTTGACTTGAATAATCTTATCAGTTGTTTCTTGTACCATCTCAGGTCCAGATAGTTGCTGTTCCCCAATTTCTGCCCAACAGACTGGGGTTCGACACTTTCTTCCATACAGTGCTTCGAATGGTGCAGCATTGATACTTGTGTGATAACTATTATTATAAGAAAATTCTATTAAAGGTAAGTGATTATCCCAATTACCTCCAAAATCAATTACACAAGCTCTAAGCATGTCCTCCATTGTCTGAATTGTCCTTTTACTTTGTCCATCTGTTTGAGGATGATAAGCTGTGCTTAACCTTAATTTGGTTCCCATTGCCCTTTGGAAACTTGACCAAAAACGAGAAGTAAATCTACTATCTCTATCAGAAACAATTGATAAAGGAATGCCATGTAAAGAAACAATTTCATTTACATACAATTTAGCTAATTGTTCCATACTAATTGTTTCCTTCATTGGTAGAAAATGAGCTGACTTGGTTAGTCTATCTACAATCACCCAGATTGTATTATTTCCTTTCTTAGTTTTGGGTAATTTAGTAACAAAATCCATTGTTATTAATTCCCATTTCCAAACTGGCATTTCTAATTGCTGTAATAAACCTAAGGGTTTCTGGTGTTCAGCTTTAACTTGTGAACAAGTTAAACATTTAGAAACATAAACTGCTACATCCTTTTTCATTCCTATCCACCAGAAATTTCTCCTTAAATCCTGGTACATTTTATCACTTCCTGGATGCATCGTATATTTAGACTTATGAGCTTCTTCTAATATAGGATTACGCAGGTTTCCTAATTTAGGTATCCACATTCTCTTTTCTTGGAATCTCCAAATTCCATCTGTTCCTTGTTTTAATTCTTTTAACATACCTTTTAATTTTTCAGAATCATCCTTGATTACTGACTCTTGGGCTTCTCTTATTTGATCATTTAAATCTACTTGAAGATTTAATTTAAAAGAACGTACCCTTTTTGGCTTTTCATGATATTTTCGGCTTAAAGCATCTGCCACTACATTTGCTTTTCCTTCATGATACTGGATATTATAATCATAATCACTAAGAAATTCCATCCAGCGTCTTTGTCTCATATTCAATTCCTTTTGCTTGAAGATATACCTTAAACTTTTATGATCAGTGAATATGGTAAACTTACTACCATAAAGGTAATGTCTCCAGATCTTAAGAGCAAAAATTATAGCTCCTAACTCTAAATCATGGGTTGAATAATTCTTTTCATGATTCTTAAGTTGTCTAGATGCATAAGCTATAACCTTCTGTCGTTGCATCAATACACATCCATAACCTAATTTAGAAGCATCACAATAGACTACAAAGTCTTCAGTTCCTTGTGGTAATGCTAATATAGGTGTATGGGTTAATCTTTGCTTAAGAATTCTAAATGCTTCTTCTTGTTTTATTCCCCATTCAAACTTAACAGATTTACAGGTTAGCTTAGTTAAGGGAATAGCTATTCTAGAAAAATCTTTAATAAATCTTCTATAATAACCGGCCAATCCTAAGAAACTTCTAACCTCAGTTGGTGATTCAGGGGTTTTCCATTTTGTAATTGCCTCAATCTTTGTTGGATCTACATGAATTCCTTCATGAATGACTAAGTGTCCAAGGAATTGTACTTGTTCTAACCAAAATTCACACTTTGAAAATTTAGCATAAAGCTTTTCCTTTCTTAACAAACTTAAAAGTGCATGCAAATGCCTTACATGATCCTCTTTATTCTTAGAATAAATTAGAATATCATCTATGAATACAATTATGAATTTATCCAAATATGGCTTACATACTCGGTTCATCATGTCCATAAATGCAGCTGGGGCATTGGTTAAACCAAATGGCATGACAGTAAATTCATAATGACCATACCTTGTTCTGAATGCGGTCTTAGGAATGTCCTCTTCCTGTACCTTTAATTGATGATATCCTGACCTTAAATCGATCTTAGAGAAAAATCGAGCTCCTTGCAGTTGATCAAACAAATCATCAATTCTCGGTAATGGATACCGATTCTTAATCGTGACTTTGTTTAATTCACGATAATCAATGCACATTCGCATTGATCCGTCTTTCTTTTTAACAAACAATATCGGCGCTCCCCATGGCGACGAACTTGGTTGTATAAATCCTTTTTCTAACAATTCATCTAATTGTTTCTTCAATTCTTGCATTTCTGCAGGTGCTAAACGGTAAGGTGCTTTGGCAATTGGTGACGTTCCTGGTATTAAATGGATTCTGAATTCAACTTCTCGATTTGGAGGTAGTCCTGGTAATTCTTCTGGAAAGACATCTGAAAACTGAGATACTACTGGAATATCTTTTAGTTCCTTTCCTTTAGTGTTAGTGATTATAGAAATCAAATACACTACAGAACCTTTTCTTATACAACTTGCAGTTTTCATCACAGATATGAATTTTGTAGTTCTAGATGGTTTATCTCCTTTAATTGTGATCGTTTTACCTTTTGGTGAATTTACTTGGATTAACTTTTGATCACATAAAATACTGGCTTTATTGGCTATTAACCAATCCATTCCTAAAACAACATCAAATCCTACCAGATCCATGGGATACAGGTTTGCAATAAATTTCTGATTTAAAATTTCTATGCTTGCTCCCTGCAAGATTTCAGAAATTCTAACAGTTTCTCCATTGGCTGTCTCTACTAAACATTCATGTGGTAGTTTAGTTAATGACTGATTTAGAAATTTGCAAAACGATGTATTAATAAAACTTTGGTTTGCACCAGAGTCAAATAATACTTTAGCAAAGACATCATTAACTAAAAACGTACCAGCAATGACATCTGGAATCATCTTGGCTTCATCTGCAGTCAGAACAAATGCTCTAGCATTTTTAGTATTCTTGTTATCTGGAGCTGGAGCTAATTTTGGACAATTTAGCTTGATATGACCTGGTTCTCCGCAATTGTAACATACCCTGCTGTTAGCTTTCTTCCTGCAGTTTTCTTCCTTGTGTCCCGATATTTTGCAAAAGTTACAATATATGGAACATCTCCCAGAATGTTTTCTTTTGCAGTACCTACAGTAAGGTGCAGAGGTAGATCCTACATTTCTTCCACGATTAGAATTTCCAGAACGAAATTCTTGAGTCAATTTCTGGGTTAGGTTTTTCCTTTGATCCTCTTCTCTGGTACGGACTAACTCATCAGTCAAGGTATTGGCTAATTCTACAGCTTCTTCTATGGTTTGTGGTCTAGCTGCCTTTACTACATGTCTAATTTCCCCAATTAATCCCCAAATATAACGGGAAATTAACACTGGTTCTGGTGAAGCAAGAGTTGGCACTATCCTAGCATATTCGAAAAATAACTTTGTGTACCCCTTGCTATCCACACCAGTCATCCTAAGGTTTAGGAATTTATTTGCTATCTGTTCTTTCTCATTGGGTGGGCAGAATTTCCTTTCTACCTTGTTTTTAAATTCTTCCCATTCCATATTATAGGTTTGATCACTTCCTCTTGTCTGGAGGATAGTGTTCCACCATTCTAGTGCTGCATTCTTAAATAGATTAGAAGCAAACAATATTCTATCTTCTTCAGCACACTTACTTATCCTTAAGACTGCCTCAGTCTTTTCTATCCAGCGTAAAGTTGCAATGGCCCCTTCATTGCCCGAGAATTCCATTGGTTTACAAGACCAGAATTCTTTATAAGAACAACCATAAGGCATGGTTCTTCTTCTTTTGGGAATAGGCATTTGAAGTACCGGTCCATTGTTCATGCTGTTTTCTGGTTCAAGTGGTCGCTTACTGCTATGTCTACTTTTGTTATCAGCATCCTTAACAGTTTGAAGTATAAATGGCATTGCATCTATAATTCTCTGTGCCACTATATGTTGAATAGCACTATTGTTCACTTGGTTTCCATTGTTATTGACACTCGGATTATCATTAACCACGTTAATGTTACTCTGGTTATCGTTATTCAGATTTTCTTGATTTCCTTCATCGGCCATCTGAATTTTAAACATTTATCCCATATTAATATCACAAGATAGTAAGTAATATAGTTTATCACAATTCACATGACACGCAATTTAACCAAAAACGTAGATCATTGCTACTTACTCTTTTCATATACTTATGCGTCTATTACACACTAGTACAGAAATAAAGATTACAATACCAACAGAAATAAAATAGTAATATGCATCCGTACACACATATTTTTATTTTATTTTTATTTTTATTATATTAGTATTACTACCACTTCTTTATCATTCACGGATATGGATTTATCCAAAAATCCATATTACGTTCATCGTACTTCCATACGAGACGTTCTCCCACCTGACGCATCCTATCACTGCTTTCTAAAATTTCCTCCCCGAAAGTCCTAAGTTCTTGAACGTTTTCTGCACTCATTGGGGGTGCAGGTTCTCGGACTGGGTTTGGAATCTGGGGTGCATTTTCCTGATATGGGGGTGACAATTCCTGAAATTGGTAAGGATCCTCTAATATCTCCCTAATATAATCATCTTGGTAATAGGGATCTAAAGGGTCCATACCTGGGTAAACTTCTATGTTCTGTATGGGTGGATAATCCTGGACAGGGTAACGTTGCACAAAGTCCCTATTATCGTCCCACCAGGGGTCGTAATTCGGGTCTAGTGGGTTTGGTGCAGGTACCCGAGGGATTTCTTCTGGGTTAAAGTCGTGCATTTCCACTTGGTTTTCCTGATTTTCTATTTCCATGGGCTGTTCTGGGTTTTGTGGTTGTGGGGCTACTAGTTGTTCCAGACCTGGTTCAGCAGCAGTTGTAGCTAAGATATGGAAATTTGCTAGGCTTCTATTTAGCATATCTTGAGTATGAGCATCTGTCTCTCTCTTAATAGCTGCTAAAGCCCTTTGCTGTTGCAATTTTCGCATTCTCTTCCTACGAGCAAAAGCTTCTTTACTGAACCATCCTCGTTTCTTAGTAGGAAATGGTTCTTCAGATTGAGCTCTAAAGGCAAATATTCCGTCTTCCTGATCAGCAGTATACCCAGAGAGGGCAGGCTGTGATGATGTACCTTCACTCTTAGGTGAATCAGGTAACTGACGATTCACATCTGATGGTCCTTGATCACTCATACTGAAAACTAACGGATAGTCAAATAACACATAACCAATAAATATAGTTATGCACGTATTTCCGTAATTATTTCCTAACACAAAATTTAGAATTTAAGTGTCAGCAGAACACTTCTTTGGCTCAGACCAGTGGCTAGGCTCTGATACCACCTTCTGTCACAACCCCCGATCCCTGATCCCCGGAAACGGGCGGACGTGATCACAGAGTTTGGTGGTATCAGGTTGTTTAGTCTCGCAACGGAATTTACATCAGGACCGTAGTTAGGAAATGTTTATCAGAGTAAAACCACCATATTTGATATTAATAATAACATGAGCAAAAACCCAAGTTTCTTATTACAATACATTATAGGGATAAACCCTATTTTATTGAATTTAAAACATCGTTTATTAGGTAACTTTTATAGCCACATTTTCCCAAGCCTTCAGTGCTCTCCAGCTGGCTTTTCACTAATTGGCTGTTCACATTGTGTTACCTGTAACGCGTTTTAAAAACATTTGTCAGTCGGAAATACTGGTGAGTGAATCCCAGTTTAATCAAGAAACATTTTATCAATTAAAATAGTATTGAGAGCAATCACATTGTTTCTTTCTACACAATTACTCATTCAGTATTTGCCACTCGACCGGATCTATGGCTATGGTCAAATTACCCATTGGCTAACTCGTCGTCCAATGGTAATGCACTGTCATTCCTGACTTACTACTACTCGTAGTAATAAATTTTGTATACAAAACCCCATAATACCGGCAGTAATTGAAGAACTACAAAGACTCAATCACCGCTTAATTTCATAGTAAAAATTTTAAGGTTTGGTAAAACATTAACAAAAAGAGAATAAACTCATATTGCTGTCTTAGGCTTTTCGTAAGGGTTTCCTGGCTATAATCTATAATTTATACAAATGTACATTGGTTAGTATCATAACCCTTTGAAATTATTAATAATACCCTCCCCGAGACGGCATTCCAACAACTACGTCGGGCAAAACCACGACAGTTGTTACGGAACCCTAAATCAATCGGGCAGCGTAACTATTATGAAACCGGGTTATAATACTTACAACGGAGCAGAACCTCGCTAATTAGGGGTATAATACCCAAAATATTAAGCTTATAACTTCAGAATTCGAGATTGAGAATAAGAAATGAGCGACGGAAACTGAAAACTGATGCCTGCTATTTATAGTTGTGATATCAGACTTCCAGGCGGCCCGCGTCAGATAAGGCTAAGCCTTACGCGGCCCGCGTTGACTATAGTCAACTCAGTAGCTTAGCTAATGAACTAATATTGTATTTCATTAATTATGGAAAAGACCTTGAAATCTAGGGTTGTCACATTAATTACCTTGCTAATGAACTAATATTGTATTTCATTGAAATTGTAAAACTTATTTTTCGTTGTTAAACATGATTTTAACTTGTAATGTATTAGGATAAACTTATTTTGAATATGTTTTTTTGAAGTATTGAATAATATTTTAGGCTAGTGAATTTTGAGAGTTATATATTATATTTTTCTTTATAAAATCGAGCAAAACCAAGCCGAGCCGAGCCAACTCGGTTTAAAACCAAGCCGAGCCCGAGCTTAGATTTTCAGCTCGGTTTCAAATCAGAGACGAGCCGAGCCAGCTCGGTTTATAATCGAGCCGAGCCCGAGCTTACCCTGGCTCGGCTCGGCTCATGAACAGCCCTAATCAAAATAAAGTCGATACGTCGCCATGGCGTGACAGCTATGGAGGATGGCAGGTTAGCACCTGCAACCCCTATTGCAGCCATGGTGGCTTGGTCCTTTTGCATTCTCTGAGCCTTTATGAATCTGTTCACTTCATTGTTGGCTTTGAGGTTACAATTTGAGTTAGCGATGGTGGTTTAGACTTTAGTCCTTTTGGTCACTGAAATAGGGTCTGGTTGACTTGGAAAAAATGTTGAAAAGAAAAAAAAATTGTGTATTGAAAAGTCACTCAGTCCATTGGTCAAATTTGAGCAGCTCCTCGGTCAGATCTAGTTGAATATGAAAGGATCTGAACACCTCGAGGTTTTATGACGCGACGTCTGAGAAGCTCGGAAAACTCAACCATTCAGTGACTAACATATGCCTTTTAATTATTTGCTACAGGTTATGGTAAAATCGCTTCTGCAACATATAAGACATCATTGTTGGCTGCCATTCTATGTTGTCCCAGGTAGCGATGGTTGTAAAGCGTGTTCAGTCGATGATGATAATGATGATGACGAGATCTTTCTTAGGTTTTGTTTTCGGGTGCCTTTCACGAATGTCCCAGCTAACGTTGGTTATAATCCATGTTATGTCGACGATGATGATGAGATTGCTCTCACCTGAGACCACGATTTTTTGAAGACTATAAGGGTTGTTCAGTCGATGATTTTGATGCGATGCTTCTTACCTGAGACTACGACTATGTTTTACAGTTTACGAAAACATATATTGGTAAATGGCTTTGTTTTTGTACATTTGGGCCCTTTGATTTGTGTCATGAAATACCTCAGATTCCTCTAAATGCAGTTGCTAGCAACTGTTCCAAACGGTTATTAATAGATTCATAAATTATATGTTTTTTTGGGTTTCTACGGGTTGATGTATTCATGAGGCAGTCATCTTTGCATGTCATCAAGTCAGTTGAAAAATATAATGTTGAATTTGGTTACGAAAACTACAATTGATGTTTTTATCTATGTTGTAAGCAGTCATTGAGTTGATTAATCAAGCCAGTTAATGATCTTATTTATCCCACAATCCCTTTACAACTATGACGACTTTGGCATAAACCACTGTTTCAGTGTGGCAAAACCTTGCAGCTACGACAACCAGGCTGTCCAACATGAGCCAAACAACTATACTAAGCGTGTTACAACCATACTAGGCGCAACGCGCCGCTTTCAAAACCACTAGTTTATATAAATCGTCTAAAACAAAAATATTTAAAAAATAATCGCTTAATAGTTAATTAGTGTAAAAACCGTAAAAATGTTGATAGTGCTATTATACATATCTAATAATTAGCTATGAATCTATATGATTTCATGAAGATTTAGACACTTCAAGATTATACATGAGGGCACTATTGTATTATATTATATATTATAATAAAAGGGCAATTTCGTAATTATGATGTTTGCACTGTAGCTAACCACTTTTATTATATATATATTATAATATAAAATATAATATAAGGGCAATTTCGTAATTATGATGATTGCACTGTAGCTAACCACTTCTATTATATATAGAGTAAACTTTTATTTTGCTCCCTGTGGTTTGATAGTTTTAACGGTTTTGTCTAAATCCTTTAAAAATAGCCATTTTACTCCTTGATGTTTCGGTTCTGTCGCCAGTTTGCTCCACGGTCTTAACTTCAACCATATTGTATGTTAACTGAAATGGTATTTTGGTAATTTGTATTTAAACTAGGTAATGCTCCGCCCGCGTTGCGGGGCGATGGCGGAATAATTCTCAATCAATTAAAAAACACTACTATAATTTTATCAGTAAAAAAACTAAAACGATGATAAGACCGTTTTTTTCGGCTCAAGGCAAAAGTGCAATTTCAGGACTAATGAGCGAGTGTTAGGCAGCTCATTGACACGGAAACAAATTAAACCGAGTCAACCAATTAAAAAAAAGTTTTCTACTTTTGCGAAAAAAACTAAAACGATAGGAAAAACGTAATTTTGAACTGAGGGCGAAATCATAACTTTTATTCAGGGATAAAATCGTAAATTAAATGGACCAATACACGATGGAGAAAATGTAAATTTAATTTGAGGGCAAAATCGTAACGTGGCTATGAGGAAAAAAAACTAATGGCAAAACTGTAAATTTAAACAGGGCGAAATCGTAATTTTGAACCGATGGCAAAATTGAAATTTTTATCTGGGAGCAAAAGCGTAAATTTATTTTTAAGTCGGGGTAGAAACATAGTTTTGAACTGATGGAAAAATCTATTTAAACTAATGGGGGAAAAAATTAATGGCAAAACTGTAAATTTAAACGGGGCGAAGTCGTAATTTTAAACCCAGGGAAAAATTGATTTTTTTAGCTGGGAGAATAAGCGTAATTTTATTTTTAGGGGGGGGGGGTTGGGGGCAAAAACATAATTTTACACTGATGGCAAAATCGTAATTTTAAAGCGGGATAAAATCGTAAATTTGTTGGGCAAATAGGGGAGTGCCAGGCAGCTGCCTGGCACTATTACCTCCACCGCCCATTTTAAACGGGGCGAAGTCGTAATTTTAAACCAAGGGAAAAATTGAAATTTTTAGCTGGGAGTAAAAGCGTAATTTTATTTTTAAGTGATGGCAAAAAAATAATTTTACACTGATGGCAAATACGTGATTTTAAAGCGGGGTAATATCATAAATTTGTTGGGCCAATAGGGGAAAACTGCCTGGCACTATTACCTCCACCACCCATTTCACCGAATAGGTGAAAACAACTATTGCCGCCAATTGGATTTGTATATGTTGAAAATGTAAAGTATAAATACAACAAATACACTGTCTCTAGTCATTTTCTCTCTCTATACAAGATCTCCCTCTCTCTAAATTCTAGGTCGTCTTCTTCCCAAAATTACACCAGCCACCATCAACAAAGGATGAAATGGACGGATAATATGGCGAGGTTGTTGATTATGGTGGTTTTTTTATGTCCCAAATGAGGCCGGGTCACAATTAACCACCACCAGCCACCATCAACATCATCTTCATCATACGAAACCCTAGTCGTCTTCATCAAATCTAAACAAACCCTAGCCCCTTCTTCATCAGATTAGAGAAAACCCATTACTGTATAACCTCCGACGGCCAGATCTGAAACCTCCGGCTGCTGTAGTGTTTATCTAGAGAGTGGTGGTCGCGGTGGCGGTGCAAGTGTAGTCAGAGAGAAAGACGGTGAGAGAGAGAGAGAGTGTGGTGGTAGTGGCAGATGTAGAGAGAGAGAAATTGAGAACGAGAGAGAGAGAGAGTTGTGGTGGCAGCAGGTGGTGGTGGCGGCGGATGGTGGTGGTGGCGGCGGATTGTGGTGGCGGCGGCTGATATGCCCTGTTCGGTGACCGTTTTGGTTTTCAAAAATCATTTCCAATACACACCACTCTTTGAAAAAAGTTCCTTTTATGTATAATACCAAGATGTCTTGAGTCTTTTCTTTTCTACATAATGATTTCTTGATAGAGTTAACTGCCATTTTCGTCCATGTAGTTTGTTTACCTTTGCCATTTCAGACCAATTTTCAAAAATGCACCAGTTTCCTCCCTGATATATTGGAAACGTGCCATTTCAGTCCTAAAATTAAAACCCAGTTAAGTCAGACAGGTTAAATGAAGGGTATTATTGTCAATTCATAAAATAAGGTGAAAATAAAAGATATATGAATTGACAATGATACCCTCATTTAACCTGTCTGGCTTAACTGGGTTTTAATTTTTGGACTGAAGTGCCACGTTTCCAGTATGTCAAGAAGGAAATTGGTGCATTTTTTAAAATTGGTCTGAAATGGAAAAAGTAAACAAACCATAGGGACGAGAATGACAGTTAACTCTTTTTTATATTAACTGTATTATATATGGTCAAAGTTGTTTGCTTTTCTAAGACACCCTTGTTAAAAGGTTGAACTTTTTGCATAAGACAGTCAAGATTTCTTGATTTTTGTATGCAGGTGTAGGAAGGAGGAAATCTATATGGAAGTCGAGGATTCGAGGTATCTTATAATACGTACCGAATCAACTGATGATACGGTGAGAACAACTGGCGGACGTACATTCATGAAAAAATTCTGGCTGTCAGATACTATTGATGTTTTTTTTGGAAAGCCAAGTACTTTTATTCCAACGCACCAATATGTATAGCATAACTTAGCCAATAGCTAAGTGAAAAACACACACCCAACAGTACAGTAAACAAAAAGGAAACAGACTCCTGCACACTAAGACCTACTGAACGTCAAAACGGCGCCACTGTTCCCACGTAAAATTCCCCAGCTTTGCACGGTTTCTGATCCACAAGTAACTCATGGATTGGACTTCATTGAAGATTTCTTCCACCTTTGCCCTTACTCCCAAAAAAACCTTGTTATTTCTAGCTTTCCATAAAGCCCAGCAGCAACCAAAATCACTGTCTGTAGCAACTGTTTCTTGTTCCCGGAAAGCCCACTATTGTTATAGAAGGACAGTAGGTCATGCACTGCACTGAGAAGGTGAACATAGGGGACAAACCAAACCACACACTAATCTTGTGCCACACTACCGTAGAGACCAAACACGAAGTAAACAAATGTTCTGTTGATTCCACACCCTCCTCGCATAACGGACAATACGTTGGCTCACCCCCAATGTTCCTTCGGCGAAGATTTTAAAGTGTCGGCAACCTATCTTGTTCCATCCGCCACCCGAAGACATTTACTTTGATTAGCAGACACTTATTCCATTCAAAACATGTTCTAAATACCCGTTGACTTGACACCTTTTTCCGGCAGGATCTAACCGAGAAACCCCCACCTGGATCTGGGTCCCAAACCCATTTATCTCTACATTATTTTAGTCTTATCCCCCGTAATTCTGTCTGAAGCCGTTGAAACTGATCCCTTTCATCATCCGAAACAAGCTCCCTTTTCCACTCCCAGCTAGGCTCGATATCCTCCTCCAGGAACTGAAAGCGATCCGCGACAGAGGCCTTTTTATTCGCATCCAACACGAACAAAGAAGGGAACCTGACCTTTAGAGGAGAGTTCCCAACCAAGTGTCAATCCAGAATCGTATCCTAGTCCCGTCTCCAAGCTCCCCTTTTATAAGTTGGCTAACCATGACATTTGACTTAGCGAGAAGCTCTTCAACTTTGCAGTTAGCGTTCCACCACACCCCAGAGATTCTCGCTTTAACCGGCATAAAAGACCAGCCCCGATGGTGAGAATGAATGGCGTTAACCACTCTTTTCCACAGGCTCCCTTCCTCATTCTTATATCGCCACCACCACTTTGTTAGTAGGCTAATATTCATATCACTGAGTTTACCCAGCCCGAGTCCACCATTTTCAACCGGAGCCGTGACTCTATCCCAACACACCCAGTTTGTTTTGGCTTTTTCTTCACATCTGGCCCAAAAAAAACCTTCTCCTCAGCTTTTCAATTGCCTCCACCACATGAACTGGTGCTTTAAAGATTGAAAAGAAATACAAAGGGAGAGAATCCAGTACCGATTTTATTAAAGTGATCCGACCCCCTATAGATAATGTCAAAGCTTTCCATTTGGACAACCGAGTTTTCACCATCTCAACTACCTCGTTCCAGTACCTAATTCGATTCATGTCCGCGCCCACAGGTATCCCGAGGTATGTGAATGGTAGTGAACCGGCCTTACACATTGTTGATGCGGCCACAAAATCTGTCTCGAATCAAGACACCCCTAACCCATAGAGCTTTGACTTTGACGGATTCATCTTCAACCAGGATATGAGACTGAAACCCCTCATTAACCGAACCGTATTTTTTATGCTAGCATGACTCCAATCACCCATAATCAGAACGTCGTCTGCATATATTAAATGGGATAGGCCAGGCCCATTATTTGATAGGGAAATGTTTTTTATCAGGCCAGTGGAAGCAGCAGAGGATAGGAAACATGAAAGGGCCTCCATGTCAAGGACAAAAATAAAAGGCGAAAGGGGGTCCCCTTGCCTAACCCCACGATTTAAATTCTTTGGATGGGGACCCGTTGATTAACACAGATGCACGAGAAGACTGGAGAATGCCTCGAACCCACTTTCTCCACATACATGGGAATCCCATCTGATCCATAAGTGAGTCGATAAATGCCCAGCTGATTGAGTCGTAAGCTTTGGCAAAATCAATCTTGAGGAAAAATGATTTTGCCTTCGCCTTTTTTACCCAGGACACTACTTCATTAAGCACAAGGGGGCCGTTAAGGATGTTTCGCGAGGCCAGGAAAGCTAATTGAAACTCCGAAATGACAGAATCCATCACCAACTTAACCCGATTTGCGAGAATCTTATAAATGACTTTAGAAATACAACCAAGGAGGCTAATCGGCCGGTAGTCGTCGAAAGAAAGGGGGTCCAGGATTTTTGGAATGAGAGCAAGGAAAGATGAGCTACACCCATGGCTTACTGCCCCGTTAGCATAAAAATACTCCATAACCTTGACAAAATCCACTTTAAGATACTCCCAGAATTGCTTAATAAAAGAAAAATTGAAGCCATCTGGGCCAGGGGCGCGACCACCCCCACACTCCCAAACCGCTAATTTAATTTCAACCAAGGAAAAAGGAGAAACCAGACTTGTTGCATCTGCTGTAGAGAGCCGTTTAAGGTTCTGGCACTCAAAATACGGTCGATGCTCCAAGGTTTCTTTGAATTTGTTGGAGAAGTATTTAACGGCTTCTGTTTTCATCTCACCCGGCAAGGTACATCATCTCTCGCCTACCCGAATCCCATTCTGTCACACCCCGATATTTCCACGTATTACCGGTGGACCCGGTGGGGAGTATCGTGACGTAGTTGATATCATCATAGACAATTTATCACATATTATATACACAGCGGAAGTCGAAAGATATAAACATTACAAACCGAATGGAAGTAATATCATTTATTACAAAAACGGTTGTAAAGGATCCACAGGCGGATCAAAGTTAAAAGAAACATTGTTCAGCAGATTTATCAACATCTAAGCTTGCAAGACTCTTTATTGATGCTAGGAGTAGCCAGCCTATTCCGATTAGTACCTGCACTTAACCTTTTTGGAAAATACATCAGTTTTCACTGGTAAATACAATTAACCGACTCATTTTGAAAATGTTTAAAAAATTGATTTGAATGCACAAGGCACAAAATATCTTTTATAACTTGGGACAATTATTTAAAAATAATCTTGTATACATATTTAAATGTTTGTTGTCTGTCAGGGCCGGTTAGAAGAGCCGGGCGAGATTAACTGACACACCACAGGTATAATACCCACAAGGAATTTTCCTTATTGTGGGGTACCTTTTATACATACGCAACTGTCGGGTGTATGCCTACACCCCGTGCTTAAGTCGTGGCCATTTCAATGAATGAGCCGAGGATATCCAGAACATGGTCATTAACCCCCCAAAAGCCATATACCAAACAAACAGATTAAAACGAGTTATGCAATTATATTAATCACAATCCGATTTAAACAATTACATACCCGACCAAGCAGTATTATTATAATACCGTATCCCAAGCCCGTATAACGGAAAATAAGTTAAAAGTATTTACCTGAGCAAATTATATAAATTTTTCCCAGCCGTACAAATCAGCAAGTGCAAGTATCTTTTACTGGTCTCGTAAATCTGGAACGAAAGTTTTAATTAACCTATTAGATTCCTAACGGGTCTTACTTAAGTTAAACTTAGACCGGTTAGTTTTAAAGAAAGGTATACGGTTCAAACGCAAGATTAAGCGAAGACCGGATTAGAGTGTGGTTTAGACCCGACAAGTTTGAAGACTTGTATAATATGGGTAAACTAAACACATTCTGGATTTTGAAGTAAAAATGATAAGGTTTGACCCGTTTCGGTTAATTTATGCAAACTAGTTACATAACCCGTACCGAATGCGATAAATGCATAACGGGTAACCAAATGAGTCATGAACAGGTTTCCTAAGTTAATATGCCTTAAATATGTTGTGATATCAGTAGGATACCTTCCAATATGCCGAAAACGAATTTAAACTCAAATTAAGCCCCGTAGGGGTATTTTGGTCATTTACCTAAGGCATATAAACTACCTATCATACAACTAACTAAACGAAGTGACCATAAGGTATAACCTCGGAAGGTTATTCCCTATAAAACTATGGTCACCTATTGTGTTTGGTCGGATCCTAATGATCGACCAAACGGGTCTAGTTCGAAAGTCTAAGCGGTTGTTTAGACCGCTTATCTTAGGACCCTACATAAGCACTAAACCTAAAGTGATGATTTAAACGTGTTAAAACACGTTTAAAGAAGTTAGAAAACAAGTTTGATATCAAGACAAAGGGTCTTGATACCCAAAAATAGTTTGGTTGCAAAATACGCATAAACGCGCATTTTACCGAAACTATGACTCGTCACAAAGCCTAAATAACGTGGTAATCAGTAGGCATAGTCACAAGAGACTATAACCATCGTGATTATGCTAACGTTATGAAGTTCAAACGAACTTCGTGTTGAACATTGACTGGTCAAAGCAGAAAGTCAAACACTGTTTGACTTCCCGCTTAAAAACGCATAAAAGAACGAAAGAAGCTTACAAAGGGTCCAAGCTAGGAAGATCTTGATTCAAATTGCTCAGGTATGAAGTGTTGAACCCCAACTTAGAGCTATTTGAATCAGATTGTGAGGAATGAGAATGAAGGTGTTGGGTTTATATAGATTTCGGTAAACCGTTAGAATCGTTCCTCGTAAACCGTGCTTGAATCATGACATTACACTTGGGCCCAAGGTTTTAGAATACCATGGGAACATGTAAAACCATCAAATACCAGCCCATAGGGTGCAAAACCATGGGTTAAAACCATCAAAACCTCAAAAATGGACCAAGTTCAATGTATCTGCCAGAAATTTTAAAAATGGTCCCTACACTTGTAAAACTTGATTTTTGGCACTTTTAAGCCCCGTTAACCCCCCTTCAAGGCTCTAAAATAAAGTTAAAGTATAGGGAACTTAAAATATGCTCAAAAACATCTCGGATGTCGGCTTGTTTGGTCGTACGGTTGCGTTGTTCGGTTAATTACGACGGAAGTCGTAACGAACGCCAAAACGATCCAAATTAAGCGACGAATGGAATTTTATCATGCCAATCACTAAAATAAAATATTTTAATGATTATATAAATTTTTTGATGTCCGGATATATATTCAGAACGTAAGATATGCGCGAAAATGCAAACTTATGCACTTTTTGACGCTTTTAGTCCCTGTTGATCAAATAAGTTTATTTTTGCGCACCAAACACCTCTAAGCCTATTTATAAGCTATGTAAAGGATATTTAGGGAATTTTTAACTTATGATCATATTCCGGAAGGTTCGATACCATACGAATCTGTATACTTTTGCAGTTTGACGTAAATAGTCCCTTAAATCGCACAAAGTAGCGCAGAATGTCATTTCATGATATCCAAGCCTTCCATGGCCCATAATGGGTATTACCAAGCATGTGTTTAAATATTACTACGCTCTCTTTTGCTTAAATGGTCACCAAAAGGCGTAGATTCAAAAGTTGACGCTTTTGGGTCCCTCTAATGCGCAAACTTGCGTATATCATCGTTTAATAGCATCGAAGCCTTATCTAATCCATGTTAGGCACTCTTGAGAGTATTATTAAACATCACGATGCTTCGGGTTTGTAAAATGGTCATTCAGAGGTATAATTAAATATATTGACACTTTTAGTCCCTCTAACTTGCAAAGTTGCGCGTAACTTTACTTATAGGCATAAAAGCCCTTAATGGACAATATTAGGCATTCCCGAGAGTATAATCAATTATCATGAAGCTCTCGGTTTGTTAAAAGGTCACTCAGAGGTAAGAATTAACATGTTGACGCTTTTAACCCTTCATCGCGCAAACTTTCAATTAATTACGCAAACGACTACTCTTGATCAACAAGTGGCTCATTTGTGAACATGATTACCGTGTAACATTATTCAGAGGCTTATAATAAGCATGTTAACATTTCCAGTCCTTCTATAATCAAAGTTTTTTATTTTTCGCAAAATTGGTCCCTCAAATTCAACGTTTGACTTTATTAGGGTTTATTACACGTGTCAATACATTATTGGACGTGATTTTACGAGGTGTTACATCCTCACCCCCTTAAAAGAAATCTTGACCTCGAGATTTTCTAAAGTAGTGGAAGTACTTTCCGACGTATCATGGACTTATCCTCCATAGCATATTTGGGCCTCTACGGGCATCTCAGTTGACCTATACAACAGGTACGTACTCTCTTTCGGAGCTTCTTAACCTGTCGATTCTTAATCTACACAGGTTTCTCATCAAACCATAAATTTTCATTAGTCTGCATATCCTTATGTGACAATACTTTTTGACTTATTGTCTATACATATCTTTAGATCACAATTGTGGAACATATTGATTTCCATCAAGCTCCTAAGGTAAGTTTTAGCTTGTAGCTTACCAATCTTGATATATTCGATTTCCTCGAATGATTCTATATATCAGAACTTAACTAGCCCTATAAATTGAAAATTCAGCACACCCTTCTTAGGGTCATACCTTCAATTGAACCATATTCCTTATTAAGGATTCAAGAGGGTTGCGACTTTCATCAATCCTTGATTTTTCCGCCGATTACTGGCAACTTTCAGATGATTATGAATTTGTATGATCTTATTCGTTGTTTCCAAGGCAACTTTCAGATCCTGATAATTGGACTTACCAAACTTCTGTCCAATAACAGATGTCTAACATCCCATCTATACAAGGTCTCCAAAGGAGCAGCCTTGATACTTATCACAACTATTATAGAGAAAATCACTTAAGGTGAGATGGTTATTCCAACTACTGCCTAAAACCAATCTTAAGGAATAGCAAATCCTTACGGTTAGTCGAACAAATTGACGATCCTGGGCAGCTGATGGCGATTCTTAATTGTTGCCTAAATAGGGTTGCGGTAACCAATGCATAAGCAAGAGAACCGTCTTTCCTAACTAATAATATTGAAACTCTTAGAATTACGAATTAGGCTTTAAGAACCTTTATCTTAAAATTCATCTAACTAGGGTTTCTATTATTCCCGAGTTGGAGGTACTAATCGTCACGGAGATTTCACTATGCTGTAGCCCTAAGCGGGATGTTAATCTTAACTCTACTTGTCTCAAGAGGTAAACAGGGTAGTCTTTGGAGAAGATAATCAAGACACAAGGAGATTACAGACATTTTCCAAAGCTCAAGCTCCGGTTCATCTATCTATACCCGTGTCAGATAAATGACACATTTACTTTACGATTGCAAGGATGCCTTAATTTGCGACACTTACTTGGACATTTCTAGATTGGATATCTTCTTTAAATACCATTAGCCGATTCTAGTACTATATGACCATCGGGATATCTCAGTGGTTCCATGCATTAAACCTCCATACTGATCAGGCATGGAAGCAATCTATGGAATACACTAGGATACGCCAATCCTCGTATGGCTCTTTTATCAAGCATAGTCTAGCATTCGCAGTTGATAGAAATCAATGAGATAACAAAATAAAGTAACATAAATTGTCGTACTCGATCTGGAGAAAAAGTACTTTAGATTTTTATGAATGAAGATTATTTGATGAAAATAGAAGGAAAGGTCTCTATGATTTTCTTTGGCAAGTCTTACCTTATGCTTAATATCTGGAGTTCTTATGGGATAATTCTAAAAGTTTGCTAAGCTTATGGTCTATGAAAGACTCAATAGCACCTGAATCCAAACATGATTCTTAGTGATACCATCATAATAAGGGATGTACCTGGTGTCATTTTTGCTATAAACTGTCTCAATAGCGCCTCTATTCTTAGTCTCTCTATACTTGGCTATACTCTCTTTGACAGTTTTAGGGCAATCTCAGCTTTGACCGGTTTATTTCTGTCACACCCCCAAAATCCACCATGCGGAGTACCACCGCTTGGAGGCGTGACGTGACCAGGATCGAGCCACCAATCATATTGAACATCGTAATTAAGTAAATAAGACCAACCACAATACGATTGGTGAACAAAGCTAGCTAACCATGTTTAGTTTAAACAGCGGAAGCATAAAAGTAAATCCAAAAGCATAAGTCCACAGTTTTTAAGTTAAAGTTCAAAACGCAAGTTTAATAAGTTCATAAGGATTTAAATAATAAGCACGGAACATAACAGTCCGTACACCACAACGACTCCTTCCTCGTGCAAGCTCCAAGCGTTTAGTGACCTGTAAGGCATGTAACAACGAGTCAACAACAAAGTTGAGTGAGTTCACGTTTGGTTGTTTAGTTTTAAGTTGTTTCTGAAAAACGTGGTTTGACTTTCGTTGGCTTAATTACCGTGGGGGTTACCCCGTAGTTGAAAGTATGTTTAACCAGTTCCTTTTAAAGTTACCTAAACCATAACCATAATCAGTGGGGGCTTTCCCCGTTAGAACTACTAGACGGTATGATATCGACTGCTACGAACAATAGTTGTGCCCTACGTCAATGTTCTATCATCATTGACAGTTTGCTATAGTCCATTAGTACACGCCCGTCCGACTGGCACGGTGTGAGGTTTGTTAAACCTAATAGCGCTATTAACTAATGACCCGCTCGCCATTGGCCTCGGCGATTAAGTCGATATAAATTGAGGGACTTCATGATAGAGTTTTGTCTAACTAGTTTTAAGGTTGTTGTCCTACCCAAGGAGGACGAACGTACGTATTCTGCACAAGGATAATTCGTAGGATTAATAATGGCACCCTACCTATGGAGGATGGCCGTACATATCCTCCCAAGGGGATATGTAGATTTAGTTTTTAATTCTTTAACCCATTCCCAAACCACCGGGAATCCCATGCCTTAGAAAGTGTGTGAACTCACCTCGGTTTGCTCGGTTAGATTCTCAAATATAGCTAACAGTCAAGGTCATTCAATCACGTCCTAGTATGATTTACCAATTAGTCATTTAGTGGCTTTCAAATAGAGCACAAAGTTTCTACACGTATCTATCACACAACATGCATCACTTTGACGGTTTATGCCCATATAAGTTTCCCATCCATTCCCCACTCATAAACAAACATACTATAATGCACATAACACATATAACATGTTAGATCATTCACAGATAGCATACTCGACATTTAGACACGCAAATTACAGCTTATGTCATTTCAGCATAAATATTCAAAACCGGGCTGTTTTCGGACATTTTAATAAAATAGTTAACTTATTCCAAAAATTCCCAAATTTTTACAGAATGTCTTAAACGTTCCAAGTTTTATTGTGTAAAAATATCGGGGTCCAGTTCATTACTAATATTTTATAAAAATTCATTTTCCGGACTGAACTCAGATTTATATTTTTCTGACCACAGTCCACGGAATAATTTATTTAAAATTCATCGAGCATCCGATTTATGAAATTCCAGTGGGGTAATTACAAATGCATCGGTGGTTATCTACAGTACAAGTTTCATGATCCAACACTACACAGAACCCAAGTTATGACAGAAAACAAAACACATATTTTCAGCAGAAAAATGCAGCTCTAGCTGCTGTTACGAAATGACGCTTTAAAAATAGTGAACGAAGTCCAAAAATTACGATTCTGAAGCCATTAGAACCGTATTTCATAATACATAACCCTAGATTTCATAAAATACATTTCTCGTTAAGTTACGGTCTGGTTACAGCAAACTGAAGTTGGCTGTAAAAACCAACCAGCGTTATGTTTCAGCTTTTTACTTTCTAGTGCATGTTCGATTGATTCCATTAACATGTTTAGCGATTACGACAACATCAAACATCAATATTAACAAGTAACTCATCAAGAAATCAGCAAGAATCATAACAACATCATTCTAACATCATTTACACACATAACTTATCTTCTTTATCCAACTTATTCATCTTTTGTCCAAGACTTTATGTTAGGTTCTTTAGTGTTTCAAATTTTCAGCCATTAAATCACTTATTAACCACCATAAACAAGATCAAGATGATGTTTAGAGGCACTTACTACTAGCTCGAGGCTAGGGAAGAATCAAAGTATAAATGAGGTGGATAAAAGAAATCTAGAGCGGTTCTTGAACTTTCGAAAGCACCGAGCCTCCTTGTATGATCCGTTGCACACTTGTATATGTAGGAAATGGTTAAACAAGATTTGAATGATGGGTGGGTAGTGGTGATGGTGTTCGGCCGAAGGCACAAGGAAGGAGGAGAAGGAGAGCAATTTTTGTGTTGTGTTCAAGTGAGATAATGGTGATCCATCATGCTTATTTATGGTCCAACTTTGGTGATTGTCCAACATGTAAAGTGTCACTAAGATATTAGACAAGATTTATATAATAATCAACAAGGACAAGGGTGTGTCACCCTTGTGGTGACCGTTTGGTTAGGGGGGTATGTGGTTAGATTTCAAATGTATAGTTAGGAACTAGTTAGTTTAGTTAGGGATTCAAATAGGTTATTAGTGTGTAGTGTAATATAACGGGTGTTAGGGTGTTCGGGGACCCTAACTAGCTCAGAAAAGGATAAACAATGTTATTGACAATATTCTTATGTTCCGGATAAAGTCCAGGTGTTCGGTTTGTCACTGTTCCATTAAAGTGCTTAATTAATCCGTAAAGTGTCCTACCTGTATATTTTTGCTACGTTTTTAATTTTTAACACTCAGGAAGGCATACCAGACTATTTAGTAACTTTTCTGTATACTATTAGTATGTTAACAAGTACATGTAAGTATAACACAGTAATCAGAGAGCAGTTAGGTAATTCCACACAGTCGTCAAGCACTTTAATTATCATTAATAAATTGTACGGAATACATGGAATTTTGGGGGTTGTCACAATTTCTTAACCCATAAAATGTAAGTGGCTGAGGTAGATCCATAATGGATTTATAAGTAGCAAGCTTTTAATATGCCTTCTTATTTCCGATGCTAAACCACCAATATATAGTGCATTATGCTTGGATTTTGGATGAACTGAATAGGACAGTATTCCAGACAATAAATTATAGTCCGTATTATACTGTCGACAGTCTAGGTCCTTCATGGTGAAAGTAAAAAATTCTTATTCCATCATTTCTATTCCGTGTCGCATGGAAAACATTGTGAACTCCGCTGAGTTCTTCAAGTAAATTCAACCTGTAGGCGACTTTGCCAATTTTCTCGGTGACTTCGAATGGTCCGACATAACGCGGATTGAGTTTGCCTCGTTTGCCAAAGCGGACTACACCTTTCCAAGGTGAGACTTTGAGTAGCACTCGATCCCCAACCTGGAACTCGAGTGGTTTTCTTTCCTTATCAGCATAGCTTTTCTGACGGTCACGAGCTGCCGCCATTCGCTGTCGTATCTGAGCAATTCTCTCGGTGGTATCTACCACAAGTTCTGGGCCAGTGATTTGGCTGTCACCAACTTCTGCCCAACAGAGAGGTGATCGGCATTTGCGTCCGTACAATGCCTCAAACGGAGTGGCTTGGATGCTGGTGTGGTAGCTGTTGTTGTACGAAAACTCCACTAGCGGGAGGTGCTTTTCCCAGCCATTACCAAAATCGATTACACATGCCCTAAGCATGTCTTCAAGGGTTTGGATGGTGCGTTCAGATTGCCCATCCGTCTGTGGGTGATAAACGGTGCTCATATCTAATCGTGAGCCAAAAGACTTGTGCATTGCTTGCCACAGTTCAGAAGTAAAACGCGCGTCACGATTAGAAATGATAGAGGTTGGCACTCCGTGCCTTGACACTACTTCCTTTAGATAAATGTCTGCAAGAGTAGAAAACTTATCCGTTTCTTTGATGGCCAGAAAATGTGCAGACTTGGTCAGTCGATCTACGATCACCCAAATGGTATCGTTTCCGCGTTGAGATCTGGGCAGCCCGGTAACGAAATCCATGGAAATTTGCTCCCATTTCCATTTCGGGATCTTTGGTTGTTGAAGTAGGCCTGATGGTTTCTGATATTCAGTCTTGACTCTCGCACAAGTCAAGCACTTACTGACGTAGGTTGCTATGTGGGCTTTCATGCCAGGCCACCAATACGTAGTCTTGAGGTCGTGGTACATTTTATCCGAACCAGGATGTACCGAATAACGAGACTTGTGCGCTTCGTTCATCACAAGTTCGCGTAAGTTTCCATAAAGCGGAACCCAGATGCGTCCGTTAACATAGTAAGCGTCGTTTTCCATTTGTTCTAGCCGTTGCCTCGATCCTCGTAAGGACTCAGCCCTGATGTTTTCTGCTTTCAATGCTTTGACCTGAGCATCACGAATCTGAGCGGGAAGGCTAGAGTGAATGGTAAGTTGTAACGCACGTACACGCTTAGGTATAGTATCCTTTCGGCTGAGGGCGTCGGCCACAACATTGGCCTTGCCCGGATGATATTTGATAGCGCATTCATAATCGTTCAAGAGCTCAACCCATCGGCGTTGACGCATGTTTAACTCCTTTTGCTTGAAGATATGCTCGAGACTCCTGTGATCGGTGTAAATGGTGCACTTGGTACCGTACAGGTAATGTCTCCATATCTTAAGCGCGAAAACAACTGCTCCCAGTTCCAAGTCGTGTGTAGTGTAGTTCCTTTCGTGAACTTTAAGTTGGCGCGATGCGTAGGCAATAACCTTGTCACGTTGCATCAATACGCAACCAAGTCCTTGGATGGAAGCGTCGCAATAAACCACGAAATCATCTATGCCTTCAGGCAATGAGAGGATAGGCACGCTACAAAGTCTATCCTTTAGGTGTTGAAATGCGGACTCTTGTGCATCACCCCAACAATAGGTGACACCCTTCTGAGTCAGTGAAGTGAGAGGTTGCGCAATCTTGGAGAAATCCTTGATAAACATTCTGTAATATCCTGCCAAACCCAAGAATTGGCAGATTTCTGTTGGTGTGCGAGGTGCAGGCCAGTTCTTGATCGATTCAACCTTAGATGGATCCACATGAATTCCATCCTTGTTTACCACATGGCCTAGAAAGTGGACTTCGCGAAGCCAGAAGTCACATTTCGAAAACTTGGCATACAACTGCTCTTTTCGAAGAAGTTCTAGCATAAGTCGTAGATGCTGCTCGTGCTCCTCCTGACTCTTAGAATAGATTAGGATATCGTCGATGAACACAATAACGAACTTATCCAGGTAAGGCTTGCACACTCGGTTCATGAGATCCATGAAGACCGCTGGTGCATTCGTCAGCCCGAATGGCATAACCAGAAACTCGTAATGGCCGTAACGAGTTCTGAATGCTGTTTTGGAGACGTCTTCATCTCGGATCCTCAGCTGATGGTATCCCGATCTCAAATCAATCTTGGAGTAATAGCTCGACCCTTGCAACTGGTCGAACAAGTCGTCAATACGTGGAAGAGGATAACGATTCTTCACAGTCACCTTGTTAAGTTCGCGATAGTCAATACACATTCTGAAAGTACCATCTTTCTTCTTTACGAACAAGACTGGAGCTCCCCAAGGCGAAGAGCTAGGACGTATGAAACCCTTTTCCAAGAGTTCTTGTAGTTGTGTGGACAGTTCTTCGAGTTCTGATGGAGCTAGACGATATGGCGCTCGGGCTATGGGTGCTGCTCCAGGAGCTAGCTCGATTTGAAACTCAACTTGGCGATGAGGCGGAAGACCAGGCAATTCCTCAGGAAATACCTCGGGAAAGTCACGTACAATAGGGATGTCTTCAATTCTCTTCTCTTCCGTTGATGTGTCAGTAACGAGTGCTAAAATGGCAGTGTGGCCCTTTCGCAAACACTTCTGGGCCTTAAGGAAAGAGATAATGCCTACAACAGCACCACTCTTATCGCCCTGAATCACCAGAGGTTCTTCATCAGGACGAGGAATGCGGACGATTTTCTCCTTGCAAACAATCTCCGCTTGATGATGAGATAGCCAATCCATCCCAATAACGACGTCGAAACTACCCAGTGTGATAGGAATAGGATCGATAGAGAAAGTCTGACCAGCTAAGACGAGGTTACAACTTGTAACTAAGTGTGTGGCTTCAAGACCTTTACCGTTTGCTAGCTCTACCGTGTGTTTGGTGTTCAAAAGTGTTGGAGTGCGCTTAAGCATTTGGCTAACTTTTAGGGACACATAACTAGTATCGGCACCCGAATCGAATAAAACAGTAACAAAGAAGTCGTCCAGAAGAAACTTACCCATCACAACGTTGGGATCGTTCCTTGCATCACCCTGACCTAGCACGAAAACACGACCCCTTGCCCCATTACCATTGTTGTTTCCCCCATTACCGACTCCATTGTTGCCTCCATTGTTGTGCCCATTGTGGTTCCCGTTTCCTTGGTTGTTGTTGTTCTGATTCTGGTTCAGTTGGGGGCAGTTCCTCTTAAAGTGGCCTTCAGCGCCACACTGAAAGCATCCCTTATTGCCCTGCTGTTGCTGCTACTGGTGGTTCTGTGGAGCTAGTTGTTGTTGTTGGCGATTTTGATTTGCTGGTCGGGCGCTCCTGCAATCCTTTGCTTCATGACCAAACTTGTTACACCTCAGGTAACGACCTTTGTTGCACTGCCCGCTGTGATGTTTGTTGCACCGGTTGCACTTGGGGTGGTTCCCTCGGTATCCACCCTGTCCTTGGTTACCAGAAGATTGCTGACCAGGACTCTGGTAGTCATCAGTCTTTCGCTGCTGAGACTGAAATGAAGTAGACCCCTTTCTGGAGTTCCCATCCCATTTTCGCTTGTTGTCGGTAGGTGCATCAGAAGTAGCTGTAGCACTGATTCGTTTGGGCAGCCTGTTTTTCTCCACTGCCTGGTCAGTGAGTCGATGGGCCAACTTGATGATTTGCTGTATGGTACCCAGGTTGGCTGAAGTCACGTGACTTTGAATCTCGGGTACAAGGCCCTTGAGATATAACTCAATTCGTTTGATGGGAGGGTCCACCATGGTAGGGCATAAGATGGCCAGCTCGTTTGACCTTTTCGTATACGCCTCAATCTCAGACCCCGTCATCTTCAGATTGTAAAATTCCACCTCTAGCTTGTGGATGTCATCCCGACTACAGTACTCCTCCTTGATCAGCTCTTTGAAACCATTCCAGGGGGTGGCATTAGCAACTGCCAGTCCTAGTAGTTGAACCTGTGCCTTCCACCAGGTTAACGCAGCTCCTTCAAGTGTTTCGGTAGCATACTTCACCCTACGATCTTCGGGGCATTCGCACATCTTGAAAACAGACTCAAGCTTCTCAAACCAGTGTAGGAGGCCTACCGCTCCTTCAGTGCCACTGAAAGTAGTAGGTCGGCAATCCATGAAGGTTTTGAACGTGCACACAGGAGGTTGAGCATGTTGACCTGTTGCGCGAGAATAAAAGACAAGATTAAGCATGAGGGTTGGTTTGCGAAGGTAGGATCTAAACGTCCTAAGGTGGGTTGATATAGCAGGTTATACCTCCTGCTGGATTTGCTGCGAGTGCATCAGCAACTCGTTCGTTGATCAAAGCCGTCAACTGGGCTTGAGTGAGGTTGATACGTCCTCCGCGTCCGCTCATAATCTTCATAATGAAGCAACGTAAGTGAGAAAAGTGTCGCGAAAGTGCGTAAGTGTGGGACGACAATAGAGAGTAAGCACAAAAGGTTCAAATAGCAATTATCACATTATCTAATGCACAGTGAGAACTATCTAACAAACAATATAACATAAATCATACCACTTATGGTGTCGAGTCTTGCACGTGGAGCGAAGCGTCGTTGTGGATCGTTGAGCACTGTACTGGTTATAGTCTGGTTTTATCAAAAACTTTTCCCTTTTAAAACCAAGTTCACTATAACCAATGGCTCTGATACCAATCTGTCGCACCCCCAAAATCCACCATGCGGAGTACCACCGCTTGGAGGCGTGACGTGACCAGGATCGAGCCACCAATCATATTGAACATCGTAATTAAGTAAATAAGACCAACCACAATACGATTGGTGACCAAAGCTAGTTAACCATGTTTAGTTTAAACAGCGGAAGCATAAAAGTAAATCCAAAAGCATAAGTCCACAGTTTATAAGTTAAAGTTCAAAACGCAAGTTTAATAAGTTCATAAGGATTTAAATAATAAGCACGGAACATAACAGTCCGTACACCACAACGACTCCTTCCTCATGCAAGCTCCAAGCGTTTAGCGACCTGTAAGGCATGTAACAACGAGTCAACAACAAAGTTGAGTGAGTTCACGTTTGGTTGTTTAGTTTTAAGTTGTTTCTGAAAAACGTGGTTTGACTTTCGTTGGCTTAATTGCCGTGGGGGTTACCCCGTAGTTGAAAGTATGTTTAACCAGTTCCTTTTAAAGTTACCCAAACCATAACCATAATCAGTGGGGGCTCTCCTCGTTTGAACTACTAGACGGTATGATATCGACTGCTACGAACAATAGTTGTGCCCTACGTCAATGTTCTATCATCATTGACAGCTTGCCATAGTCCATTAGTACACGCCCGTCTGACTGGCACGGTGTGAGGTTTGTTAAACCTAATAGCGCTATTAACTAATAACCCGCTCGCCATTGGTCTCGGCGATTAAGTCGATATAAATTGAGGGACTTCATGATAGAGTTCTGTCTAACTAGTTTTAAGGTTGTTGTCCTACCCAAGGAGGACGAACGTACGTATTCTGCACAAGGAGAATTCGTAGGATTAATAATGGCACCCTACCTATGGAGGATGGCCGTACATATCCTCCCAAGGGGATATGTAGATTTAGTTTTTAATTCTTTAACCCATTCCCAAACCACCGGGAATCTCATGCCTTAGAAAGTGTGTGAACTTACCTCGGTTTGCTCGGTTAGATTCTCAAATATAGCTAACAGTCAAGGTCGGTCAATCACGTCGTCATTTAGTGGCTTTCAAATAGAGCACAAAGTTCCTACAAGTATCTATTACACAACATGCATCACTTTGACGGTTTATGCCCATATAAGTTTCCCATCCATTCCCCACTCATAAACAAACATACTATAATGCACATAACACATATAACATGTTAGATCATTCACAGATAGCATACTCGACATTTAGACACGCAAATTACAGCTTATGTCATTTCAGCATAAATATTCAAAACCGGGCTGTTTTTGGACATGTTAATAAAATAGTTAACTTATTCCAAAAATTCCCAAATTTTTACAGAATGTCTTAAACGTTCCAAGTTTTATTGTGTAAAAATATTGGGGTCCAGTTCATTACTAATATTTTATAAAAATTCATTTTCCGGACTGAACTAGGATTTATATTTTTCTGACCACAATCCACGGAATAATTTATTTAAAATTCATCGAGCGTCCGATTTACGAAATTCCAGTGGGGTAATTATAAATGAATCGGTGGTCATCTACAGTACAAGTTTCATGATCCAACTCTACACATAACCCAAGTTATGACAGAAAACAAAACACATAGTTTCAGCAGAAAAATGCAGCTCTAGCTGCTGTTACGAAATGACGCTTTAAAAATAGTGAACGAAGTCCAAAAATTACGATTCCTGTGCCATTAGAACCGTATTTCATAATACATAACCCTAGATTTCATAAAATACATTTCTCGTTAAGTTACAGTCTGGTTACAGCCAACTGAAGTTGGCTGTAAAAACCAACCAGCATTCTGTTTCAGCTTTTTACTTTCTAGTGCATGTTCGATTGATTCCGTTAACATGTTTAGCGATTACGACAACATCAAACATCAATATTAACAAGTAACTCATCAAGAAATCAGCAAGAATCATAACAACATCATTCTAACATCATTTACACACATAACTTATCTTCTTTATCCAACTTATTCATCTTTTGTCCAAGACTTTATGTTAGGTTCTTTAGTGTTTCAAATTTTCAGCCATTAAATCACTTATTAACCACCATAAACAAGATCAAGATGATGTTTAGAGGCACTTACTACTAGCTCGAGGCCAGGGAAGAATCAAAGTATAAATGAGGTGGATAAAAGAAATCTAGAGCGGTTCTTGAACTTTCGAAAGCATCGAGCCTCCTTGTATGATCCGTTGCACACTTGTATATGTAGGAAATGGTTAAACAAGATTTGAATGATGGGTGGGTAGTGGTGATGGTGTTCGGCCGAAGGCACAAGGAAGGAGGAGAAGGAGAGCAATTTTTGTGTTGTGTTCAAGTGAGATAATGGTGATCCATCATGCTTATTTATGGTCCAACTTTGGTGATTGTCCAACATGTAAAGTGTCACTAAGATATTAGACAAGATTTATATAATAATCAACAAGGACAAGGGTGTGTCACCCTTGTGGTGACCGTTTGGTTAGGGGGGTATGTGGTTAGATTTCAAATGTATAGTTAGGAACTAGTTAGTTTAGTTAGGGATTCAAATAGGTTATTAGTGTGTAGTGTAATATAACGGGTGTTAGGGTGTGACAATAGGTTATTAGTGTGTAGTGTAATCTACACAGGTTTCTCATCAAACCATAAATTTTCATTAGTCTGCATATCCTTATGTGACAATACTTTTTGACTTATTGTCTATACATATCTTTAGATCACAATTGTGGAACATATTGATTTCCATCAAGCTCCTAAGGTAAGTTTTAGCTTGTAGCTTACCAATCTTGATATATTCGATTTCCTCGAATGATTCTATATATCAGAACTTAACTAGCCCTATAAATTGAAAATTCAGCACACCCTTCTTAGGGTCATACCTTCAATTGAACCATATTCCTTATTAAGGATTCAAGAGGGTTGCGACTTTCATCAATCCTTGATTTTTCCGCCGATTACTGGCAACTTTCAGATGATTATGAATTTGTATGATCTTATTCGTTGTTTCCAAGGCAACTTTCAGATCCTGATAATTGGACTTACCAAACTTCTGTCCAATAACAGATGTCTAACATCCCATCTATACAAGGTCTCCAAAGGAGCAGCCTTGATACTTATCACAACTATTATAGAGAAAATCACTTAAGGTGAGATGGTTATTCCAACTACTGCCTAAAACCAATCTTAAGGAATAGCAAATCCTTACGGTTAGTCGAACAAATTGACGATCCTGGGCAGCTGATGGCGATTCTTAATTGTTGCCTAAATAGGGTTGCGGTAACCAATGCATAAGCAAGAGAACCGTCTTTCCTAACTAATAATATTGAAACTCTTAGAATTACGAATTAGGCTTTAAGAACCTTTATCTTAAAATTCATCTAACTAGGGTTTCTATTATTCCCGAGTTGGAGGTACTAATCGTCACGGAGATTTCACTATGCTGTAGCCCTAAGCGGGATGTTAATCTTAACTCTACTTGTCTCAAGAGGTAAACAGGGTAGTCTTTGGAGAAGATAATCAAGACACAAGGAGATTACAGACATTTTCCAAAGCTCAAGCTCCGGTTCATCTATCTATACCCGTGTCAGATAAATGACACATTTACTTTACGATTGCAAGGATGCCTTAATTTGCGACACTTACTTGGACATTTCTAGATTGGATATCTTCTTTAAATACCATTAGCCGATTCTAGTACTATATGACCATCGGGATATCTCAGTGGTTCCATGCATTAAACCTCCATACTGATCAGGCATGGAAGCAATCTATGGAATACACTAGGATACGCCAATCCTCGTATGGCTCTTTTATCAAGCATAGTCTAGCATTCGCAGTTGATAGAAATCAATGAGATAACAAAATAAAGTAACATAAATTGTCGTACTCGATCTGGAGAAAAAGTACTTTAGATTTTTATGAATGAAGATTATTTGATGAAAATAGAAGGAAAGGTCTCTATGATTTTCTTTGGCAAGTCTTACCTTATGCTTAATATCTGGAGTTCTTATGGGATAATTCTAAAAGTTTGCTAAGCTTATGGTCTATGAAAGACTCAATAGCACCTGAATCCAAACATGATTCTTAGTGATACCATCATAATAAGGGATGTACCTGGTGTCATTTTTGCTATAAACTGTCTCAATAGCGCCTCTATTCTTAGTCTCTCTATACTTGGCTATACTCTCTTTGACAGTTTTAGGGCAATCTCAGCTTTGACCGGTTTATTTCTGTCACACCCCCAAAATCCACCATGCGGAGTACCACCGCTTGGAGGCGTGACGTGACCAGGATCGAGCCACCAATCATATTGAACATCGTAATTAAGTAAATAAGACCAACCACAATACGATTGGTGAACAAAGCTAGCTAACCATGTTTAGTTTAAACAGCGGAAGCATAAAAGTAAATCCAAAAGCATAAGTCCACAGTTTTTAAGTTAAAGTTCAAAACGCAAGTTTAATAAGTTCATAAGGATTTAAATAATAAGCACGGAACATAACAGTCCGTACACCACAACGACTCCTTCCTCGTGCAAGCTCCAAGCGTTTAGTGACCTGTAAGGCATGTAACAACGAGTCAACAACAAAGTTGAGTGAGTTCACGTTTGGTTGTTTAGTTTTAAGTTGTTTCTGAAAAACGTGGTTTGACTTTCGTTGGCTTAATTACCGTGGGGGTTACCCCGTAGTTGAAAGTATGTTTAACCAGTTCCTTTTAAAGTTACCTAAACCATAACCATAATCAGTGGGGGCTTTCCCCGTTAGAACTACTAGACGGTATGATATCGACTGCTACGAACAATAGTTGTGCCCTACGTCAATGTTCTATCATCATTGACAGTTTGCTATAGTCCATTAGTACACGCCCGTCCGACTGGCACGGTGTGAGGTTTGTTAAACCTAATAGCGCTATTAACTAATGACCCGCTCGCCATTGGCCTCGGCGATTAAGTCGATATAAATTGAGGGACTTCATGATAGAGTTTTGTCTAACTAGTTTTAAGGTTGTTGTCCTACCCAAGGAGGACGAACGTACGTATTCTGCACAAGGATAATTCGTAGGATTAATAATGGCACCCTACCTATGGAGGATGGCCGTACATATCCTCCCAAGGGGATATGTAGATTTAGTTTTTAATTCTTTAACCCATTCCCAAACCACCGGGAATCCCATGCCTTAGAAAGTGTGTGAACTCACCTCGGTTTGCTCGGTTAGATTCTCAAATATAGCTAACAGTCAAGGTCATTCAATCACGTCCTAGTATGATTTACCAATTAGTCATTTAGTGGCTTTCAAATAGAGCACAAAGTTTCTACACGTATCTATCACACAACATGCATCACTTTGACGGTTTATGCCCATATAAGTTTCCCATCCATTCCCCACTCATAAACAAACATACTATAATGCACATAACACATATAACATGTTAGATCATTCACAGATAGCATACTCGACATTTAGACACGCAAATTACAGCTTATGTCATTTCAGCATAAATATTCAAAACCGGGCTGTTTTCGGACATTTTAATAAAATAGTTAACTTATTCCAAAAATTCCCAAATTTTTACAGAATGTCTTAAACGTTCCAAGTTTTATTGTGTAAAAATATCGGGGTCCAGTTCATTACTAATATTTTATAAAAATTCATTTTCCGGACTGAACTCAGATTTATATTTTTCTGACCACAGTCCACGGAATAATTTATTTAAAATTCATCGAGCATCCGATTTATGAAATTCCAGTGGGGTAATTACAAATGCATCGGTGGTTATCTACAGTACAAGTTTCATGATCCAACACTACACAGAACCCAAGTTATGACAGAAAACAAAACACATATTTTCAGCAGAAAAATGCAGCTCTAGCTGCTGTTACGAAATGACGCTTTAAAAATAGTGAACGAAGTCCAAAAATTACGATTCTGAAGCCATTAGAACCGTATTTCATAATACATAACCCTAGATTTCATAAAATACATTTCTCGTTAAGTTACGGTCTGGTTACAGCAAACTGAAGTTGGCTGTAAAAACCAACCAGCGTTATGTTTCAGCTTTTTACTTTCTAGTGCATGTTCGATTGATTCCATTAACATGTTTAGCGATTACGACAACATCAAACATCAATATTAACAAGTAACTCATCAAGAAATCAGCAAGAATCATAACAACATCATTCTAACATCATTTACACACATAACTTATCTTCTTTATCCAACTTATTCATCTTTTGTCCAAGACTTTATGTTAGGTTCTTTAGTGTTTCAAATTTTCAGCCATTAAATCACTTATTAACCACCATAAACAAGATCAAGATGATGTTTAGAGGCACTTACTACTAGCTCGAGGCTAGGGAAGAATCAAAGTATAAATGAGGTGGATAAAAGAAATCTAGAGCGGTTCTTGAACTTTCGAAAGCACCGAGCCTCCTTGTATGATCCGTTGCACACTTGTATATGTAGGAAATGGTTAAACAAGATTTGAATGATGGGTGGGTAGTGGTGATGGTGTTCGGCCGAAGGCACAAGGAAGGAGGAGAAGGAGAGCAATTTTTGTGTTGTGTTCAAGTGAGATAATGGTGATCCATCATGCTTATTTATGGTCCAACTTTGGTGATTGTCCAACATGTAAAGTGTCACTAAGATATTAGACAAGATTTATATAATAATCAACAAGGACAAGGGTGTGTCACCCTTGTGGTGACCGTTTGGTTAGGGGGGTATGTGGTTAGATTTCAAATGTATAGTTAGGAACTAGTTAGTTTAGTTAGGGATTCAAATAGGTTATTAGTGTGTAGTGTAATATAACGGGTGTTAGGGTGTTCGGGGACCCTAACTAGCTCTGAAAAGGATAAACAATGTTATTGACAATATTCTTATGTTCCGGATAAAGTCCGGGTGTTCGGTTTGACACTGTTCCATTAAAGTGCTTAATTAATCCGTAAAGTGTCCTACCTGTATATTTTTGCTACGTTTTTAATTTTTAACACTCAGGAAGGCATACCGGACTATTTAGTAACTTTTCTGTATACTATTAGTATGTTAACAAGTACATGTAAGTATAACATAGTAATCAGAGAGCAGTTAGGTAATTCCACACAGTCGTCAAGCACTTTAATTATCATTAATAAATTGTACGGAATACATGGAATTTTGAGGGTTGTCACAATTTCTTAACCCATAAAATGTAAGTGGCTGAGGTAGATCCATAGTGGATTTATAAGTAGCAAGCTTTTAATATGCCTTCTTATTTCCGATGCTAAACCACCAATATATAGTGCATTATGCTTGGATTTTGGATGAACCGAATAGGACAGTATTCCAGACAATAAATTATAGTCCGTATTATACTGTCGACAGTCTAGGTCCTTCATGGTGAAAGTCAAAAATTCTTATTCCATCATTTCTATTCCGTGTCGCAGACAACCGGTTTTTTTTATGAGTCCATAAACTTGGACCATCCTATATTGTATGAGGGTATCTTTCCTGTGGACTTTATTAACATCCTCACCAATTAAGGGCATCGCCCTTGAATGACTGTGATACATATCTCACCATGTCTTTCTCAGCACAATCGCTGATGTCCATAATGGTTTCCATTTCATTCAACAACTTTACGAAATCAATGGCTCCTTTTCTCGCCATTTAAGTCTCTTGACTTGCAAGAGACAAAGTACTTTTAAGTACATCCTTTAGAGGAACGGGGCTCCTTGCTATATGTCATCTTATTTGGTTTGTCCTTCGCATTCGAAGTGTGAGCAGAACTCTTCTCATGAGCAGGGAAATATGATTTAGAGCAAGTAGCATTCGGCTTTTCGAACCTTTTTAGATCCTTTCTCATAGCCTTTCTAATAGCTGCATCAATCACAGTTTGGAGATTAACTCCATTAACCTTGAGATTCACCTTTGTTGCATCATTAGCATTTGTCGCACCATCGGTATTGCGACTGTTATGTGTCTCATTCAAGTTTGCCATACTTGAAGCTTGGCACTAAACACCAAAATTAAACAATTGCTTAATTGCATTTCTATAGCTAGTCATCGTCCTGATGACCAACATACATTAGCCATGGTATCCTTAAACCTTACCGGCTAATGGGGTATGAACATTCCTAATGAATGTCATTTGAATGTATATCAATTTACTTAGCCTAGGTCGCAAAAGATCCATCAATGGCAATTAAGGTTTGGACCGAGTCCATTACCCTTTTGACAGGAGATCACAATGTCATAACTGTCTTTGTCATATTGATGATTTTAGATAGCTCGAAGGCTTGCCACAATGGCTTTTACAATATGAAACATGAGTTCGTCTTGAATGATATAAAAATCATATGGCACGAAGGCCTTGTTGCAAAGGACATTATAAGATATGGCAACAAAAGCCTGTCATGGAGGACATTAATTTATAAGTCGCGATCTTATTAGATTAGGGACTTTAAGGTTCGAACGTAGTTCTTCACCTTTAGACAGGGAGTCATAGACTACAACTGTCATCGTCCTTGAACGACGATTCATTTTAGCACATAGGCAAGTCATGGGACATTACTAATGGATGTTTATATATATACACATATGTGTATATATATAATTATCGCAATTTAGTATATTTAGTCATGATCTCATCGATCTTATAGACTATAAGGCTTGGGCATTGCCCATCACCTTTGACGTTGGACCATAACGGTCACACATGTCAGTGTCTCTAATGGACAACATAGTATATAGCCCGTAGGCGGCATAATCTCTAATGGTGACTCAGGATAACGCCACCAAGGGTAATACAATGAACACACTTATATATAGGAAGTACCAGCGGCGTATCCACCATGTGCTTATTGTATTACTCTAGTTTTGTTATCTAAGCACCGAAAATTTATGCATAAATTATAACCATCGGGTCGTAAGTATTTCTTAAAATCTTACTATGAAGATAGGAAGGCCTAAGCCTGAACTTCAAATATCCTATAAAATAATACGATCACCGTATCAGTTGATATTAGTCATGATCGCACTGATCATACATCGACTATTAGGCTTGAGCATAACTCACTACCTTGGACATGGGATCAGAAGGATCACAACGTCAATGTCACTAATGGACAATATATTATACATAGCCCATAGGCGAAATATTATTAAGGATATTTACACATGATCATCTTTTTGATAATATTAGTCTTGATCGCATTGATCATATAGACTATGTGGTTTGAGCATAGCTCACTACCTTGGAATGGGATTCATAGGAGATCACCACTGTCCTTGTCACAATGGACAATATAATATGGCCCGTAGGCGAAAACATCTCTAACACTATGTTCCCGAGTCATTTAACAGGGGGAGGTGAGGGGAGGGGAGGGAAAGGAAAATTTTCTCTCCTAATCTCTCCAATTTGGGAGGATGAATATTTGGTCATATTTTCTTCCCTTTTCCCTCCCCTCCCCCTGTTAAATGAAACTCGGAAACATGGTTTTTCATATTTTTCATCTCTTTTCTCTCCCCTCCCCCTGTTAAATGAGACTCGGGAACAGAGTGTAAAGGATGTAAAATAATGTGATCATCGTATTTATACGATATTAGTCATGATCGTAATGATCATAGAGACTATTATGCTTGGACGTAGTCCAATATTCTTAGACAGGAGTCATAGACCACTACTGTCGTTGTCTTTATCAGACAACAAATTTAGCCCATAGGCACTTCATCACTAACGGATGTTTACATTTTGATCATCACATTGATGATACTTGCCAAGATCAAATTCGATCCAATAGGCTTTAAGGCTTGGACATGGTCCAAAATACCTTGATGGCTGGCGTGGTTTCTCAAGTCACACTGCCAGGAATGTTAACATGTTCTTAGATGTCAACAAGGATTAATTTGTCTTAATGGTCACACAACATTACCATGATCGCATTGATCATATAGGCTTGGAGGCTTGAACATAGTTCGCCACCTTTGGATAGGAGGGGTAACTCCTTTAACTATCATAGTAGAAGGAATAATTATCCTTAACTACCAAAAGTTTTGGCCAATTAATGTGGACTTGCCACTTGGCAGGGGTAAACCATTAAGAAGATCTTTTGAAATTTTTTAGCTGATCGATAAAGTTCGAATAAAATTCATACTAATGATTGATAAAGGACGATTTGAGTACCTATATAAATTTTTTTTAATTATTTTTTTTATTTTTTTTTTCAAAACTCCCAATAAATCATTAGGAAATTTTACCATAGTGCCTCAAACAAGACTTTTAATATCATACTTGTCCATAGAGGACTTAAAAGGAAATTATAAGTCCGGCTAGGGACTATAAAAATATCATATGTCCGTATAGGGACTATATTAAAATAGTTTGCCCATGAAAGGACTATAATAAAATATCAGGTCTACAAAGGTTGTGATGAAATATCATGTCCACTAAGGGACTATAATGAAATCTCGTGTCCACGTATGGAATATAATAAGGTATAATGTCCATGAAAAGACTATTTGAAGTATAATGTCCTCGAATGGACTATTATTAAAAGATAATATCTTCAAAGGGATTTTCAATAGGTAGACGTATATATTTATGGGGTCTTATCAAAAGAGGTAAGTCTATAAGGACTTTGATGAATTAATATGTCCACGAAGGACTACAATAATTAAATGCCCAAACAGGGACTTAAATGAAAAGAAGTATGATGGAAGGAGGGTCTTCTAATGTCTTCTTTCCCTTATTTTGATTGTTTCTTCATCTTTATTTGTCGTACGCGGTAGCGACTCTGAAGATTTTAGTGAATAAATAATATTTCAAATCAGGACCCATTGCAGAAGTAGAATCCAAGGATTCAATGATTAAAGGAATGACATGGATTATAGATTAGGTTTTGACTAGTATAGTCTAAGTTTGAAATTTGAAAACTCAGAGGTAAGAGATAGGGTTTAATGACACCCACATGTATCATCTTCAATATGGGAGCCTCAGGGACCTTCTGGTATGGATTGCGTAGTCTGGATAAGGGTTTAAACAAGTTTGGTTTTTGGGAATAGATTCATAAAGGTCTTTCCTCCAACTGGTTGTACGCTTATCCTAGCCGTGGTACGAAGCTTGGCCTTTCTAGGCTTCGGATGTGGAGAATTTCCATCGACAGCTTCCTTGCCTGGCGATATATTCAAAATACATAAAATCGAAAGCAATGTTTACTTAATAGGGATGAGAGCATTCCTATGTTTAGTCTAGACTCAGAAGATCTAAGGAATGTGCTACTGTGTCATTTAAGATTAAACACTAAGGGCTAGTGTTTAATTCACTCAAACGTTGGAACTGATACCAACCTGTCACACCCCGATATTTCCACGTATTACCGGTGGGCCTGGTGGGGAGTATCGTGACGTAGTTGATATCATCATAGACAATTTATCATGAATTTAAACTCAAATTAAGCCCCGTAGGGGTATTTTGGTCATTTACCTAAGGCATATAAACTACCTATCATACAACTAACTAAATGAAGTGACCATAAGGTATAACCTAGGAAGGTTATTCCCTATACAACTATGGTCACCTATTGTGTTTGGTCGGATCCTAATGATCGACCAAACGGGTCTAGTTCGAAAGTCTAAGCGGTTGTTTAGACCACTTATCTTACGACCCTACATAAGCACTAAACCTAAAGTGACGATTTAAACATGTTGAAACATGTTTAACGAAGTTAGAAAACAAGTTTGATATCAAGACAAAGGGTCTTGATACCCAAAAATAGTTTGGTTGCAAAATACGCATAAACGCGCATTTTGACCGAAACTATGACTCGTCACTAAGCCTAAATAATGTGGTAATCAGTAGGTATAGTCACAAGAGACTATAACCATCGTGATTACGCTCACGTTATGAAGTTCAAATGAACTTCGTGTTTACCATTGACTGGTCAAAGCAGAAAGTCAAACAATGTTTGACTTTCCCGCTTAAAAACGCATAAAAGAACGAAAGAAGCTTACAAAGGGTCCAAGCTAGGAAGATATTGATTCAAATTGCTCAGGTATGAAGTGTTAAACCCCAACTTAGAGATATTTGAATCAGATTGTGAGGAATGAGAATGAAGGTGTTGGGTTTATATAGATTTCGGTAAACCGTTAGGATCGTTCCTCGTAAACCGTGCTTGAATCATGACCTTACACTTGGGCCCAAGGTTTTAGAATACCATGGGAACATGTAAAACCATCAAATACCAGCTCATAGGGTGCAAAACTGTCACACCCCGATTTTCCACGTGTCACCGGTGGGCCCGGTGGGGGAGTATCGTGACGTGGTTGGCAACATAATAGTCAAACAACACAATATAATAATGCACAGCGGAAGCAAAAGATAAATATATTACATTCCGAATATAAGTAATGTCAAAGTATTACAACGGAAGGTAAAGGATCCACAGGCGGATCAAACAAAAGATACTAAAACTGTTCAACAGACTTCAGGCATCTAGAACTTGCAAGATTCCCTAATGACACCCTGAGCTCCCAGCCAATTATGCGTAGTACCTGTCACTTAACCTTTTGGAAAATACGTCAGTTTACACTGGTAAATACAATTAACTGACTCATTTTGGAAAAAGAGTTTGAAAAGTGATTCGAGTGCAAACGGCACAAAATATCTTGACACATTGATTAAAATGCACAGAGGCAAAATTAATCTTTTATACTTGGGACAATTCTATTAATAAAAATCTTGTATCCGATTTACATGGTTGTCCAACATTTAGGGCCGGTGATTATACAATACAAGCCGGACAAGATTAATCGACACACCACAAATATAATCTCACAAGAAGACACCCTTACGAGTGAGTATACGTTATACATATGCAACAGGAGGTGTTATGTCTACACCTTGTGCTTACGTCGTGGCCATTCACTTTTTAAAATGAGCCAAGGATATCCAGGACACGGTCATTAACCCCCAATGTTATTTGTTATCAATCAATACAGATTAAAACGGGATTATGCAATTTAATCATCTCCGATTAAAAGGTTTCTACACCCGACCAAGCGGTATTTTTATAATACCGTATCCCAAGCCCGTATAAGGGAAAATAAGTTAAAAGTATTTACCTGAGCTAGCAATGCAAATTATACTCAGCCGTATATTCTAATCAGCAAGCACGAGTACTTCTACTGGGGCTCTCAATCTGGAACAAAGGTTTTATTAACCTATTAGATTCCTAACGGGTCTTATTTAAGTCGTAACTTAGACCGGTTAGTTTTAAGGAAGGTTTATGGTTCAAACGCACGATTAAGCGAAGACCGGAATAGAATGTGATTTAGACCCTACAAGTTCGAAGATTTGTATAATATGGGTAAACTAAACACATTCTGGATTTTGAGATAAAGAGGATAAGGTTTGACCCGTTTCGGCTAATTTATGCAAACTAGTTACATAAACCGAACCGAACGCGCCAGAGGCGTAACGGGTAACCATAAGGGTCGCGAACAGGTTTCCTAAGTTAATATGCTTTAAATATGTTGTGATATCATTATGATATCTTCCATAATGCCCAAAACGAGTTTAATCATTAATTATGCCCCGTAGGGTATTTTGGTCATTTTAGAGATTATAAATGGGATTTAACGTAACCCCGATGTTCGGGACTGAAGTGATCAGTAAACAACTTATTTTTAACAGATTATGTTAGTTGGTAATAATCCTTATATGTCAAAATGGTTTTAAGCCTAAACTACGCGTATAATACGCGTATAAACCCGTTTTAAGCGACGTACGATTAAAAATACGATTCTGGGTTTTCTGATTAGTTGAACAGGCTCAAAACATTACATTTATTATTTAAAATCAGTAGCAATTGGATTCGCGTCAAAATTCCTTGTAGAAATCATTTTATGACCGAAAAGGGTAAATTCGGTATTAACCGAATTAAGGCGATAAGCCTAGCTTAAGACCAGTTTAAAAATAATTAAAAATCTTCAAAAATCCCAAAATATTATTTAACATTAGTGGGTAAAAGTTTTGGTACCGAAAATCGGGTTTAGATAGGCTATGCGCTAATCGCGCCGATTAATTAACAAGAGTTTATTATTTACGCTAATGCGCATATCTCCTAATCTGGACCTCAAATTGATGTCAAATTTTGAGGGCAAGTTTATAAATCAGTAGCCGAGGTCCTCGTCTACTCACATTGTCAAAATTCACGTTTTACGGATAAAAGGGCGTTATGGTCAATTTAAAGCATTTGACGGAAACGCGCGTACGAATCGGATAATCAACGACACAAGTACAGAGGCTTATACTATCATGTAACCCGGCCCTAATGAAACTTTAAGGCATGTCTAAACCTATCAAAATCGGATCAGAACCGAAGTCAAAGCAAAAAGTCAAACTATGCGCCTTTCGGTTCCGAATCGATCCTAAATTGGAATTCGTCGAATCAATCATGTTTAGTTATGTTCTAACATTGATTACTAAATCACATTATGGTTAAAACAGGTCACACGCCTCTCGTATCGTTAATTACCCGATTAAAGCTTCTGTTGACTTTTTCGGACAACGTTTGACTCGACAAACGACCTAGTTAGAGTGGAAACCAGGGGGAACCCTTTTGAGGGTTTATTACCCACATAATTACCGACTCATAACAACTTTCAATTCAAGATATGACTGGGCCGTTTATAACTAATCTCAAAGTCAATTGTTAATTACGATATGTTGACTTTTAAGCTATTTACAAAGCAAAACTAAATTAGAGAAGGTTAGGAATACTTACAAGTGTCTAATGGATGCTTAGGAAGGCTTGGGTCAGCTTTGGAAGCTCCACACTTGATCAAAAATGCAGATGAAGATGTGAGGAGTGTTGTGACTTGAAGGTGGCCTTTTATAGTGAATCAAGCACCACAATGTGTTGACAACAAGGTCTATCACACACCACAACAATTCAACATGTGTCCTAGTGTTCTAGGAGGTGTTTTAGGGGCCAAATGAAGGGGCAAGATCGATCTAAGTTGCATCCAAGTTCAAAGGGCAGACAAAGAATCAAGAAAATCTAATTTCTGACCAGATATGGCAGTGGCGTAGCGCCACTGCATGTGTATCATGTGCTCGCGCTACGCGAGCCCTCAGGGTCCTCCAACACATTTTTGTTAATTGCAGTTTAGGTCCCTGGCTCTTCAAACTTTGTAAAGACACTTGTTTATTGCGATATGGACCCTCAATATTGATCTATAAGGGCCTTAAGATATATACCCACTTCCTTAAGTCCCCGGGTAACTTTATTGTTACCCGAAAAGGCCTAACTTTCAACGTTGACACTTTAACCCCTCGCACACGAATTTGATCACAACTTTCTCATACGTTGACGAAACTTTATGAAATTTTAATCGTGTATTCTCGTGAGCATAATTAATCGTTACAAAGCTTCGGGCTTGTCAAAAGGTCACTCAGAGGTATAAATTAAACATGTTGACATATTTAGCCCCTGTAGTTTGTAATCTCTCACTTTTAGCTTCGTATGATCCATGATTTATTCGTTTGATGTTATAAACATCATGTAGGGTTATTATGAAGTATGTTTATCCATTGTTGTCATTTTGAACCCTTATTTTCACTTACTTTCTATGTTTGTCAACTTTAGTCCCTCTAAAGTATACTTTCTCACATTCAAGCTGATGACACGTGTCAATACACTATAGGACGTGAATTTTCGAGGTGTTACATCCTCACCCCCTTAAAAGAAATCTCGGCCCGAGATTTACCGAAATAAAGGAAGTATTCTCTGCCTAATAATGGCAACTTACAGATGATTAGGAATTTGTATGATCTTATTTGTTGTTTCCAATGCAACTTTCAGATCATGAATATTGGACTTACCAATCTATTGTCCTAACAACAGATGTTTAACATTTCATCTATACAAGGTCTCCAAAGGAGTAGCCTTAATACTTACATATCAATTATTAAGGAAAAGCTTATCTTAAGGTGGTTATTCCAACCATTACTTAACTAATATTAAGGAATAGCTAATCCTTGTCGTTAGTCGAACAATTCGATGATCCTGGGTAGCTGATGGCAAATTCTCAATCGTTGCCTATTTAGGGTTGCGGCATGCATGCCTAAGCAATATGAACCGTCTTTCTTATTTATTAATATAACACCCTCAGAATATTGAGTCTGGCTGTATGAGCCTATGTCTTAAAACCTACTTACTCAAGGTTTCGTTTATTCCATAATCAATATGGAGTTTTCACAATACTCCAGCCCACGGCGGGCGACAAATCTTAATTCTACCTGCCTTCCAGGAGGTAAGCAGGGATATCCTTTGAGAAGATAATTACGATACAAGGAGGCTACAGAGATTTTCCATATCTCAGGCTCCAGTTCATCCATCATTGTTCGTGTCAAATGAGTGACACCTTTATGTTACAAGTCCTCGAATTCCTTAATCGGGAACATTTACTTGAAAAAAAAAATTCCATTTTTGGATATCTTCTTTGAATACTACTAGTCGACTTTAGTACAATATGATCATTGGGATATCTTAGGGTTCCATGTATTAAACCTCCATGCTGATCAGACATGGAAATAATCTATGGGACACACTAGGATACGCCAATCCTCATATGACACTTTTATCAAACATAGTTTGGCATTCGCAGGCAATAGAAAACAATGAGAAAAAATAATTAAAACAACATATGTTGTCGTACTCTATGCAAAGAAAGAGTGCTCTTAGATTTTCGGAAGGATTCCTTGCCGATACGAGAAGAATCGGTTACTAAGGTTTCCTTGGTAATTATACTTTGTGGGTATAATAAAAATTTTGCTAAGTTTATGGTTCATGAAGATTTATTATTGCCCGTAATAAAACAGGACACTTAGCAGAAATTATCATTTATAAATGATAAGGAAGTTTATTGTACAAGTGCTTATAATTAATCAATAATGGAAGTTTCACAAACTAGGCACCTAGCTCAGTTGGCTAGGCGCGCGAAAGGGTGCGGCCGGCCTAGACCCGGGTTCGATTCCGGGGACGGTCAGTTCCACCATTTTTGCGACTTACCGATTTCTTAAGGGAACAGAAACTAGTTCTGGTAAATTTTCTACTTGTAAATTTTTCCTTACACTATATATATATATATAGGGTCCTTATGAAAAGTTTTAAAAACTTGATATACTTATAGTTATGAAGGATTTACTGGTATCCGAACCAAAATAAAAACTCTTAGCATCTAAATTATTGATAAAATGCCAAGGAATGTACCTGATGTCATTATTTATGGACTAGTTCAGGCATTTTAGGCGCTTTCAATTTTTGGCTTTTCTTCCTCAACCGCTTTTCCTTTGACAGATTTAGGGCACGTAGTCTTGATGTGGCCCTTCTCATTACAGCCGAAGCAGACTGCATTCATCATGCCCTTACAGTCCAACGTCTTATGTCCCTTAGACTTGCAGATCCCGCAATGTAGAGGTCGAGGCTGCGACTTGGATTTTGGTTCGAACCTGCATTTCCCATGATGGCGCTTCTTGCAGGTCTCACATACTGGTTTCTGGTCGGACTTTTGTTTGTTCTTTTTCTTAGAACTCTGGGAGTTATCTACCTCCCTTTTCCTTTTTAGTTCATCCTTTGCAACAGAGGCATGAACGGGATCCTCCTTAAGAGTAAGGAAGTGTGGTCCTAGATAAAATTTAGACCGAGCAGCATGGGGCTCCTTGAACTTTTTCACAGCCTTCTTCACAGCTTTTCCAACAGCTGCGTCTATCATAGTTTGAAGGACATCTTTGGAAATTCTAAGGTTCACAATTTCAGCATCATTAGCATGCGTCGTGCCATCAATGGCGCGATCGACTGTTGTCTTATCCGAGTTTGCCATACTTCCTATTGGTTCCTAACACCAATAAAACGATTTCTTAGTTGAAATTAAACAACTGCTATTTCTCATTCTGATGGCCTTAATATATACTAACCATGGTGCCAATAACCTATACAGGCTATTATAGCACTAACATTCTTAATGAACATTATTTAAAATATAGCAATATTACTTAGCCTAGGTCACAAAAGACCATCAATGGCATTAAAGATTTGGACCTAGTCCATCACTTCTCTGACAGAGGATCAAAACGTCACATCTGTCTTTATTATATTAAGGAATTTAGGTAGCTTGAAAGCTTGCCATAGGAATATCAGAAAAGAGCGATTCCTATTAGGTATAAAATATCCATCTAAGGTTTGTTGGATCACTTTCTAAAGTATCATCGGCCAATTTATATCTCGTATTAAATGACTGAAGTCCTACTAAGACGGAGACAACAGTTCCCAACAGTGATCGTTCATTATTGAATCACATGTGTCAGCATCAAATGAATTTCTGCATAAACTGATTGATAAGGAAAAGTACCTGCTATATAGTTATCCTTCTGCACCACCCCCTGGCGTTCATCCGGAAGACTTATGCGTTTGTTTTCCTGGCCTCTCCAGGCTTCTTTATAAGCTTTGGGCAGTTGGTTTTGATGTGCCCTTCTTCGTTACAATTGTAGCATGTGGCGTTCTTTAACCCCTTGCAATCTAAGGTTTTGTGACCCTTGGTCTTGCAGATTCCACACAATTTAGCACGTGGGTCTATTGTACATTTTCCATAATGTTGCTTTTTGCAGTTACTGCATTTGGGTCTGTTATCAGACTGACTCGAGTTCTTCCTAAACTCGGAATCCTTCCCGCGCTCCGAGCTTCCCTTCTTCTTCTTGTTAGCTTGATGAGATTTTTCCTCCTCTCTTTCACTTCTTCTTTCGCCAGAAGCCTTAACAGACTTAATTCTGATTGCATCTAAGGTGAGAGATAAGGATAAGTCCACCACGGACCTATATGTGGTTGGCCTAGATGCTTTAACATTCCCTTTTATCTCTGGTGCTAGGCCTCCAATGAAACGCGCTATGCGTTTAGGTTCAGGGGTGACTAGATAAGGAACCAGGCGGGACATAGTGTTGAAACTTGTCACATATGCCTGACAATCCAAATTCTCCATGACCAGAGTCAAGAAGTCTGATTCTATCTTTTCTACTTCATGCTGGGGGCAATAGTTTTCCTTGACTAAAGCAACAAATTGCTCCCAAGATAAGTTGTAGAGTAGAACCTTTCCCGTGGCTTGGAGCAATGATCTCCACCATGCCAACGCTTCTCCTTTGAATGATTGTGAAACAAATTTCACAACATCTTGCTCCGCACAACCGCTGACGTCAACAACAGCGTCCATCTCATCGAGCCATGTCATGCAATCGATGGCTCCTTTTTCTCCTGTAAAGTCTCTGGGCTTGCAGGAGACAAAATATTTATATGAACAGGTCTTAACTGGTGCCTCTTGATGAAACACAGCTTGTCTAGACGGAATACTCCTTTGATTTGACAAGTCATGAACATCGTCCTCCTTTGACTCATGTGTTTTAAGAGGGGGCTTACAACTAGCCGCAGATAGAGTCTTAGAGTGGGTATCATTTGACTCATCATACTGTCGATCAAGTGCTCGAGCAACTGCATAATCTATTATTGCCTGTAGTTCTGCTCCAGTTACATTAATTCTGGTAGTATCATTGCTCTCCTTCAAGTGACTGTTAACTTCATCTAATCCAGCCATGTAGCTTGATTGCTACATAAGTATTAACAATGATTTATTCAGAGATTAATATGGAATCATCATCTTTGACGATTTATCAACCATGGTAATATAAACCATATTGGTTAACTTATTAGTTATATTAAATTAGTATTTTCCATTATAATTTATCCTAGTTATAAAACATTAAGGATATTAAAGTGGCGCATAAGGCCTAGTCACAAGGACAGTTCTAAAATTTATAAGCCATGATTTCAGAGAATCTAGGCATTAAGGTTTGAATCACGTTCATTACCTTCTCTTGACAGGGAGTTGTAGACTTCAACTGTCTTTTGTCCTTTAGGACCATAGATATAGCCCGTGGGCATTTCCCTTCTGAGGGATGGTTATAATATGATCATCTTCTCAGATGCTATTAGTCGAGATCGTATGGATCCTACCGACTATTATGCTTGGACCTGGTCCAACATTTTTGGACAGGAGGTCAAAGACCACCACTGTCGTTGCCTTTTCGGACAACAAGTTTAGCCCATAGGCACTTCATTACTATCTGATGTTTATAAAATGATCATCTTAAAGGATGACACAAGCCATGATTTCTAATTCACTAGGCTAGATAAGAAAATTGGAAGAATCCAATATAAGGATGACTGTTGTGATTTTATCGAATCACATTTGTCAGGAGTGCTAACACGTTCTTAGGTGTTAACAAGGATTTGAATCTCTTGAGTAGGTTTCATCATCCTGGCCGCGTAGGCTAGGTTTCACCTTTAAGATTCTCTTTAAAATGCCTACTGGCAGGGAAGGAAGGATATTTATTTTATTCAGGATTTTTATCATAAATCCTAATTTATAATTTAATAATAGCACTAATGGCCTAGTCGCGTAGACAAGTTTAATTTATAAGCCATGATCGTCTGGGATCGAGGCATTTAGTAATAGCACAAAAGGCTTAGTCACGTGGACAAGTTTAATTTATAAGCCATGATCATCTGGGATCGAGGCATTTAGTAATAGCACAAAAGGCTTAGTCACGTGGACAAGTTTAATTTATAAGCCATGATCGTCTGGGATCGAGGCATTTAGGTGTGAATCAAAGTTCATTACCTTTTCTTGACAGGGAGCTGTAGGCTACCACCGTCTTTAGTCTCAGAGGACGTTAATTATAGCCCGTAGGCACTTCCCTTCTAAGGGATGTTATTTTTTTCATTCATTTCGTATTTCATGTTTAGAATGAAAACTTAATTTAATCAATCCATTAAATGAAAATAAAAGTACAGAGTTGCCCTAAGCGGGTCTTTGAAAGGAATAATACGTCCTTAAAGGGACTGAAAGATAAATATGTCCTTATAAGGACTAATAAGGAAACGATCTTCAGTAAAAGGAGTTTCTTCTTCATTTTATTTCTGAATGCATTCTCCTTGGATGCTCGTTTCATTCTAGCTGCGGTACGAAGCTCAGCATCTCAGGGCTCCGGGTGTGGAGAACTCCTTATTACGGCTTCTTCGTTTGGCGACGTATCCAATAAAAAATTTTTTTTTGGAAGTAAAATTTCCAGATTAGGATTGAGAATATTCCTAAGTTAAGTCTAGACTCAGAAGTTTAGATATGTGCAATTGTGTAACTGAGATTAAACACAAAAGGCTAGTGTTTAATTCACTCAGTGTTGGCTCTGATACCAACCTGTCACACCCCGATTTTCCACGTGACACCGGTGGGCCCGGTGGGGGAGTATCGTGACGTGGTTGGCAACATAATAGTCAAACAACACAATATAATAATGCACAGCGGAAGCAAAAGATAAATATATTACATTCCGAATATAAGTAATGTCAAAGTATTACAACGGAAGGTAAAGGATCCACAGGCGGATCAAACAAAAGATACTAAAACTGTTCAACAGACTTCAGGCATCTAGAACTTGCAAGATTCCCTAATGACACCCTGAGCTCCCAGCCAATTATGCGTAGTACCTGTCACTTAACCTTTTGGAAAATACGTCAGTTTACACTGGTAAATACAATTAACTGACTCATTTTGGAAAAAGAGTTTGAAAAGTGATTCGAGTGCAAACGGCACAAAATATCTTGACACATTGATTAAAATGCACAGAGGCAAAATTAATCTTTTATACTTGGGACAATTCTATTAATAAAAATCTTGTATCCGATTTACATGGTTGTCCAACATTTAGGGCCGGTGATTATACAATACAAGCCGGACAAGATTAATCGACACACCACAAATATAATCTCACAAGAAGACACCCTTACGAGTGAGTATACGTTATACATATGCAACAGGAGGTGTTATGTCTACACCTTGTGCTTACGTCGTGGCCATTCACTTTTTAAAATGAGCCAAGGATATCCAGGACACGGTCATTAACCCCCAATGTTATTTGTTATCAATCAATACAGATTAAAACGGGATTATGCAATTTAATCATCTCCGATTAAAAGGTTTCTACACCCGACCAAGCGGTATTTTTATAATACCGTATCCCAAGCCCGTATAAGGGAAAATAAGTTAAAAGTATTTACCTGAGCTAGCAATGCAAATTATACTCAGCCGTATATTCTAATCAGCAAGCACGAGTACTTCTACTGGGGCTCTCAATCTGGAACAAAGGTTTTATTAACCTATTAGATTCCTAACGGGTCTTATTTAAGTCGTAACTTAGACCGGTTAGTTTTAAGGAAGGTTTATGGTTCAAACGCACGATTAAGCGAAGACCGGAATAGAATGTGATTTAGACCCTACAAGTTCGAAGATTTGTATAATATGGGTAAACTAAACACATTCTGGATTTTGAGATAAAGAGGATAAGGTTTGACCCGTTTCGGCTAATTTATGCAAACTAGTTACATAAACCGAACCGAACGCGCCAGAGGCGTAACGGGTAACCATAAGGGTCGCGAACAGGTTTCCTAAGTTAATATGCTTTAAATATGTTGTGATATCATTATGATATCTTCCATAATGCCCAAAACGAGTTTAATCATTAATTATGCCCCGTAGGGTATTTTGGTCATTTTAGAGATTATAAATGGGATTTAACGTAACCCCGATGTTCGGGACTGAAGTGATCAGTAAACAACTTATTTTTAACAGATTATGTTAGTTGGTAATAATCCTTATATGTCAAAATGGTTTTAAGCCTAAACTACGCGTATAATACGCGTATAAACCCGTTTTAAGCGACGTACGATTAAAAATACGATTCTGGGTTTTCTGATTAGTTGAACAGGCTCAAAACATTACATTTATTATTTAAAATCAGTAGCAATTGGATTCGCGTCAAAATTCCTTGTAGAAATCATTTTATGACCGAAAAGGGTAAATTCGGTATTAACCGAATTAAGGCGATAAGCCTAGCTTAAGACCAGTTTAAAAATAATTAAAAATCTTCAAAAATCCCAAAATATTATTTAACATTAGTGGGTAAAAGTTTTGGTACCGAAAATCGGGTTTAGATAGGCTATGCGCTAATCGCGCCGATTAATTAACAAGAGTTTATTATTTACGCTAATGCGCATATCTCCTAATCTGGACCTCAAATTGATGTCAAATTTTGAGGGCAAGTTTATAAATCAGTAGCCGAGGTCCTCGTCTACTCACATTGTCAAAATTCACGTTTTACGGATAAAAGGGCGTTATGGTCAATTTAAAGCATTTGACGGAAACGCGCGTACGAATCGGATAATCAACGACACAAGTACAGAGGCTTATACTATCATGTAACCCGGCCCTAATGAAACTTTAAGGCATGTCTAAACCTATCAAAATCGGATCAGAACCGAAGTCAAAGCAAAAAGTCAAACTATGCGCCTTTCGGTTCCGAATCGATCCTAAATTGGAATTCGTCGAATCAATCATGTTTAGTTATGTTCTAACATTGATTACTAAATCACATTATGGTTAAAACAGGTCACACGCCTCTCGTATCGTTAATTACCCGATTAAAGCTTCTGTTGACTTTTTCGGACAACGTTTGACTCGACAAACGACCTAGTTAGAGTGGAAACCAGGGGGAACCCTTTTGAGGGTTTATTACCCACATAATTACCGACTCATAACAACTTTCAATTCAAGATATGACTGGGCCGTTTATAACTAATCTCAAAGTCAATTGTTAATTACGATATGTTGACTTTTAAGCTATTTACAAAGCAAAACTAAATTAGAGAAGGTTAGGAATACTTACAAGTGTCTAATGGATGCTTAGGAAGGCTTGGGTCAGCTTTGGAAGCTCCACACTTGATCAAAAATGCAGATGAAGATGTGAGGAGTGTTGTGACTTGAAGGTGGCCTTTTATAGTGAATCAAGCACCACAATGTGTTGACAACAAGGTCTATCACACACCACAACAATTCAACATGTGTCCTAGTGTTCTAGGAGGTGTTTTAGGGGCCAAATGAAGGGGCAAGATCGATCTAAGTTGCATCCAAGTTCAAAGGGCAGACAAAGAATCAAGAAAATCTAATTTCTGACCAGATATGGCAGTGGCGTAGCGCCACTGCATGTGTATCATGTGCTCGCGCTACGCGAGCCCTCAGGGTCCTCCAACACATTTTTGTTAATTGCAGTTTAGGTCCCTGGCTCTTCAAACTTTGTAAAGACACTTGTTTATTGCGATATGGACCCTCAATATTGATCTATAAGGGCCTTAAGATATATACCCACTTCCTTAAGTCCCCGGGTAACTTTATTGTTACCCGAAAAGGCCTAACTTTCAACGTTGACACTTTAACCCCTCGCACACGAATTTGATCACAACTTTCTCATACGTTGACGAAACTTTATGAAATTTTAATCGTGTATTCTCGTGAGCATAATTAATCGTTACAAAGCTTCGGGCTTGTCAAAAGGTCACTCAGAGGTATAAATTAAACATGTTGACATATTTAGCCCCTGTAGTTTGTAATCTCTCACTTTTAGCTTCGTATGATCCATGATTTATTCGTTTGATGTTATAAACATCATGTAGGGTTATTATGAAGTATGTTTATCCATTGTTGTCATTTTGAACCCTTATTTTCACTTACTTTCTATGTTTGTCAACTTTAGTCCCTCTAAAGTATACTTTCTCACATTCAAGCTGATGACACGTGTCAATACACTATAGGACGTGAATTTTCGAGGTGTTACATCCTCACCCCCTTAAAAGAAATCTCGGCCCGAGATTTACCGAAATAAAGGAAGTATTCTCTGCCTAATAATGGCAACTTACAGATGATTAGGAATTTGTATGATCTTATTTGTTGTTTCCAATGCAACTTTCAGATCATGAATATTGGACTTACCAATCTATTGTCCTAACAACAGATGTTTAACATTTCATCTATACAAGGTCTCCAAAGGAGTAGCCTTAATACTTACATATCAATTATTAAGGAAAAGCTTATCTTAAGGTGGTTATTCCAACCATTACTTAACTAATATTAAACATATTGACACTTTTAGTCCCTCTAACTTGCAAAGTTGCGCGTAACTTTACTTATAGGCATAAAAGCCCTTAATGGCCAATATTAGGCATTCCCAAGAGTATAATCAATTATCATGAAGCTCTCGGTTTGTTAAAAGGTCACTCAGAGGTAAGAATTAACATGTTGACGCTTTTAACCCTTCATCGCGCAAACTTTCAATTAATTACGCAAACGGCTACTCTTGATCAACAAGTGGCTCATTTGTGAACATGATTACCGTGTAACGTTATTCAGAGACTTATAATAAGCATGTTAACATTTCCAGTCCTTCTATAATCAAAGTTTTTGATTTTTCGCAAAATTAGTCCCTCAAATTCAACGTTTGACTTTATTAGGGTTTATTACATGTGCCAATACATTATTGGACGTGATTTTACGAGGTGTTACACATTCACCCTTCGTTTAGCAATATTTTGGTTTATTATGCCGTGAAAAAAGGCGGTATTTTCGTCTCCCTCCACCGCCCATTTTACCCTAGATTTTTGTTTTAGATCACTTGCAATAGACATATTATTCTCCTGGACCCTGTTTGCCCAATCTGCCTTCTGGTGGATCTCAATTGTAGAAAGAGGTCTAGTCTCTACAATTTTGTCCAGAAAATCCAACTTGGCTTTTAAGTCATTCAACGTTGCGTTCTCCTTTTCCTTTTCCATTTTAATTCAAGCCTTAATCTTCTCCTTGACATTTTTTAGTTTCCCAGCTAGCATTTTATCTGGTGGCCCACCGCCCGTTTCCTCTTGGAGAGCCGAAATGACCGCAGAGTCAAACCCAGGTCTATTGAGCCAAGAATTAAAAAAGTGAAGGGGTATATACCCATCGTTACATGAACCTGTGGACAACGTAATCGGACTATGATCCGAAAAACACCTAGGAAGAGCGATAACCTTTGCCTCTGGCCATTTGTCATAAAAATCTTGGTTCACAAGGAACCTATCAATTTTTCTCAGTTTATCCCCCAAAACTCTTGTTAATTTTCTCCCCCCCCCCCCATCACTTATTCAACCAGGCCCGAATTTACAATGAAATCATTGAAAGCAGAGGCACATGTTGGATGGAAATCCGTTTTTAGACGTTCCTGCGGGGAACGAACTGCGTTGAAGTCCCCATTAGAATCCATAATCCGCCAATTGATTCCATAGTATGCCCGATCTCTTCCCACAGTACCTGTTTTGACGTTATGCCTTATGGGGCATAGACGTTCCCAACGTGAATCGGTACGTCAACCCCCACCATAAAGCCAGAAACCACTAGGAAATTGCGGTTCCTTATGACTTGAAATTTCATGAAACTAACCGGATCCCAGATGCTAATTAAACCACCGAACCGGCCTTCTGCGTTGGATTTATGCTTGTTACAAGAACGCGGTGTTAATGGTTACTGTACCAAGATCTTTTGTTAGAAGGGGGTTTTACATCGAACCTGCTGATTTGCCATAGCAGACAGAAGTTATTGCTAGGGCTGCTTGAATCCTTACAAGGTTTAGGACATTTTATGTATAAATTTGATGTTTTAAGGTTGTTCGGATTCAGAAAAATTATAGGCATTGCTTTGGGAAAATATTATTGGTGTACAAATATGCTTTGGGAAAATATGCAACTCCGATGAGGTGGTGCCGGAAGTAATGGTTATGGTGGTGGTGGTTGGGTTCTAGTGAATGTGGGTTCCGGTGGGGTGGTGACCGGTGGTGGTGAGGTGGTGGGTGGTGGTGGTTGGTGATGGAGAATGGAGAAGATGAATCTGATGTAGAGAAAGAGAGAAGAAAGAGGAGAGTGTGTAGAGAGAGAAGATGAATATGACAGTGTGTATATAACATATAAATATTTTTATAATTGAATTACCAAAATGCCCCTACATTTATTCCTAAATTACCAAAATGCCATTCTAATTAACAGACATTATGGATGAAGTTAAGGCCATGGAGCAAAATGGAAAAAAAACATGGTAAACTATTAGAGTAAAATGACTATTTTTAAAGGATTGGGACAAAACCATTAAAACGGTCAAACCACATAGAGCAAAACGGAAGTTTACTCTTATATATATAATAATTACTTTAGTAATATCTTTTAATCCATCATCTTATAAATACATCCACCCGTTGGTATTTCATTTCCTTTCGATCAAACATCTTTTCTGCAAATATGTCATGTCGCGATGAAGCGAACCAAATTCTGAACGAACAACATAGGTACATGTGTCGATATGATCCGAATAGGTACAATATTCGTTTTTATGGATTTTGATCGATGTAAAACACATGTCGATATCCTCTAGGGATTATCACAATTTCTATTTTTAGATAATATCTTTCGGTTGCTATACTGGGTGTTGATACCGTACCAATACCATAACGAACCAAATCATCACCGACAAAATTCGTGTTGGAATGCGCAGGGAATTCTATTAAAACTAATAGACTGACCAGGAACAATAATATATATAGTGGGTGTTTGGGTTAGCTTATTTTGGAGCAACTTATAACTTATTGACTTATAAAAGTTAATAAGTTGTTTTTAGAGTGTTTGTATTATCTTATATAAGTTATTTTTGTGTGTGGAGGAGTTGTTTTTGAGAAGTTAGAATTTCTAACTTAAACTTATTGACTTATATAAGTTAATAAGTTGTTTTTGAGAAGGAATCCCAAACACCCCCATATATATAACTTTTTTTTTTCAAATTCAATTTCATCTCTTCCCGTTTAAATAACATACTATTTTAACCTTTTTAGTTTTCATTTAATTTCCTTCCATATATTGTGTTCGTCAATTTTAGAAAAGAAAAAACTTAATACGTGGTTATGCTCAATTTCTTTTTTGACGTTACAGCATAAACATTGTTGATTACAGAGTTGCATTTCAAAGAGAGTGTTTTTTGTATTGTAGGCTATACAAGTCTCGGTACCATGCCGAAACAAACCGAATCCGACCTAACATCGGTACCAGTATTCGTTTCCATTGTTTTCGACATCTGTGACACACATGTCGATAGCCTTTTTAACATATCACAAGTTCACAACTTTTTCGCTCGCTTGCTATAGCGCTTACCGGTATCATAACCAACAAAATTGATATCGACTGAATTTCCGTCAGGTACGGGGAATCCCACTAGTTAAATTAAAGAATAAAGAAAGAAGGAGAGCTAGCTAGAATAAAACAAAGGACACGTGGTGGTAGGAAAAGATAGGCAAGTGATACGTGTCGTCGATTAAAGAAGCAGAACATTTAGCTAGCTAATACTTGATAGATTGTTCAGTGTTGGGAATGATCATGCACCGATCGATGAAGAGAGGGCAAGAGAAAGAAATAAAAATGCAACCAGAAGAAGAAGAAGAAGAGGAGAATACACCGGATGTCGAGATTCAGGTATCTTACAGCTCAACTATCTATATATATATATATGCGTGTGTATGTATGTATGTATTTATGGAATTGAATAACCGATGCAGGAAAGAGGGGATATATATTGGCTGGAGATATTTGGACACCCATCGCGCCTATTTTCACACCTTTGGTGCCCTAGACGCCTCGTATAGGTCTATACGAGGCGTCTACGCACTGAATTCAAGGGGGTCTGAGAGGGTGTCAGGCACAAAGTTTAAGGAACCCTAGACGCCTCGTACAGAGCTATACGAGGCGTCTAGGATTGGGTTTTTTTTTTGGCTGAAATGAGGGGTGTTTTGGTGGGTTTTGGTATGGTTTTTGGATAGTTTTTAAAGATGTGTTTTTTGTTGAAAATTTTTTTGTTTTTAAAAAAACTTATTTTTTTTTGTTTTTTACACTATAAAAAAGTTTTTGTTTTTTAAAAATGAACTATTTTTTTGTTTTTAAAAAAATGATGGGTGTTCAAATATTCAAAACATATTTTGTTTCCGTATTATCTCAATTTAAGACAACAATCATTAAGTAACCGAATAATTGAAAACAAACATAAATATGACATAGATAAGATAACTTTGTACATCCATAACAAAAATAAATAAGATAAGTTTGTACATCCATAATAAAAATAAAAACAACAACAGGTCTATGCATCCGAATCCGAATCTGGCTGCTGCGGCTGCTGCTGCTGATGTGGTGCTCGAGGTGGTGGGAGCGGTATCGCGGGTAACCCATCTCTCTCACGTCTATCCTGCAGCTCCCGAACCACCCAACCTATCAAATCGCTGAGCCTGTCAAGCTCTACTCGTACCTCCGGATGTAGCGGCGCAGGTCCTGGGGCATGACCTGGAATAGCGTGACGTGGAAACTGAGGCGCCCCGGCAGGTGGCGGTGGCTGTGGCACCGCTGCACCGTCTACATCCTCCGGAGGCTCCTCCACAGGCACTATATCAGCAGGATCTACAGGAGGATAAACGGGCTCGAAATGCTCTGGTAGTGCCTCCTCTGTCCATATGCCCCCGGTCGAACGGTTTTTAAACCGCGGGCCAACTGGAAACCTCCTGATTACCTTCATCCCCCACAGCGACTGCATACCCATCCGCGTCGGCATGACTGGCGGCGTCCGTAGATGTGGGTCCTCGTGCAGCACGAGGCCAAATGAACGGGCAATGACGGTCACGTACGCCCCGCCATACAAAAATCCGCGCTCCTGCCGGTGATGGGCGGAGGCGTAGTACTGGGCTAGACCGTGTGCTAGCGCGCACGGCCTCCTATACAACAAACAGTAAAGGAAAAAAAGATCTGTGGTCGTACACCACTCACGGCTGTACCCGCGCGCTGAGATAGAAGTAGTGAGCAAATGGTGCAGATACCTGCAGATAGTGTTAGTGTTAGCGAAATACAGAAATAGAGATAAATAAACAATGCACATAATCACAATAATTTCCGTAATAAACGTACGTACCTGTATAGTGGGTCCGCAACAAACGACACCCTCCCCTTCGACTTATCGTGCTCCCAATGATCTGGCCCCGCAATCACCTGCCAAAACCCTAGAAGAATGGGTTTTTCAACCACCACTAGCCCCGCTGTGTAAACCTCAGTCTCGATCTCCCCCTGCATGTATAAACCAGAACGCACCGCAAAGTCTGCTAGCGTCATCGTACGCAAAACGCCAGCGAGCCTGAAAGAAATCTCAGGCGGAGGGGGAGCACCTGGGTACGGCAGCGGCACTGGGACCCCAGGAGGGTGAAATGTGAATGACGAAAGGAACTCGACCAGCAGCTCCCTATAGGTCGGCGTGTGCGCCAAATCGAAAAGACGATGCCACGGCGAATCGTCTGGTACATACCGACGCACTCTATCCGTCTCAGCAAGCTGGTGCATCGCATCCCAGTCGATCGCTGCATGCGATCCAATGTACATCCTCCGAAGCTTCTGGCAATGGCGGGCGGCATCGGTGCCCGCGGGAAACTCTAGATACGGACAACCCTGCAGCGTATCCAGAGGCGGTCGCCGTCTCCGTCGTGGACCCTCCTGAACCGGCTGAATCTGCTGAGCCGGCTGACCCCCCTCAATCTCTATCTCAATATCATCGCCCTCCATAATCAATCTGCAAATAATAAATAATAATAATAATAATAATAATAATAATAAATAAAAATAATAATAAATAACAATAACAATAATAATAAATAATAGTAATAATAAATAATAATAATAATAATAATAAATAACAATAACAATAATAATAAATAATAGTAATAATAAATAATAATAATAATAATAATAATAATAATAAACAATAATAATAAATAATAGTAATAATAAATAATAATAATAATAATAATAAATAAAAATAATAATAAATAACAATAACAATAATAATAAATAATAGTAATAATAAATAATAATAATAATAATAATAATAATAATAAATAAAAATAATAATAAATAACAATAACAATAATAATAAATAATAGTAATAATAAATAATAATAATAATAATAATAATAATAATAATAATAACATTAACAATAATAATAACAACATTAATAATAACAATAATAATAAAACTAATAATAATAATTAATTAAAAAAAAAAAAAACACAGAGCCTCGTATAGCCCTCGTATAGGGCTATACTCGGCGTCCTGTTCTTCCACATTCATCTTCAACCTCAAAACTCATACCCCCAAACCCCACAAAAATCAAATTTCAGGGCAAACCTACGGTCTAAAGGCAAAAACATGGCAAAAATACTAAACTACGGGGCGAAATACGTACCGGTGATACTTCAAATCTTCGAAAATCCGGTCGAGATACGTATCCGAGGCGTATAGAGGTGTATTCTCCGTATGTGTGTTTGTTTTTTGTTTGGGGGTTATAACCTGCCTCGTCTAGACCCCCCCTGTGTTATACGAGGCCTAGACGCCTCGTATAGCTCTATACGAGGCGTCTTCCTTTTTTATTAAATGACCATTTAGCCCCTGGTATGCCCCCAGTATAGGCATTATTCAGGGGCAAAATGGTAATTAACCATTCCAAAAAGATATTTCTGGAATGGTTAATTACCATTTTGCCCCTGAATAAAGTCTATACTGAGGGCTTTCCAGGGGTAAAATGGTAATTTAATAAACTTTTTTTAATAATTAAAAAATCTCAAAATTTAAAATTTCAAAAACCCGCTCAAATAGACGTCTCGTATAGATCTATACGAGGCGTCTGTGGATACGGAAATGACCTTTTAGCCCCTGAAATAAGCCTAGATTGGGGGCCTAACAGGGGCAAAATGGTCTTTTGGGCATAGCTATACGACGCGTATAGCTCTATACGCGTCGTATTTTTTTAATTTTTTTAAAAAATGATATTAAACTGTTTTAATTATTGAAAAATGATACAAATTATAAAAAAAATTATAGAAATTGTAGAAAATTATAGAAATTAATAAAAAAAAAACATTCAAATTACAAAAATCATTCTTCCGTATCACTATCGATGTAATTAAGACTGGGGTTTGATCTTGGCGGAGGATTTATTATCGATGTATACCATTCTAGACGTGGCAAGTACATATCTTCCCATTGTTTCGTATGGGGTGTTCGGTTGGTCAAGCATAGCCCGTGTGCTGGTGGCATTGGATAATCCCCTTCCAGCTTAACATGTATGAAGTGGTTCTCGTTTACATGTGTAAGCGTTATGAACAATGATTGTTGATTAGCCGGAGGACTTAGTATCGGGAAGAAAGTGGAACTCGCACCCATGGTTGTCGTTAACAGGTGCACCCCGATACCGTACGTTTGTGCAATAAGAAGTCCTGCATAGGGGACCTTATAACCGACTGTTGAGAGGCTTGTGACGGAACGTACGAGCTGTGACGAGGTTTGTCGTACTTACTTTGTCGGGAACCTTCAAAGCACGTGTTTGCATCACCGAATGAACTTCTCCTCAATTCTTCATCTATACGAGAGGCCTCGTCCAACCTTTGTTGTACCTGCTTTGTTGTTGGTCGGCCACGAGTATTTTGTTGGACAACCGGTGGTTTCTTGGTAGATTTCTTTGGAGTCAACACCGCTTTAATCTTTGAAATCAGGCTTTTTTGCTGAGCTGGGGGGTGCGACTCTAATTGTTATCTAACAATGTTTAGCTCTTCGACCACGTCCACGTCATCGTCTATCAATTTACAACTTTGGAAGTTAAGTTTCCGCCAGAAGACGTCCACGTCTTCGAGTTGAATCGGACGCTCTGCACGGTTAAAAACAACATTGTTTAAGCACCCACACAAAGTTATCACCCCGCTCTTTACTAACAACGGCATGCGCGATAATAAACGATTTGTTGGTAGGCGTCATACCAACAATCTGGATAAAGGGCATATTGTATATGTTTGTCTTGTACGTCGCATCGATCAGCATGACGTGGGGGAATGCACGCCACATGTCTCTCGAGTACCGATGAAGAAAGAAGATCTCTGTTACGATCTCTGTTCCGGGTTCCTCCCGTGTCTCGTAAATAAAGTCGTTGTTTATCAGCTTGTCTTCTAGTGACTGCATGGGAGTCAATCCTTGTCTTTGTTCGGCTCTAATCTTCGCCACAACGTTTTGAACGTCTTTCAGAACATGAAACCTGTCGGGGTCCTGCTTCCTTATCGTTTGAAATATTTTGCGCGACTCCATGTTTTGAGCTGTCAGCTGCTCGATCAGTTTCATTTCGCTTGGAGTAAACCTTCGCACAAACGCGTGGGCCGACAGGTCCTCACAAAGTTCGTGGTTATGTTCAATTTTTCCGTCTTTAATCTCCCAGGTTTCATACGGGTGGTTTCGCACAGCCAGTAGGTAAAACGGGCAACCGGTTTTTTTGCTTCCGGCTTTTCTAAGTGTTGCTGTAGTCTGGTGCTCACCAGCACGATCACATTCAAGCCATACCCTCCGGATTCTTCCACCGGTTTTCTTTGATCGACGGGTGACAATAACGAAACCATCCGCGTTTGCTATTTCTTGTATCCGATTCTTTAGTTCATCTAAAGAGTTGAAAACCTGTAACATTGACAATAATAATAAATAATTTTAATAAATAAATAAATAATAATAATATTAATATTAATAATAATACTAATAATAATACTAATAATAATAATTAAATAATTAAATAATACAAAAATAGTAATTAATACCTGCTTTTTTAAGTACGGACTGTCCTGGATGGGAGGTGTCTCACCACCATATCTACCATATCCACCATAACCACCGTCTCCTCCGTATCCACTGTATCCACCATCTCCTCCGTAACCACCGTCTCCTCCGTATCCACCGTCTCCTCCGTATCCACCGTCTCCTCCGTATTCACACCCGTATCTATAATCCGGATACCCTTGTTGCGTCAGATAACTTGGTTGACAAGCATGGTATGAGTCATCTACAGGGGCTGTTTCATCAACAGGGGGATGATTGTTCAAATCTAGAAACGGTTTGTTTTGTTCTCCTTGTATACTAGACACAACCTCCTCTTGCTCATTAGAATCGGGAACGCAAGACTCCTCCAAAATAAAGAACCGTATCATCATTAGTAAATAATAAACTAAAACAAAAACTAATTAAAACATTTAAGTACCTGTACCGTTACCGGATCGCTTTCGGGCACCCAGTTCTCGCTATAATACTGCCCGAAGACATAGTTACCGTCCCAGTATGATGACATTTAAGTACCTGTAATGAAAGAAGAAGAAGAAGCAGAACGATGAATAAGAAGAAGCAGAAAGATGAAGCACATTTAAATGTTGAGGATGCTCGGGTGTGGACAAAGCATAACTGTATGTTGCACTTTTTCATAAGTCTTAGACGCCTCGTATAGTTCTATACCCCTCGTATACCTTTTAGTCACTTGTCAAATGTACAGTAAAGCAGCCAATCAAGACGCCTCGTATAGGGCTATACGAGGCGTCTGAGTACCTCGTATCCATCCCTCGTACAGACCTATACTCCCCGTCTGATGTGACTGATTTGACATTGTGCTTTGGTGCAGAGATGGTCGGAAAAGTAACCCTATACGCCTCGTATAGATCTATACGAGGCGTCCTGAAGGGTGTCAAAATAGGCATAAAGGTGTGTAAATATGTAGACCCTGTATATTTCTTTTACAGACCAAAAGTAGGCGAAGAAGACCCACATACCTCCGATGACGTCCAGAGATTGTACATCGTTTTAAGGCCCCACACTTCCACTCAAGATAAGCAGCAGCAGCAGCAGCAGAAGAAGAAACAACCACCTCAAGTAATATAATATAATTAATCATCGATACCAAAATCAATACATAAATTATTATTATGTTGGTTAGGAGGACAAAAGTATGCTGCTGAGGTTGATTCTCATGGGAAAGAAAAGCCTTCCTGATCCAGCCAAGAGGAGTAGACCGTACTGGGGATTTGTGGAGTTGGTTACCACCAAGATTCAGGACATTAAAGATGCTCTTAAAGGAGGTTTGGATCCTAGTAACGGGTCGTATTCGTGGGTTGCTAAACCCTAAAATTTTACACGATTCCGAACCTGAAAATCGGGGCATACACATAAATAACACCACCCGTTTAGCCTGGTTTTTTTTTCTTTTTGTTTTTTACCCATATTAATATTCTCAAAAATAAAATTTACACAAAAAAATAAAATGTATATAAACAATTATATTTTAATTATAAAACTTATGTCGATTTCTCAATTTAATTATTTCATAATATACCCAATCAAACATAAAACACATTTTGAAAAAATATATATAATACAAATGAGTTAAACGTAGGGGTGCAAACGAGCCGAGCTACTCGAGCTCGGCTCGAAAAAAAACTTAAACGAGCTCAAGTCCGAGCCTAAAAACAAACTCGTTTAGTAAACGAGCCTGAGCCCGAGCTTCGCATATCGAGCTCGAGCCGGCTCGCGAGCCTAATCGAGCTTTCTGTTTATATATATTTTTATTAATATATTAAACATATATTTATATAATAATAATTATCATTTATATAAATATAAAAAATAACTAAATTATATGTATAATAATAATTATAATTAATATAAATTAATTAATAAATACTAAACGAGTCGAGCCCGAGCCGAGCTCAAGCTTGAAAAATTACCTTCGAGCCGAGCTCGAGCTTCAGAAATAAAGCTCGAATCGAGCCGAGCTCGAGCTTGTGCTTTCATATGTTAAACGAGCTCGAGCTCGAGCTCGAGCTTTCATATGTTAAACGAGCTCGAGCTCGGGCTCGGCTCGTTTGCACCCCTAAACGGTTCTACCCGGCGGGTTTGGGTTCAACCTAAAATTGACCCTCGACCGTTTAGACTAGACTCAAACCCGCGAATTTCATGTTAGGTTCGTGTCCATGACGTGTCAGAAATTCACCCCCTTAATCATAATTAACGCTCAGGCCGGTTTATTTGGATAATGTTATGGATTTGGTGTATTTATTTGTAGAGGAATATGATACAAAGACGAGGGGACACAGACACAAGCCTGCAGCAAGGGCATTAGGAGAAGGCATGTACCGAATACTTAAGCACCACAGCGGAAAGAAGCTGCACACCCATCTGATTTACAAGCTAGAATTCCCATCGGAAGGAGCAGAGAACCAACCACAGGAGGAGTTAAACGTAGAAAGGGAGGCGTCTTTCGTGATACAAATCAAGAATCCTACCCAAGGACAGTTTAAAACAAAGACTAAGAAGAAGAAAAAGGCGATATTTCCAGCCCACCTGCAAGGGCAGTTTGGAAAGCTACGTTACCACGTTGCAGACCCTCCAGACTTTCTAAACTACGAGGGTTGCGAGTTCTTACTCATATCGGCATCCGATGAGATACATGAGGAGCTAGGGTTGGAGATTGAAGTAGATCGTTCTTGCTCCGACCTTGTTAACACTTTTGGGGAGACCGTTTCTGCAGATGCTCTTCTCAGAGGCATTTGGGTTTGATTACGATTTACATACGAGTTGTGTTCCTTCTAGACTGTCTTCTAATTAGGCGTACGTAATGCATGTATGTATGTATGTATGTATAACTAGTAGGAAACCCGCGCGATGCTGCGGCCTCGTGTACTTTTGTAAGTTTCATTATTTGTATAATATTTTACAAAAGTTTTCTATGTTAATTGTTTTTATTTATTATCAAACAACTAAATTAACATCTTTACAAAAAGGGAACTTTTGAAATTATTGTTGTTATTATCTACATTATAAACTATCAACGGCTTTAGCGCCTCGTTTGTCACTAATTTACTATTCATTTGTTTATATAATAACAATAACACAAACATGATTTGGAAAAAGAAATAGTTTAGTTGGCTAATGGAGATGAATATATTTTTGAATAAGCTACAACTTATTTTATCTTCTCAAACCAACAAATCACCTACAATTTGTTTGTCCTTTGGTAGTTAACTGTAACTTAAAGCAAATGGTATACTAATGTAACTCTACAACACTGTTAGGCCAAAAGCTTATGATAGCACATATAAAACAGTATAATTAAGCAAAAAGCCAAAAACATAGCTACTTGAATCTTTGCTAACACAATAGACCACACATTAGGGGTGCTAGCCTTTAAGGTTGATTACTTGACACTAACCACTTACAGTTTATAGGAAAATACTTTTTCCTATACCAAATGCAAGATTTAATTATGTAAAAATAAAATCCAATAAATTTGTGTGATTTAAAAAAATAGCCTTTAAGGTTAATTACTTAACACTAACCACTTGACCAAAAAATATTCCAAGTAACCCAAGTCTCATCCGTCCATATATAAAGTATTTAATTTTGACCCGTATAAACAGGAAAACCATAACCAACCTGACTTCAAAAGTCAAACCATAAACCCCAAAATTCTCTACTTTTGGAGGTGTTTGGAAATTGGATGCACATTTTGAAAGTATTTATGTGATTTTGCATAAGTAGAATCAGTTTTTTTAGGCTGTAACTGTAATCATATCCAAACACCTCCCTTAAATAGGTTTAGACAATGGATTAGCAAGTTTTACCTAGAAGTAGTATTTGGCACATTCATTTGTATATCTTGGGTTTTACATTTTTTTTAACGGCTGGATTTACATTTATTATTTTGAGCTTGTTCTGAAAGCTTTGCCATTCTTGCACTACAAAGTCTATAAATACGTTCCCTTTATACTTTTCCAAGTCACAATAACTATTTTTAGTTCAATAATTGTAAAGCGCATGCCCTAAAAATAATAAAAAAGAATTCAGAAATATGGTTTATTGTTAAAACCTTTGATGTAAGTGGTAATATTTTTTTTTAAATAGTAAAAAATAATCTCACTTTCTAACTTGAAAAGTACAGTGTTTGACCATAAAAGTAAATGAAACATAAAAAAAACAATTATAAAAAAATCCAAAGATGTGAAATAGGTAGCAAGACATCTTAAACAACATGGGTATAATGTTTAAATATCCAATCAAGAAGGCATTTGGTTTTGGCCGGACAAAGTCTCTTTTTGCCATCAGATCTACCTGATCCTGGGCCACAAGCATCCATTAATTTGGTAAATGAGTTTAAAAATCTCTATAAAGATGAACCACCCTTTTAACATTGTTGCAGATCCACGTGATAGTCGAAACTTCTAAATACATCCCTAAAAATAGAAGTAAAATAAACGGGTCAGCTTAAAAAAACTGATATAATTTCATTAAGACCCAACCTCACCCATCCGTATTGTCACCAATACTCAAAACGATGTATCACTATACATCTTTGGAACATACGAGTTTGCTACATGTGGCACCAAAATGATATCAAGCAACCTGAAGTATTGGTTTTAAAAGATGGAAAGTGAAATATATAAATTATAATAGCTAAAAAGATAACTTTGCCCTAAACTGCAGCAATCAACTTGTCAAGAAAAATAAAAATAAGTGCACTAAAGGAATGCTATTTCATAAACTCTAATCTGAAATCTGATAAATGATTTGGTCACGTAAGGTCGAACTGAATCCAGCTGATCAAAGAAAAATCTCTTTTAACATAAGTGAATTTGTGAAACGAATGAACTTCACGCATACAAAATCTCAGTTAACTAAACGGCATACCACAAATAAGTTTAACGTTTGGGAGATGAGGCTACTTACAAAGATTCGAACTTCACACACTGTTTTTAAGCGTAAATGGGTCGACTTTGTCTGCTGAAGTAAGAACTTCATATCACAATCACATTTATGTTAGTTAATTTAAATATAAAAAGCAACAAGCGTATAAGAACAGTGAAAGTTTCCAACATGAAGTATGATAATAGAATAAACAGATTTATCAGTTAGAGACTTAAATGAAGTAACTTTACTTTACCCATCTAAACACTCATTATCTATATCCGGTTTAGATCGGTTCAAAGCGCTTGAAAGTTGAAACTACTATTGGCCAGTCTAGATAGGTTTTTTGCCTGTACATGCCAGTCTTCCGGTTTAGTGCACCTTGCTACACTCAAGGCCACTGGCCTGCACCTTTGGTGTCTTTAACTATAATAACTCTGATCCATTTACTTGTTAATGGGTCAACCGTGTTAAAAATCGTCAGTTTATTTCATTGCACAAGAAGTGTTTTGTTTCTAAGGTTCACTCTCAGGTTCTTGAATGTGCAATTATGGGAGAAAATAGTCAAAAAAATATCAAGCCAACAAAATCACAAAAAGAACCAATCCAAAATCTCAACTAATCTAATGGAACTACAAACCCCAATTGAAAGTATAATGTGAAGCAATCGCATAAACATTCTGAATAGACCTGGCAAACGGGTTGGGTTGGGTCATGGGTCAAAACGGGTTCGGGTCAAAATGGGTTCGGGTCAAAACGGGTCAATTAAAAAAGGGGTTGTTTTGGTTCGGGTCAAAACGGGTTCGGGTCGGAACGGGTTCGGGTCAGAACGGGTTTCGGGTCAGGTTAGTTAAAAAATGTTTTTTAAGGAGATTGTACATCAAGGGGCAATTTTGTTCGGTTCGAAACGGTTCGCGTCGAAACGGTTCGCGTCAAAACGGTTCGATTCGAAACGGTTCGGGTTGAAACGGTACTGGTCGAAACGGTACGCGTCGAAACGGTACGCGTCGAAACGGTTCGCGTCGAAACGGTTCGCGTCGAAACGGTTCGCGTCGAAAGGGTACGCGTCGAAACGGTTACAGTCGAAACGGTTCGTGTCGAAACGGTTAGCACCAAATTAGCAAACCACTCTTTTAAGAAGATTTTAGACACTGTATGTCAACCGAAAACACTCCCGAAAAGACCAAAGGGTCTTGGCTCATGCTCACAAGGAACCAGGTTTTAGAAAACGATCACTTTAAGCGGCTTAAGGCTTAAACATAAAAAAAATTAACATTGAATGACGAAGGCTATAAGCAGTTTGGATGAACAAAATGATTATTATTTTTTTTTTCAAAAATTACCCTTGATAAGATATATTCAGTGAGCTATATATCTGCTTCTAAACTTGAGTTCTTAAAGCGTCGAAACGGCTCGTGTCGAAATGGTTCGATTCGAAACGGTACTGGTCGAAACGGTACGGGTCAAAACGGTACGGGTCAAAACGGTACGAAACCTGTCCCGACCCGAAACCCGTCTCGTGCGGAAACTCGTGTCGGCCCGAAACCCGTTGCGAACCGAAACCCGTCCCGTGCAGAAACCCGTGTCGGCCCGAAACCCGACCCGAACCGACCCCATTCCGATCCAAAACCTGCGTCGTGCCGAAACCCATCTCGGCCCGAAACTCAATTTGAGCTGAACCCGTTCCGATCCAAAACTCGTTTCGTGCCGTAACCCGTCTCGTGCGGATACTTGTGCCGGATCGAAACCCATTCTGATCCGAAACTGCCCCGTTTCTTTAAGACACTAACCCACATCGACCCATTTCTTTAATGTTGTCGACCCGCTTTGACCCGAAAATAACAAGATGGAATTTCAAGTGACCCATTGTGACCCATTTAGTTAAAATATCTTACCCAAACCAACCCATATAATTTTAAAAGCAACCAAAACTGACCCACTTGGAAGGCTTTGGGTCAAGATTGCCCCCTCTAATTCTGAAAATCAAAACTAAATATGAATGTGACGATGAAGAAGAAAACATGACCAGGACAAAACCACCAATCAAAGAATACCTAGAAATTTAAACTGAATCCCAAATTGAGAAACCTAGATCGTAGAGCTAGATCGAGAAACCATCTTCCTATAGATCTGATGATCGATGGATAAGAAAATATTTAAAAGGGTATTTTTATCCTTTTATTTTTTGCATTCCAATTTTATTCATAATTTTTAGAACCAAACACAACACAAATTTGATTGGGATTAATTCCTATTCCATCAAATTCAAATTCAAATTCCTTTATCACATTCCAATTCCTTCAAACAGATTCTACGAACCCTGACTGTTATCAAACAATGAAGGAACAAAATTCGTGTAAAAAAGCCAAACAGAACTGTTACCTTTTTCTATTTCTTCTCAGGCACTTCATTCTCCTTTAAGCTTTATTCTTCATTGCCAGTTTTCTGTGCACAAAGACAAGAACAATGACACTAAAACTAACATAAAAAACTGCTCACAAAGACAAGAACAATGATACTAAAACTAACATAAGAAACAACAGGTGTTTATATATGAAAAAAAAGTATGCTTGCATAGAACAAGATGAACAAACCCCTTTGATACTTTGATTGCAATACAATTTAGGAAAAATCACACTACAACTAACTAATCCGAATCTAAAACTTCTAATCCACCATATAGAGGTCAGTATTCAATAAACAGATCAACAAAAACTTCACAAAATCAAGTCGTACCTGCTTAAAGCAAGAAAGAAAGGTAAGAGAAATCGATTGCAAAATTTATATCTAATAAGTTATACCTTGTTAGTGGTAGGCGATGAGAGGGCTTTTTTGTTGAGGTCCTAAACCAATTAACCTCACTGGCAGCGAACATCTTCAGTCATCACAGCTCTACCACAACCTCAAAATACTGTAATGAACATCAAGTGCTGGAAACGGGGTATTTTACCTAAAATAAATTAAATCAAAATAACCAGACCTTACCTATGTGTATGGAGAAAAACAGTGGAAAGGGGTTCGTCGGTTCCCTAGACCATAGTCGCCAGAATTACATTTGAAGACCAACCACCACCATTTGTTGTAGGAGCTGCTATAAACCGCCACCATGTCAACTCGCTGGATTTGGTACCTCTGCTTGCAGATCTAGTAACTGGAAAGCTGATTCTGGCCATCATCAACGAGTTCATTCAATCTATGCTCATGCAACGAGATCACCTATGAAGATAGAGATGAAACGAAGGAAGTAAAATGTATTAGGGTTTTTGATGGGTCCTAATATTAACACATGGGAAAACTTATTTTCACATGGTGTATACGGGCCGTATACTATTATACGGCCACCATGTGTAAATAAGTTTTCCTGGTCGTATACAATGTATACGAACGTGTATACGGGTCGTATACTACTATACGGCCCGTATGGAACGAAAATTTGATTTTTCAAGTATTTTAGAGTCGTGAGGTGCTCAAAACTTTCTATAAGTAGAAAAAAATAAAACATCAACAAGTAACAAAGATTGAAGAACAAGAAAACGTGTCGTATGACTGTAATAAAACGGAAGCTATCAACTCGGGATTACGGGCATGGTGTTATTCTTTATTTAATATTTATAGAATAAAAGGAAGGGTGAGGCATTTGATGAGAGTTGTAAGGAGTCTGAATAAAACGGAAGCTATCAACGCGGGATTACTGACATGCGTTTAATTCCCAACATATTTGTTTTGTCACGTACATTTCGTAAGAAACTTTTCGTGCACTGAACCTTCACCTCCAATCATTTCCTGTTCAAATCACACACTATAAAGTTTAAACTTATCGTGTGTTGTAGTTTGGAAAGATGACCGAATAGAGATCTGAATAACAAACTGTGGAGAACTTGTTTGCGTTATCCACCAACAATCCGTTCATTATCTGTTGTTGTCTAAAACAATATCAATTAACGTTCAGTTGTGTATACAAATTCATCACCGGTTTCTACAGCACAAGCACATACAGAGGGAGAATGTTCTCGAAATTGAAGGAAAAGAAAAAATGGTTGTTGATGTTTTTCTCTATCAGGATTTTGTTGGTTTGTTTGAGAACCAGATTCCAATGTCCTACTACTTCAATCTTTCCTACATTATTGAAAATTACTATATCATCCGCCATTCTCTTGCACCTGTATACATTGATTGTGGATTTTCTTGAGTCGTCGGGAAAACTTTTCCTCAGGGGAGGGTGAGTAGTATGAGTATGAGTCCATTGTGGTTGATTTATAGGAGGAGGTTATGAAACGAATATATGTTTATGCGAACATCTTTATTTTGTCACGTACATGCGTTTAATTCCCAACATCCTTATTGTATCGGACTCTCTCCCACCTTGACCAGAATAGATAAGCGTATCACTCGATCCATTGTCAAGATAATATTTGCAGAACCCGACATACTTGACAGTGGTACCAATGTCAAGTCAAGTTGAGCTTCCTGATGCAATTTTCACAGCGGTACCAATGTCCTACTACTACAATCCTTCCAACGCCTGACTCATATACTCACGGTTAAAAAAAGATAAAAAAATGGTTTACTCTCTTTAATCTATTAGAACGATCCTTGTCTTGAGAACCTGATTCTGATTTAAACAATGGAATTTGTGGATCAACAGAAATAACTGAAAATAACTCGCCAATCAATACAAACTCTTCTGAAAGACAAGAATTCAACGTTCATGTATCACAAGGAATGACCGAGTTTGGAAACCGGGCGGAATCTATGAAGAAACTGTTGGAATTTGTGGATATCGGTTGGTTCAGAAACTTAACAAGAGAAGTGTGACAACCCTCACAAAACCAGGTATCCGTACGACTTAATTAATAATTAATTACTGCTTAATTGCTGTGCTTGCTTGAACTTATGGATAAACTGCTACTTGAATACTGATACATGTACTTACTTGCATCATACTTTACTTGCTGTCACTCCATGTTTTGCTTACAGCACCTTTGTGACAACCTTGATGCACCAAAAGCACAGTAGCACAATGAACGGATAACCTATTAAACGTGCTGTTATAACTAGCACCAGGCAGGTACTGCCTCTAAGGCCTGTAAGAGCCTGAGATAGTTTGCTACACTAGTGGTGAGTGTAGGGATATAAGGGTTGTAGAACTGCGTCACTAGGAATAAATTACAGTGACCGGATGTGCCTAAAACGTACTCTAAGTACAAAATTCAGCATTTGGCTAACTAATAAAGTGCCAAAACATGAGGAAATATTCCCGACACTTTGGAGGAATAAGTTGTGTCACTAAAAAGGGTATTAACGACACTTTAAAGCTTGTTTAACGCCTTAACGGATTACTATCCAACCGAACAACCGAACTATACCCGGAACATGAAAATATTGTTAATAACATTACTTATCTTTTTCTGAGCCAGTTAGGGTCCCTGAATACCCTAACACCCGCAATAAAGCACAACACACTACTAACCGGGTTAATCCCTAAACTTAACTAGATTAACCTAACTATTAACTAATGTTTAGTTGGATTTGAACCAAACTACCCCCCCCCCCCTTTACAAACCGTCCCCAAGAGGGGGGACATCCTTTTGTCCTTCTTGATTATTTAATTACATTTGTTTAATATCAAAGTGACATGAAATCCAATGGTTAAAGAACTTAAGTTTGTCTATAAGAGCTAGAGATTACACACTTGATCATTCACCACTTAGCATTCACCAAACACTTCCTCTCTCTCTCTCAAAGGCTTCGGCCGAACACCCCCTATATCATTCCTCCACATTTCGATTTTGATCTTCACATTCCAAGTCCATACAAGCGTTAAGGATCGCGGATAAGAAGGCTTGGTGCATTCGGAAGGCGAAGGACCTCACTCTATTGCTTTTATCCTCTCATTTTGCGTCTAGATTCTCCCCTAGCCTCGAGCTAGTAGTAAGTTGCTATAATCACCCTCTCGAACTATTTTGAAGTGGTTAAAATGATTTGTAACGGTTAAAACTCGTAAACATGCAAGTTGAAACATGAAAGTCTACTAAAAACACTAAAAGTGATGGTTAAAAGCTTGTTTGTTGTGTAAAACTTGTAGTATTTGATTTGTGTAGTTATTTGGACCCGATCTATGTTGTGGTAGCTCGGATCATCGTTTAACCCGGATTGGTCATGATCTTGGATCATGACATAAGGTTGTTTTGGAAGTAACAAGGGTTAAAGGATGAAACTCTACCACACACGAATCATGAACTTGTGTAAAAGCGATTTAGCTTGTGAAATAGTGTTTAAAACTAGTAGATCTACGGATCTACAAGCGGTATTTTCAAAGAACCAAGTATCAAAGAAATTATGTTTTCTAAAGACGGATCTTACGCTAACAAAAAAATGATTTTTAGAACACACAAGTGTGTAAACACTTGTGTAGCACAAAGTTTCGACAAAATAACTATTTTTGTAAAAGATGACGAGAAGTTGTAAAAAACGGAATTTCTCTAAAAACGAGGTTTTTACAAAACCGGATGGATTTATATAGAGATCCGCTAAAAGTAATGGGATTTACTTCATAATATTAGAAAACCACAAGTTCATGTGATTTTTGCGACTTATATATATTTGTTGACTAGTTTGTTGTCTTGAACATTGTTTTGGTTAAATAAGGAAATTGTTGGGTTGATTTATAAAAGAAAATGATACGCTTGAGAGCGTGGCCACCTCCAGTTACAGAGGAAACTCTGGCGAAATTTTTCTAAAAACCTAACACTTAGAATTATTTTCACTATAAGTGTTAGAAATACTTCTCGACATGTTTTCAAAATATAAGTTTCGCCACGACTTTATTTACAAAATATCGGAGGTGGGATTTTCACAAAAATTAAACGTGATAAATATATTTAGTAAATATATATATATATATATATATATTTTTCACAACGTTACTTGTCATTATTTGCGAAGATACATAAATATTATTTTTAGGGTAAAAATAATATTATCGAATGTTAACGAATCCAAAATAATACGAGCGCTTTCACGATAAATATATAAGTTACACCGGTAATTATTATTACCACTCGATCGTTAAAACGTAACTTACACATTTTAAGGAAATATTCATGAACGCGTATTTTTGTTAAAGTATTATTTTGGGGAAAATTATGTGTAATAGAAAATATAATATTTTTGAGAAGAATATTTATATTTGGGATTAGAAATAAAATATATTTTAAGTGAGACTTAATAATATATTTCGAAATTATACGAACACACATGTATTAAATCCCCCATCCTTGGGAAGGAAAATGATTACCAAGTATACAGAATGTAAACACGAAATAGTTGTCTAACTATTTCCCGAAAACTTAAACCTTAAAGCTAAGGCACGGCCGTCCGTCTAATAGAGTTAGTACGTGTAGGTCGTCACACAGCTGCTTGATTTGGAGGTATACTTGGTAGAGACGCACCACTGTGAGTTCATGTCCCCCTTTTCTCTTAACTGTTTTCAGTTTTCTAAACTACGGGGGTGAAATACATGTTACTTTGATTACAAGTACTTTATACATGGTATGGTTAGCGTAAGGAGGTTTACTACTTAGATCATGTGAGTGGGTAGGAGCAACATGAGGCCATTAGTCCTCATGGTAGGACCGAGGGACAGGAGCGGTAGATCTATCTGGGTGTAGCGAGCCCAGCCCCAGGCCAAACTAGAAACGGACCTCAGGGTGACTTTGTGCCCGACGCATAAATCTGCTAGGTTTGAGTCTCCCTACTTGTACTTCACACATATCAGTGGCCTTGCAAACCATTGGTGATCTCAATTCCCTTATGTGCTACATACCAGGATTTTTATACTTACAAAGGTTTATTTACTCACTTACACATGAACTCGCTCAACATTATTGTTGATTTTTCAACTTACATGTATTTCAGGGAATTAAAGGATCTGGCGCGGTATGACACGTTTTCCCGCTGCACTAGTTACGAGGTCATCCGGGTTTAGGGAATGTGACTCTTTCCTGGACAAGTCACAGTCCTTAAACTATGCTTATGTTATGTTGTGTTTGTTGAACAATGTTTATGTCGTTAGGATGTGTTTCCGTTAAGACAATGTTATTGTATTTGGTTTTTAAAACTTAATCGAATGGATGATCTTGCATGGTTTTATTTCATATAGCTTTGTTATGGTTAAGCTATGGTATTAAGAAGTCACACCAAATTAACCACGCTTCCGCAAAGCCAGGGTGTGACAGCTTGGTATCAGAGCTCTGATCATAGCGAACTAGGATTCTTTCTCGAGTCTAGACTATGATCACTAGGGCTCTCACGAAAACATTTTTACTGCATACCACTTAAGTCCAGATCCAAAACGTTTTTACAAACAAATGTTGAGCACATTTTATTTATTATTTATAGGCTCAGTCTTGGAGGCTGAGGCTCGGTCTTGGAGGCCGAGGCTCGATCTAAGAGATCGAGGAAGATGGCTAGTGAGACTAGGAAGAGCAGTCTAAGAGGCTGGGAGAATTTGGCTAGTGAGACTAGGAGTATCAGTCTAGGAGACTGGGAGGCTAGTGGGACTAGGAGAATTATTTGAATGCTTACTTGGTGACTTATGTGATTAATTGATTGTATGATTGACTGTTTGTGCATGTTTGTGTTTATGTTACAGACACCTCTGGCACAGGTGACTCAGACACCACAGGACCTAGACCTATAGTATCAGATGACCTAGAGTCTTCAGAGCACGAGGTCCACACATCCGACGTTACTAGCACGGACGAGGACGACTTTCAGCCCTTTGCTTTACCTGATGGTGCTGATGAGCTCGCTGATGGCCCTTTGGCCGGGGACCTACCGTTAGTGGAGATCCCTGCTCCCATACCCTTAGCTGTTTATCCTGCTTACGATATGCTTCTCGACGCCGACGATGATGGCGACGTCGATCTGTATGATGATGAGCCCTTAGAGGAGGATGTTCAGGGCGAGGCCCTTCTTGCTGCTGGTGATCTCTTGATGATCGCAGATGCTCCCGCCGAGGAGTCACCCGCTCACTCTCCGGTCCCAGACTCTTTCGAGTCTGTGGCCTCCGCACCTTCACACACCCAGAGTGCGCAGCACTTCTCACATGGATCAGATCCCGACCAGGCATCCTCTGTTGCCCGTATTCCTAGTTTTGCTTTCGACCACGATGATGTGGAGGATTCCGATCCTGTCTTTCCCCCAGGATTCGACCCAGATCAGGATATAGAGTTTATACCCATGGATCAGCCTATGGAGGATCCAGTCGACCCAGTAGACCCAGTTGATCCCATCGATCCCGAGTTTGATTTTGGGATGGCCTTTGATGACCCCGAGCCTGCCATGGCCCCTGAGCAGGTAGCCGCTCTAGACCCTGCGTTTGAGTACGACCCAGTTCATGCTGACGCACCTATTATTGAGCCTGTCATTGCTGACCCACCTATTGATGATCACCCAGTGGATGCTCCGTTGTTGGAGGGCGATCATGTCATTGCTGCTGATCATGTTGATCCCCCACTTATTGCTGATGCACCAGTTGACCCTCTTGTTGCACCTCACCATGATCCTATGCCAATTCAGTTTAATCGTGCACTTTTTGAGGCACAGATGGGACCCACGAGATGAGCACGCCCAACATGGGTGGATTCTTGCTGATGACGAGGTCCCACCTATTCCCCCTCAGATCACTGATACCCGTCACATTGATACCTCCTTTTCATTTCCTCGGTTTACACCTCCAGCGCGACCTGGAGAGGGTTCTTCGGCTCACCCTTTTGGACATGTACCGGTATCTATCCCTGCTATACCACCGTCTGCTACTTTTCCCCCTGTTTCTCCATTTCATGTGGCACCTTTTGATCCCCACCAGTGAGCCGTTTCTCTGGTCATCACCACCTGCCATGACACCGACCGACCCTTACCATCCTTTCCATATGGGATATTCCATCGAGGATGTTTTGATGTCTTTTGTCGCCTAGCACGAGGCACACACGCAGCGCATTCAGGAGCTTGAGAGAGCCCAGCCGCCGCCGTGTCAGTGCCAGGGCCAGACCCACTCTCCTTTGCAGCCCTCTCGACCTTTACCACCAGACTATGCTGCACGCCTTTTTGCCCTAGAGCAGCAGGTTGCTTCTTTCTTGCGTACCTAGAGAGCCATGGAGGAGGACTGGCTCCATTTGTGTCGCTTGTTTTTACACTCACTTTCCCCCTCCTCCACCGCCATCCGTGTAGAGCTCTTCAGTACCGTATGGGTAGACGCTGGTGAGAAGACGGCGATTGCTTTTGACTGCACAGCATTTTTGGAGACTACATTATGATTCTGACTTTTGTTGACATGTATTTGATGTACTGACACTGATTTGATATAGTTTTTGGACTAGGGTGATGTAGCCCTTAGTCGATGATGATGTATGACACTACTATGTACCTGTACACTTACTATGTGGTCTCGATATATGGCAATCGCAGTATTCTCATCATATGTGATGTTTTGATTGATTATTTATGTTTTATAACATGGGATGTTGTGTGATTGATATGATTATAACATGAGATGTTATGTACTATTACTATCATAATAAAGCGTACGTATTATAACATGGGATCTTTATTATGGCCTGACCGACGTAAACCCATCTTTTAGAAGATGCCGCCGAGACGTCAAACGCCGATGCCTACCAATGAGGCAGAACTCCAACAAGTCATCGCTGCTGCCATCGCGCAATACGCCGCCTCGCAAGGAGGACCCAACGGAAGCAGCTCAAACAACAATGGAAACAACAATCCACCTCATGGTAATACTAAGTCATTTAGACATACCATGACCTAATTGGATATCTATAGCAAAGATGCTAATGCCATTCACATGTTACAATGTGTGTGCAGGGTGCACCTACAAGCAGTTTCTAGACTGCAAACCGGTCAACTTTGATGGCACAGGAGGTGCTGTCGCCTTTGTTCGTTGGGCTGAGAAAACTGAATCTGTTCTTCGCATGAGCAAATACGCACTAGATCAGCAAGTCACCTATATCTCGGGGCTATTCTTGGATGGAGCCCTCTCTTGGTGGAATTTGCAAGTACAGACACTTGGTGAAGCTGCTGCCTACGCGCTAACCTGGACCGAACTGAAGGAACTTATGCGCAAAAAGTACTGCTCTCGCGCGGAAATCCAAAGATTGGAAACTGAGTTCTGGCATTTGAAAATGGAAGGTCCAAAGATCGCAGAATACGTTCAGAGGTTCCATGACTTATCGCATGTGGTACCCTACATGGTCACTCCGGAGTTCAAGCGGATTGAACATTTCATTTGGGGATTAGCTCCTCAAATCATAAGCATGGTGACCTCATCCAAGCCTGCGACAGTTACTGAGGCAATTGATCTGAGCGTGGCTCTCACAGAGGAGGCTATTCGCCTGAACAAGTTCGATGATGCTGAGCCTAAGAAGAAAGAGACTCACGTCAAGTCATCAGGAGGTAACAAACGGAAGTTCTCGAACTTCAAGCAGGGCGCCAGTGTGGTGGTTAAGAAAGGAGGATCAGGCACGCCAGCTCAGGTTACAAACTGGTAGTGGAAAGAAAGGAAAAGGATATATGGGCACCCAGCCCAAGTGTAATACCTGCCAACGCCACCATTCTGGCCATTGTAGTGTGAAAGTATGCGAAGCATGTGGAAAGCCGGGCCACTTGAAGGACACTTGTTGGGCCACTGCTGGCCAGGGAGGCCAGGGAGGATTCGGAAACAGAAATAACAACCGGGGTGGGAATGGAAATCGCCCACAAGGAAAATAATGGAGGTAATGGGAATCGAGGCAACAATGCTAATCAAGCGGGCGCCGTGAATCGTAACCAGAGGAATAATCAAGCTGGTGGAAACGGGCAGAGACCCGGATGCTTCAACTGTGGTAATCTTGGGCATTACAAGAGGAACTGCCCAGAGTTAAACCAAGCCCGTGGAAGAGTGTTTAATATTGAAGCGAGGGAGGCGCGCCAGGATCCCAATGTTGTCACTGGTACGTTTCCCTGTAAACCAACGCTATGCATCTGTTTTATTTGATACTGGCGCCGATTATAGCTTCGTGTCGTTAGAGTTTAAGAATATGTTTGGTTTAGCCGCTAGTAAATTAGATATTCCGTACTTCAATCGAATTGGCTAATGGAAAGATAGTAGAAGCCAATGAAGTTATCAGAGGTTGTGTGATCGAATTGGGAGAGCGTGAGTTTGCTTTGGATCTACTACCAGTCCAGTTGGGAAGCTTCGACGTGGTGGTAGGAATGGATTGGTTATCAGGCAACAAGGCTGAAATAGTTTGTCACGAAAAGGTCGTTCGTATCCCAACCGAAGATGGCGAAACAATTGTGGTTCACGGGGAGAAGCGTGATACGCCGTTAAGAATTATCAGCTGCCTGAAAGCGCGAAAGTGTTTGCAGAAGGGATGTGTTGCCTTCCTGGCACACATTGTGGATAAGAAGGCTGCTGAGCCGAGAATAGAAGACATCCCTATCGTGAGGGAGTATCCAGAAGTCTTCCCAGAGGAATTACCTGGACTGCCACCTTAGAGACAAGTAGAGTTCCGCATTGACTTAGTTCCAGGCGCCGCGCCTGTGGCTAAGGCACCTTATAGACTTGCTCCGTCTGAGATGCAGGAACTGTCGACACAACTTCAAGAGTTGTTAGACAAGGGATTTATCCGACCAAGCTTCTCGCCTTGGGGAGCTCCAGTTTTGTTTGTCAAGAAGAAGGAAGGTAGTTTTCGTATGTGTATTGACTACCGGGAGTTGAACAAGCTGACGATCAAGAATAGATACCCTCTGCCAAGGATTGATGATCTGTTTGACCAACTGCAAGGCTCAAGCTTTTATTCAAAGATCGATCTTCGATCTGGATACCATCAGTTAAGGATACAAGAGGAGAGTATCCCAAAGACAGCCTTCAGAACTCGTTATGGGCACTACGAGTTCCTAGTTATGCCGTTTGGGTTAACAAACGCACCTGCAGTGTTCATGGATTTGATGAATAGAGTTTGCAAGCCGTACTTGGATAAGTTCGTGATAGTGTTCATCGATGATATCTTGATTTATTCAAAGACGAAGGCTGAGCATGAGCAACACCTAAGAGCTATTTTGGAGCTGCTGAAGAAAGAACAGTTGTATGCTAAGTTCTCTAAGTGCGAGTTTTGGCTACGAGAAGTACAATTCCTTGGGCACGTGGTAAATGGAGATGGAATCCACGTGGATCCCACCAAGATCGAAACGATTAAGAATTGGGAAACGCCAAAGACGCCAACCGAGATTCGACAATTCTTGGGTTTTGGCTGGCTATTATCGAAGATTCATTGAGGATTTTTCAAAAATCGCTCAACCATTGACGCTCCTCACGCAGAAAGATAAGAAGTTTGATTGGGGAATCAAACAGGAAGAAGCATTCCAGATATTGAAGGATAAGCTCTGCAATGCGCCAATCTTAGCACTACCGGAAGGTACAGATGATTTTGTGGTATACTGCGACGCTTCGCGTCAAGGATTGGGTTGCGTGTTGATGCAACGCCAAAAGGTTATTGCTTACGCATCACGTCAATTGAAAGTGCACGAAAAGAACTATACCACACATGATTTGGAACTTGGCGCAGTGGTATTTGCATTAAAGATCTGGAGACACTACCTTTATGGTACAAAGTGTACAATTTTTACAGATCACAAGAGCCTACAACACATATTCAACCAGAAGGAGTTGAATATGAGACAAAGACGATGGGTTGAGTTGTTAAATGATTACGATTGCGAGATAAAGTGTCATCCAGGGAAGGCGAATGTGGTTGCCGACGCCCTAAGTCGAAAAGAGAGGATCAAGCCCATAAGGGTTAGGGCTTTAGAAATGATTATCCGAACCAATCTTTCCTTGCGCATTCGTGCCGCGCAGAAAGAAGCTCTCAAGGAAGGAAACCTTGAAGAAGAATATCTCCGTGGGATGGAGAAGCTACTGGTACCAAACGAGGAAGGAACGTTATGTTTTGAGAAAAGGATTTGGGTTCCTTTGTTTGGAGGTTTTAAGGAAGGTTATTTTCGATGAAGCTCACAAGTCGCGGTACTCTATCCACCCTGGAGCGGATAAGATGTACCAGGATCTCAAAGATTATTATTGGTGGCCTAGGATGAAAGGCGATGTTGCTGTTTATGTGAGCAAATGTTTAACATGCGCTAAGGTTATAGCCGAATATCAGAAGCCTTCAGGACTTCTGCAACAACCCGAGATTCCCAAGTGGAAATGGGAACAAATCTCCATGGATTTTATTACAAAGTTGCCAAGAACGCCAAGAGGCCATGACACTATTTGGGTAATAGTGGATCGATTAACGAAGTCAGCACACTTCTTACCTATCAGAGAGAAGGATAATACGAGCAAGTTGGCCGAAATTTACATGAGAGAGATCGTTACGCGCCATGGAGTACCTCTCTCAATCATTTCCGATAGAGACGGAAGGTTCATATCAAGGATTTGGCAATCCTTCCAAGAAGCTTTTGGCTCGCAATTGAATATGAGCACCGCATTTCACCCGCAGACCGACGGGCAAAGCGAGCGGACGATACAGACTTTGGAAGACATGCTGAGAGCGTGTGTTATGGATTTGGGCGGTAGCTGGGATAAGCATTTGCCTTTGGTCGAATTTTCATACAACAACAGCTACCACACCAGTATTGGTGCCGCGCCATTCGAAGCTCTTTACGGACGCAAGTGTCGATCACCCCTATGTTGGGCTGACGCAGGTGATAGACAGCTGGTTGGTCCCGAAATCGTCCAAGAGACGACAGACAAGATTGCGCAGATCCGAAAACGCATCGAAGCAGCTCGTGAAAGACAGAAAGCCTATGCAGATCCAAACCGGAAACACTTGGAATTCCAAGTTGGAGATATGGTTTTATTGAAAGTTTCACCCTGGAAGGGTGTGACACGCTTCGGAAAGCGTGGAAAGTTAAATACGCGCTACATTGGTCCTTTCAGAGTTTTGGAAAGAATAGGACTAGTAGCATACAAGCTGGACTTACCTGCCGAGCTGAATGGAGTTCACGATACATTTCATGTATCCAACCTGAAGAAAAGTCCAACTCAAGATACCATTGCCATTCCCATCGACGAGATTCATGTTGACGACACGCTCCATTTCGTTGAAGAACCGGTTGAGGTTACGGATTGGAAAGTAAACAAGACCCGCCGGAGCAGTGTCAAGCTCGTCAAAGTTCGTTGGAATGCCAGACATGGTCCCTGAATACACCTGGGAGCGTGAGGACCGGATGAAAGAGAAATACCCCCACTTATTTCCTAAGAACCCTGCATCTACAAGCAGAACTTAAAATTTCGGGACGAAATTTTTTCTAACGGGGGGAGAATGTGACAACCCTCACAAAACCAGGTATCCGTACGACTTAATTAATAATTAATTACTGCTTAATTACTGTGCTTGCTTGAAACTTGTGGATAAACTGCTACTTGAATACTGATACATGTACTTACTTGCATCATACTTTACTTGCTGTCACTCCATGTTTTGCTTACAGCACCTTTGTGACAACCTTGATGCACCAAAAGCACAGTAGCACAATGAACGGATAACCTATTAAACGTGCTGTTATAACTAGCACCAGGCAGGTACTGCTCTAAGGCCTGTAAGAGCCTGAGATAGTTTGCTACACTAGTGGTGAGTGTAGGGATATAAGGGTTGTAGAACTGCGTCACTAGGAATAAATTACAGTGACCGGATGTGCCTAAAACGTACTCTAAGTACAAAATTCAGCATTTGGCTAACTAATAAAGTGCCAAAACATGAGGAAATATTCCCGACACTTTGGAGGAATAAGTTGTGTCACTAAAAAGGGTATTAACGACACTTTAAAGCTTGTTTAACGCCTTAACGGATTACTATCCAACCGAACAACCGGACTATACCCGGAACATGAAAAATATTGTTAATAACATTACTTATCTTTTTCTGAGCCAGTTAGGGTCCCTGAATACCCTAACACCCGCAATAAAGCACAACACACTACTAACCGGGTTAATCCCTAAACTTAACTAGATTAACCTAACTATTAACTAATGTTTAGTTGGATTTGAACCAAACTACCCCCCCCCCCCCCCTTTACAAACCGTCCCCAAGAAGGGGGACATCCTTTTGTCCTTCTTGATTATTTAATTACATTTGTTTAATATCAAAGTGACATGAAATCCAATGGTTAAAGAACTTAAGTTTGTCTATAAGAGCTAGAGATTACACACTTGATCATTCACCACTTAGCATTCACCAAACACTTCCTCTCTCTCTCTCAAAGGCTTCGGCCGAACACCCCCCTATATCATTCCTCCACATTTCGATTTTGATCTTCACATTCCAAGTCCATACAAGCGTTAAGGATCGCGGATAAGAAGGCTTGGTGCATTCGGAAGGCGAAGGACCTCACTCTATTGCTTTTATCCTCTCATTTTGCGTCTAGATTCTCCCCCTAGCCTCGAGCTAGTAGTAAGTTGCTATAATCACCCTCTCGAACTATTTTGAAGTGGTTAAAATGATTTGTAACGGTTAAAACTCGTAAACATGCAAGTTGAAACATGAAAGTCTACTAAAAACACTAAAAGTGATGGTTAAAAGCTTGTTTGTTGTGTAAAACTTGTAGTATTTGATTTGTGTAGTTATTTGGACCCGATCTATGTTGTGGTAGCTCGGATCATCGTTTAACCCGGATTGGTCATGATCTTGGATCATGACATAAGGTTGTTTTGGAAGTAACAAGGGTTAAAGGATGAAACTCTACCACACACGAATCATGAACTTGTGTAAAAGCGATTTAGCTTGTGAAATAGTGTTTAAAACTAGTAGATCTACGGATCTACAAGCGGTATTTTCAAAGAACCAAGTATCAAAGAAATTATGTTTTCTAAAGACGGATCTTACGCTAACAAAAAAATGATTTTTAGAACACACAAGTGTGTAAACACTTGTGTAGCACAAAGTTTCGACAAAATAACTATTTTTGTAAAAGATGACGAGAAGTTGTAAAAAACGGAATTTCTCTAAAAACGAGGTTTTTACAAAACCGGATGGATTTATATAGAGATCCGCTAAAAGTAATGGGATTTACTTCATAATATTAGAAAACCACAAGTTCATGTGATTTTTTGCGACTTATATATATTTGTTGACTAGTTTGTTGTCTTGAACATTGTTTTGGTTAAATAAGGAAATTGTTGGGTTGATTTATAAAAGAAAATGATACGCTTGAGAGCGTGGCCACCTCCAGTTACAGAGGAAACTCTGGCGAAATTTTTCTAAAAACCTAACACTTAGAATTATTTTCACTATAAGTGTTAGAAATACTTCTCGACATGTTTTCAAAATATAAGTTTCGCCACGACTTTATTTACAAAATATCGGAGGTGGGATTTTCACAAAAATTAAACGTGATAAATATATTTAGTAAATATATATATATATATATATATATTTTTCACAACGTTACTTGTCATTATTTGCGAAGATACATAAATATTATTTTTAGGGTAAAAATAATATTATCGAATGTTAACGAATCCAAAATAATACGAGCGCTTTCACGATAAATATATAAGTTACACCGGTAATTATTATTACCACTCGATCGTTAAAACGTAACTTACACATTTTAAGGAAATATTCATGAACGCGTATTTTTGTTAAAGTATTATTTTGGGGAAAATTATGTGTAATAGAAAATATAATATTTTTGAGAAGAATATTTATATTTGGGATTAGAAATAAAATATATTTTAAGTGAGACTTAATAATATATTTCGAAATTATACGAACACACATGTATTAAATCCCCCATCCTTGGGAAGGAAAATGATTACCAAGTATACAGAATGTAAACACGAAATAGTTGTCTAACTATTTCCCGAAAACTTAAACCTTAAAGCTAAGGCACGGCCGTCCGTCTAATAGAGTTTAGTACGTGTAGGTCGTCACACAGCTGCTTGATTTGGAGGTATACTTGGTAGAGACGCACCACTGTGAGTTCATGTCCCCCTTTTCTCTTAACTGTTTTCAGTTTTCTAAACTACGGGGGTGAAATACATGTTACTTTGATTACAAGTACTTTATACATGGTATGGTTAGCGTAAGGAGGTTTACTACTTAGATCATGTGAGTGGGTAGGAGCAACATGAGGCCATTAGTCCTCATGGTAGGACCGAGGGACAGGAGCGGTAGATCTATCTGGGTGTAGCGAGCCCAGCCCCAGGCCAAACTAGAAACGGACCTCAGGGTGACTTTGTGCCCGACGCATAAATCTGCTAGGTTTGAGTCTCCCTACTTGTACTTCACACATATCAGTGGCCTTGCAAACCATTGGTGATCTCAATTCCCTTATGTGCTACATACCAGGATTTTTATACTTACAAAGGTTTATTTACTCACTTACACATGAACTCGCTCAACATTATTGTTGATTTTTCAACTTACATGTATTTCAGGGAATTAAAGGATCTGGCGCGGTATGACACGTTTTCCCGCTGCACTAGTTACGAGGTCATCCGGGTTTAGGGAATGTGACCTCTTTCCTGGACAAGTCACAGTCCTTAAACTATGCTTATGTTATGTTGTGTTTGTTGAACAATGTTTATGTCGTTAGGATGTGTTTCCGTTAAGACAATGTTATTGTATTTGGTTTTTAAAACTTAATCGAATGGATGATCTTGCATGGTTTTATTTCATATAGCTTTGTTATGGTTAAGCTATGGTATTAAGAAGTCACACCAAATTAACCACGCTTCCGCAAAGCCAGGGTGTGACAGCTTGGTATCAGAGCTCTGATCATAGCGAACTAGGATTCTTTCTCGAGTCTAGACTATGATCACTAGGGCTCTCACGAAAACATTTTTACTGCATACCACTTAAGTCCAGATCCAAAACGTTTTTACAAACAAATGTTGAGCACATTTTATTTATTA